>CM021105.1:77456330-77651265 GCA_007115665.2 Sequoiadendron giganteum
GAAGAAATCCTTGTTTGAATCTGGAACAATCATGACACGATCGAGGGTGCTGCCACAATAGTGGTTTACACTTTCTGGGAGATCTTGATTTTTGTTGAAATCAAATATTTTTAGAAAATATAATGATTTAAGCCTTGAAAAGTTTCATTTAAAGGATTCCAATTGAAGATGGTTTGATGAAACCACCTTAGACCAAGCCCCCTTGGATAGAAGCCTGCTAGTTTTAAACCATACCTATAACAGAGTCTCCTTTACACCTATCAAAATGTTGATAAAAAACAACTTTTGATTTACCTTTTGGGGGATCAAATGAGTTCATTTAAGTTTTATTTTTTGTAAGTATGTAGTATTTATTATAAGCTTCCAAAAAAGTATCATTTTAATTAAATTAAATTTGATTATTATATTTATTTTTTATTTCTTGTGAACGTAGGTTTTTCACCGAAAATCAAGCTCTTTGTTCTACATATGTGGAAAAATAGTAGATTACCAAAATAATTTTTTGAAAAATATGTTCAGGTTGGGTATTGATGTCTTTGATCTATTAAAAAAAAATTGAATTCCGATACATACAGAAAAATTTATGTTGTATATAGTTCGCCTATATTTGAATTGTACTTGGTTTGACTTTGAAACTTGATGAAGGAAAAAAATATTTAATAAAAAACTATGAAACTAAATGAACTGGTTAGATATCGTAGTAACAAATCTAAATTCAAAAAAAAAAATTATCCTTCATACAAAAAAAATTATGTTGTATACAGTGATCATCACTCCTTAAAAATGTTGTTTACTGATAAAAACTAGGTTTTGAAGGAGATGAAAAAAAAGTGCAATCTATTTTGATAATTTTTTTGATAAAAATATATCTAGAATCTATAGACAAAAATTCACAAATCACTATTTTGCATCATCTTCAAATTCCTCATGGTTTAGTCGCTATAGGAGCCCGAAAGTGAAGATTTAGGTAAAAAAAATTAGTTCAGTGTCTAGTTTGCCCAAAAATTGTAAACCAGTATTGTGGGATCACCCTCGATAATGAATAACAGATGTGAATCAACATAGAAGAAAAATGGTAAATGAAAAAATTCCTCGTGACTACATCCTCAAATGCAACCGGCCAAAAGATGTAGTGCCGCTAAAATTTAGTGACACTACATGTTTTCAAAAATAACTAACTCCTAAATTTAAGATTTTTATAATTTTCTTAAAAGCAAAAACTTGATCACTCTAAATGAATTTTCGGGGATCAAACTACGCACGAGGGCAACTAATATTTTCCTCGATTTGCATTCTTAGAGGATGTAGTTTATGAAATGAACAAGTTTCATAAGGGTTATCCAATGAATTGAGGATGTTGAATTCAAGGATAATAGTTGGCTCTAATTGGGGATCTTCTTTTGATCACCCTTTGAAACGCTTGAAGGGATAAGAATCCCAAATTCTAAGTGCCTTCATCCTTCCATTGGGCTATAGAGTCAGGTGAAAAAAGACACAAAAATACAAAATAAAAAGACATAAAAACTATACATTGTACAAACTTATCTAAAGCTTCATTGAGTGAAATGCTTTAGATGTTCTCGATTGTGAGGCATTGAAAATGGTGTTCCATCTTGATACGCCAAAAGAAAACTATTCTCACCATAGATTTAGTGAATTGTGAAAGGGCTTCTCCATAAAGAGTCAAAAATTTTGTGTATTCCTTTTGGTTCTCTTCTTCTATCCTACAATAGAACTTGATCTGTAATTTATAAATCACAATATTTTTCTTTTTTTATCAAAAATCCTTTTGACTTGTCTTTGGTGCTTCGTAATGCGGTCCACAACTAGTATTTGTTTCTCCTCCAATTCAACAAGAAACATGATGCACTTGTCAACAGAGCTATCAAAAGTCTCATCTTCAATGGCCTTAGCCAATTTTAAAGTAGGCAATTCTAGTGTGATAGGTATCTCCACACTCAACTTGTACAAGAGTTGAAACAAAGACATTCCAATTATGTGTTTAGGGGTAATACAATCCACCCATAATTCATTGTGCTAGGAACTTTAATTTTTATCTACCAAATTATTGATTATAGCAACCAGATTCTTGTTGCTCGATTCAACTTGACCATTCTCTTAGGGGTAATAGTTAGAATAATGAGAAAGAGTGATCCCATATTCAAAGCATTTTTTTGTTATTTCATTGGATGAGAATGAAGCAACATTATCTTCTACTATCTTGGTTGGAGCACCAAACCTTGAAATGATATTCTCTTTGATAAAATTGCATACCACTTCCGAAGTAGCATGCTTGACTGGAATAGCTTCCACCTATTTAGTGAAATAGTTAGTAGTTGTGAGAACATATATATTCCCTACACTTGATGGTGGATTGATTGCACCAATGAAATTGATACCCCACTACTAAAAGGGTTCTTTAAATACCACTAGCTTAAGGGGTGAAACTGCTAATTTGGGTTTCCCCACAAAATGCTGACATAACTCACACTTATTCACCTAGCTGTACACATCTTGAAAGAGTGTGGGACAATGGTCTTTTTCTTTCAAAATCTTGTGAGAAGTAACTAGATCTAAAAAGTTTCCACATGCCAAGTTGTGAAAATATTCCAACTTACCTTGTTATGCTTTCTCCATGCATTGTAGAAACGTACCATCAATACTCCTCTTATACAAACCATTGTCCTAAAGAAAAAAGTGTGCATCCTTGATCTTGATTGTCTTATTTTCCTTTTATGACAAGTTCTTGGGAGATTCTCCATAGGTAAACAAGTTTGCAGTACTGGATTACCATTCATCAATCATGCTTACAAACAAAATTATGAGAACGTCTTTAGAATTTACTTCCTCATCCTCATAAAATTCTTCTAATTTATTATCAAAAATTATCTAACAAAATCCCTTCCCATGAACCAAATTTATGGGTTTAATTTCTATGTCATATTCTTGAATTTTGGCAATCCATTTACCTCTCTTAGTTTCAAACTCCTGTTGATTCAAGATAGACTTGGCTATTGAATCCCAGACCAATGCAATAACATAAGAATTAAGAATGTAGAACGTGGAACGTGGAATGCTTTAATGTTTTCACCATAACATAAGATTTATTTTCCATTGGTGATTATTTGAGTTTGTGATCTTTCAAAGTAAAAATCATGGAAACTATTGGGGATTCAATCCCCTCATTGTTTTGCTAAACCGAGATAGAAAATAGAGTATGTTCAGAAGCATAACTATGCATGATAAAGTCTTTTGTATAGTCAAGATAGACTAAGACTAGATCATGAGCAATAGCCTCCTTTATGTCAATAAAATCAAAATTTCCTTCTACACTCCAATGAAATATTGAATTACCTTTCATCATATCCACAATATGATGAGATTTCTTTGCAAAGTTTGGAACAAACCTCCACAAAAAGTTCACCTTCCCAAATAAAGAATAAACAACAGTCTTACTTGAAGGAAAATTAAGATTTTGGATGGGCTTGATCCACTTGGGATCAATCTTGATTCCTTCCTTAGACACAATGTGTTCAAAGAGCTTACCTTTTATAACCTTAAAAATAGATTTTTTGGGATTGAAACATAGGAAAGTGGGGGGGAGATGGTGAAATGATATGGATGAAAAGGGGTGTCCACCTACTCACAAATCCACTTTCCCTAGTTTCATTAGGAAGAGGGAGAGTGTCACAAATGATTAGAAATGACTTGCAACTCTCAAGATGAGTCAACCTTAGATTTGGACACTATGCTACCTTGGATTCCCTAATGATAGAAATGACTGATTGGCTATTTTGGGAGAAGAATAAAAGTGCATAAATAATCAAACCTATGTGACCTAACACTTAAAATGCCTATTATTATGATAATGGAAACAAAAACACCAATTTGTAAAGATATCTTAGAAGGGTAGAGAGGTATGTACTTGGCTCCAAAAGCGGGTTTTAGGCTTTGTTGAAGGACATATTCTCCCTAGGGTGAATGCTTCTTTGTGTGAGGATCCAAAAATCATTTTTAAATCCTATGATCATGGATCTTAGCTTAAGATTCCACCTAGTTTGACTATTGAAATATTGGAAATAAAAATTGTAGGTGAGTTTTTGTGTCTTGACAACTTTGACAACTTTTCAATTTTTCTCCTTTAGTCAACTTTCAATCATTCTTCACATATAAACCCACTCATGCAAAGAGAGGAGAAAATGTGTTTTTGGTGAAGGGGGTTTTCCTTTTTCAAACCCCATTTTGGTAATTAAACCTTGATAAAGAGATAATGATAAATGAAATGAATGATGAATGAACACTAGCTTGTTACAACTCATCAAACCCACTTTTGGACCTATGAAAGAGAGAAATGAGACTCCCTGATGATGATAAGATACTAATCCATAATCATTCTCTCTCATGAATATAACACAAGGAAGGGTTGAGGGAAACATCAACATGAAATCTCCACTAACATGCACTTGCCACATCACACAACACCAAAGGAAACATACACAATGGTGGTATAGCTAGGAGATACCATATCTCAACTAGAAAACATGTCTACCATTTCCAATAGTAAAAAAACATTTACCAACTCCCAAGAGGGATAAATTTCAATGAGACTCTAACACAAGGATTTGACCCATGCAAGACAACCCTAGGAAGTACAAGCCTCCCACCAAATTGAAGTGATGAGGGATCATTTCAAGCAATGACACACTTTCCAAAGAAAAAGTGTCATAACTCTCAAGGTACAATACTTGTTGACAAGTGACAACATGGAAAGACTCACTAGGGAAAGGGGTATAACTTTTGTATGAAAATTTTCCTAAAAAATGAATGAAAGATCTTATTATCCAATGAAATGGAGGGATACAACATTCTAGAGGACTACAATGTACTAGGAGGACACTAACATGCTAGAGAGATACTAGTGTGAACTCAATAGTGTCCTAGATTTGTGCAAAAGTCCTAGATTGGCCCTAGAGTTATAACATAACACTAGATTCCCAAAAATGTGTTGTAGTCCTTACTCGCGGTAGTATCTTTCCCTCATGATAGTTTCATTTCTAGTGAGCTAATCAAAAGACCCATCTATACCATCATGTGAAGCACAACACTCAAGAAACACAAGGAAAGAGTCACAACATAATCCAAACTCCAAAACAATGAAATGACTAGGAGACCAAAGTGAACACTAACACTCAATCTCCAAAACCACTATTCCACAAAGGAGATAACTCTCTATTAGTGTGAATGGGGTTATTTTCTAACTAGTTCTTAGTGAAGACCTATTCACATCATTATAAGTTTACTTAGGATTTAATTTTCATGGGTGTCATTTCTAGAAACTAGTTATAATGGGACCATGCCTTATTAATTAGCTTATAGCTATCTACGTATTCAATATTTCACTTATGAATTATCCATTTTATGTTTGCATCCAAGGTGGTTATCCTACCTCCTCTCACCTTTCTTATATAAATAAGGTTCTTTTAGATTGTAATTCATCCTAGATCAATTCATCATAGACCATCATTTGATAAAATTGTCTTCTTTCTCATGTTGCAACACTTTCTTATGGATGGTGTCTTTCATGGTTTGATCCTTTGAAGACTATATCTTCATTTGAGTTCATTTTTCATCAATATTTCCAACACTCTTAAGGACTAGAGAGATGACTAAAACATTGGGACTAAAGGGGAAGAATTCCTGCCCATCCTATTCATGCCAAATACATATTTCTAAGTAAAGTGTCATTTTAAACCTAAATTTAAATGTGCTCCAGCTCATGCAAGGATATGGTAACATTAACCTTGCAATCCTAAGTCATTTTCATATGTATCCATGATCCTTAGAAGGTGTTCTTAGATGTCTAAGGACATGAGAGATAAACATATTTAATATTTATCTACATACATGATGAATTATAATTGCATTCATAGATATGGATCCAGTCATTGGTCGTGGTTAAAAAAAATTATGACAATATATTCCTTCTAGGAATCTATTTTGGAGATGGGGCCGGTTGGATTTGCATGTTGGTGCATGTATTTTGCATGTTATCTTGAGTGGGATGTCAAGGTTTTCATATTGTGCATGTCATCCATTAGGATTTTTTGAACACTCTTATTACCAATTTCTTATCAGCTATGAGCTCCCATGTAAATCCATGTGATAATCTATTATTTCTTACTAATTTTATAAGATTTCCAAGAGGTGGGTCATATGACTTTTGCATATAGTTTTTACCTCTTGTTTTGAGATACCATAGTGGTATTCTCACTCCAGCTCTTACATAAATTTGAAATTTGTGTTAGCAGAAGATAAGTCATTTTTTAGGTTGAGGAAGCAACAAATTATTTCCAAAAATTACAAAAAGATGTTGTACTGATGGTACTTATTTCAAGGATTAAAGGCAAGCATCAAATCTCTTTAGGTGTGGAATTTTTTCTCGCAAGGGTTTTTGCACATAAATCTTGTGCGACTTGTGTTTATTTCTCTTCTTTCTTTGGTTGAATGTGCAATCACATTACTATCATATTAGTCAATATTGAATAATTTATTTACTTTTAGATTTGAAAACTATTTGTTTAAGTTTCATTATAGTAGTTTCACCTTATTTTTCTAATAGTTCATTTTAACCCACATTACAAAAAAGATAAATGAAATGTGTGCTTAACACTAATATCGATACATGGTAAAAAAATATAGCACCTATACCATATAGGTATTAAATTTATAATCCTTCCACTTAAGAGGTTCCAATGATTTGTTATAATTTAAAAAGAGGACTCAACTGTACTACACTATATATTTTTGCAAAGTAAAGATAACAATACAATAATTAAAATTGAATGTTTTTCCAACCTTGAACTTAGTTTTTGACCTCTCTAATGGATCCTCTAATCCCTAATGGTGGTTCCATGCCACCCTACCATGTGGTACCATTAGGTCCACCTCACCACGGTAGGAGATTATTGCAAGGGCCACACTCACACTCACACTCACACAAAAAATATGAGTATGAATTACACAAATTCCAATCACAATTGCACAAAAAATAAGTATGAACAACATATAAAATCCACTCAACCAAAATAAAAGATGGATAAGGATAGGTAGATGTCAGATATAACACCCAAAAATAACATGAATGAGGGAACTAGTGAGAGGTAAGGAGTGTCATTACAAAGAATGAAGAGATGGTTTGTGGACTTGAGTATGTATGCCTATTGGAAGGTGAAGGGAGTACTCAAGTGGAATCCACCCCCCAACTAGGTATATTCTTGCCTTATTAACCAATGATATGGATCGACCAAGTCATACACATATACCCAATGAATTGGATCATCCTTTGTTGAGAAATCATTGGCAATAGGAATTTACATTTAGATGTCAACCAAGTATGTGTTTTTGAGCTGATGCTAGTATTGTATGTACATGTTGAAAAGTTTTATATGTTCCTACAAAGTTTTAATATAGTAAGAAAGTTTACTACACTGAAAGGAAACCTATTTAAAAAATCCTACAAAGTCTATATTTATTAAATAACATACTATTTTTATTGGTTGAGTGCAATAAGTGAGTATTTTTTTATGGATTAAAAATTACTATTTAACTATAGATATGGGTGATAACGTTTACCCATTATCAATCTAATACAAAAATAAAATAAACTAATGACTAATTTAACAACATAGTAGCATCATACCTCAATTGGGCCCTTGCTTGGGTATCAACATTATTTAACTCACAAGATAATCACTTATTTAATTTCTTCATGCACACTTGATTCAAGGATTCCGATAAAAAGGTTTTGTACCTGTCATTGAAAAGGAAAAATATAATTGTTGAAAAAAAGATTACAATTACTTCCATTTTAGAGTCTTGAAATATATAATAAACTTAATTCTAAATGACTAGGAATCTAAACACTACTTTTCAACTCATTCCTTTGAAGTTGGAAGATGACTATTATAATAAAGGCACAAAATAAATATTCAAAAGTAAAGTACTAACATTTCTCAAAGATAAAGAATATTCTTTCTCAGGAATGCACAACAAATAGTAGAGGTGTTGGAAATGAAAAAAAAGGTTGTAAACTTGTAGCAAAGTCTCCCATGTCTCTCACAAAGTCTTAAATGTATAATGATATGTGGTTTAATTAGCTTCAGGTGTTAGTCCCTTTGTTGCAAGTTCATGGTCTTTTGGTTGTGGGTCACCAACTATGTGGTTGCATGCCATTTATTTTAGTCTACTACTTCCTCCTTATTGCATATAAGATTAACTTCTACACAAGGCACTTATTCATCACAATCAACATGATTCCTCATAATAATTCCACATTTCAATAATAATCACACACATATACAAATATCTATTGGTATATCAATAATTACTTCTAATACTTTGTAGTTAATCATACAATGTTTGAAAATGTTTGTAAGTTATCATGAAAGTATCAACAAAATTAAGGAAATAACCCTAATAAAAATAAAAATTTGATGGCTCATCACTGGGTGTGGCATGCCCTTGGTTAGTTATATTGAGCCTATGCAAGTTACACTCAAGCTGTATCATTAACAAAATCTTAGTAGCTTAACCAATTATGCAAAATCCTCAATTTCTATTTTAATTACAACTCTACAACCATTTTAGCCATGAATTCATGTTCAAAATGGGGAGAATGTGTAAATCCACTCTTCCCTACCCTTAGACCTTAATTATAGGCTCTTCATGCTTCAATTTGACCATGTTAAGTGAAATGATGCACAAATACGGGCATAAAATTTGAAAAATAAATTTAATTTAATTATGATAGAAAATAATTAAGGAGACACAAATCCTACACTATAATTCATTTAAATTCAATCCAAGCATTCAAATTTTCTAATTTTATCATAAAACCCATAAAATTCTTCAAAACTTCATTGATGAAATCTAGACTTTCACAAAGATGTATAAAATAATGACCTTGATTTCAACGCAATCACAATGGAAAATAATTAAGGGGACACAAATCCAACATTCTAATTCATCTAATTTCACTTTTAGAAATTAAAATTTCAAATTTATCTTTATTCCAACCAAAAAATTACTTTCAAACTCCATTAATAAGAGATCATTTTTTTGTTACTAAAAAATTTCACAAAATAAAGTATATGCCCTTTTGATATTAGAATGAACAAAAACCTTTCCATGAAATAAAATCACATTTCAATGATTTTTATTATTTTTGCCAGAGTAAGGGCACAAATTGGGTATTAAAAAAAATAATAGAAAAAATAAATCTACTTTTTTGCTTGAAATTTAACCTAGAAAGGAAAGCCACATGCTACCTTAAGGGTAATTAAAGAATTCAAAATTCAAATTCAATCAAGAGATAAAATAATGGAAGATAAATGCTTCAATTTCACACATAATTTAATTTTTGGTTTTATTTTGAATTTCTCACCAATCTGATGAAATAGAGTCAGACACACAATGCAAGCACCTTGAAGATTCCAATCCCATGCAATCTCCAAGCCCATCCAATCCAAAACAGTCCCAATCCACCATTTTCAAATTTCAAATGGAGAGGGTTTGAGAGTCATTTTCCAAAAAATTGCAAACCATGAAATAAAAAGTTTGTTTATCTTTCTTTATGTCTATTTTCTATTTTACTTTTTTCTATTTTCTTTTACTTTTACAATTTAATTTCCTCCTTTTCCCCAAAACATATAATAATAATTTAAAATGATCACGTCATTTCCTAATGAAATTTAAAAAATAAAATTAATTAAATTTATTTAATAAATGCATATTCCAATAAAATAATTTCAATCTAAATACTAATTGCAATCAATTTAAATACAATTTCTTCAAGCACTTATATCTTAATGAAATTTCCTTTTTCCAAACTCACAAAAACATTTAATGAAACCAAAATGCAACAATCAATTCATTAAAATACCAAACATGAAAGAAATTATTAAATTAAAATATATGTAATTATGAGTTAAACCCACAACACGAAGGAACTTTAGAATCACATCTGATTTGGATTTGCGTTTACATAGGGTCACACATGACATACCTAACACTCAATTCAAGCACAATAGAGAATAAAGGATATACAAGGACCAATATGATATCTCTGACATAACCATCATTGGGGAATAACTTAGATCAACCAATTCAGGTGGACTTATCTCAATGAAATTTCCCTTTTCCAACATCACAAAAACATAAATAATGAAACCAAAATGCAACAATCAATTCATTAAAATACCAAATAGGAAATAAACTATTAAATTAAAATATTTGTAATTATGAGTTAAACCCACAACATGAAGGAACTTTATAATCACATCTAATTTGGGTTTGGGTTTACATAGGGTCACACATGACATACCTAACACTCAATTCAAGCACATTAGGGAATAAAGGATAGAAAAGGCCGAATATGATATATCTTTGACATAAACATCATTGGGGAATAACTTAGACCAACCAATTCAGGTAGAGAAATACCCTATAAATGTATTCTCAAAGCACACATCAAACATACTTTCTCAATATATTATAGATGAGGCAATGCATATAGACCCAACAAGGTATAATATCACATACATTATATAAGAATTGAAATACAATCATCAATCAATCATCTAACATCTCAAAAAATAATGATGAATATAAAATTCTCAAGGAAAGGAATATGAGGGCATTAGATGAAGCTTACATTTCTTGAATTTTGTTAATTTTTACTATTTTCTTGATATAGAGATTCAAACATATTATGCATGCTAAGTCAAATTTCTTGCATAGGAATTTAGAGGAGAAGATTTATATGTCACAATTAGATTACTTTGTAGTGAAGCACATAAGGATGAAATTTTTTATAGGTTTAAGAAATATCTTTATTGTATGAAACAATCCCCTCAAATGTGATATTAAATGTTTAATTCATATGTTTTAAAATTAATATTTATTAGAGCTAAGTTAGATCACCATGCTCACTTTAAGAAAATAGGTGAACATATTATTATTATTATTATTTTATATGTTGATGACAAGTTGTTGATCAATAATAATAAATAAATGTTTGGGACTCTTAAATCTAATATTTAATTATAATTTGATATGAAGGATTTGGGGTCAACTAATTTTATCTCAGGTACATAGATTAGTAGGGATACAATTCATAATTTCTTTAGACCAACTAGAAGAATTATATTAACTCTATTTTGTAGTGGATTACTTGAGTTGGAGGTTTAGCATTCAGAGGGTATAAATTTTCCATACACAAATAGATTTCCTTCTATTTTTTTTTTGACCTCTATCCATATTTTTCTAAGGTCTACAAATTAATGTGGTTAAAAATCAATTTTGGAGTCTTCTAATCTGGATTTGCAAGTGTTTTTTATAAATTGACTTATTCATGCAAATCTATATCTAATATATTTTATCTTTAGGGTTTTGGGGAAATGGACTATGTTGTGTAATAGATTTGTGCAAAAATATATTTGGTTGTGATTTGTTGATTGGAGATAGATAGTTTTTTGGTATTGGGGATGTGGAGCATTTTATCATGTTGATCTTGTCAATCTTAAATAATATTGCAATTGGAGTGTTTTGACATGAGATGGTTGTTATTGATGATGGGAAGTTTTTCTCTTTCTATGGATAAGATTCTAATCCCATGCAATCACCAAGCCCATCCAATCCAAAATAGTCCCAATCCACCATTTTCAAAATTCAAATGGAGAGGGTTTGAGAGTCATTTTCCAAAAATATGCAAACCATGGAATAAAAAGTTTGTTTATCTTTCTTTATATATGTTGTATGTTTTTCACTTTTTCACCTTTCTTTTAATTTTATAATTTAATTTCCCCCTTTTCCCTAAAATATTTCATAATCATTTAAAATGATCAAGTCATTTCCTAATGAAAATTTAAAAATAAAATTAATAAAATTTATTCAATACTTTAATATTCCAATAAAATAATTTTAATTTAAATAATAATTATAATAAATTTAATACAATTTGTTTGAGCACTTATCTTAATGACAATTCTCTTTTCCAAACCCACAATTTTTTTTAATGTAACCAAAATGCAGCAATCAATTCATTAAAATAGTAAACATGAAATAAATTATTAAATTAAAATATGTAATTGTGAGTTAAAACAACAACATGAAGGAACTTTAGTATCTCATTTGATTTGGATTTGGGTTTACATAGGGTCACACATGACATACCTATCACTTAATTCAAGCACAATAGGGAATAAAGGATATACAAGGTCCAATATGATATCTCTAACATAACCATCATTGGGGAATAACTTAGATTGACCAATTCAAGTGGAGAAATACCCACTTTAAGAAAATAGGTGACCATATTATTATTATTTTATATGTTGGTGATAAGTTGTTGATCAATTTGGGGCTCTTAAATATAATATTTAATTATAATTTGATATGAAGGATTTAGGGTCAACTAATTTTATCTTAGGTACATAGATTAGGAGGGATACAGTTCATAATTTTTTTAGATCAACTAGAAGAATTATATTAACTCTATTTTCTAGTGGATTACTTGAGTTGGAGGTCTAATAGTCAGAGGGCATAAATTTTCCATACAAAAATAGTTTTTCTTCTATTTTTTTTTACCTCTATCCATATTTTTCTTAGGCCTACACATTAATGTGGTTATAAATCAATTTTGGTGTCTTCTAATCTAGCTTTGCAAGTGCTTTTATAAAGAGACTTATTCGTGCAAATATATGTCTCATATATTTTATCTTCAAGGTTTTGGGGAGATGGACTATGTTGTCTAATAGATTTGTGCAAAAATATATTTGGTTGTGATTTGTTTATAGGAGATAAACAGTTTTTCGATATTGGGGATGTGGAACATTTTGTCATGTTGATCTTGTCAATCTTAAATACTATTAAAATTGGAGTGTTTTGACATGAGATGGCTATTATATATATATATATATATAGGTTTAGACAAATGAATGTTTAGATTACTAAATATTTTATTGATGATGGAAAGTTTTTCTCTTTCTATGGAGAAGAACATGAAGAAGATTCTTTCTACATGTTTGTTATGGGTGGGATTTTCCTTAGTTGTTTGTGATTGTTTTGATTATTTATGTAAAATATACAATAATTAGGAGATTATTGGAAAATGTGTGTTGTAAAAAGTATATATTGTAATTATTTAAATGTGGCACATCTTAGATTGTGGATTCTATACTAGGATTATACAATCTTGGGGACACTTGTAATGTTATTTGGAACCATATATTTATTTAATGTGGGAGTCACACTAGGAAATTAATTATTATTAGAGGGATCATAATAAAATGAGTTTAGAACCACATGGTTTTGTGGGCCTATGCTTTTATTTAACACCACTTAGTGTTTTTATGCAAGATTGGTCTATATTTAAGCAAGCATATTGACAATTTGGTATAGGAATATGTTAGAGGATCATCTCTATTGAGAAAGTTACATGTTGTGATGAGATTCAAAGGAAGGCATGATGTGGGATGCATGGTTACATGGTCTTGTTGTTATGCATCCCTATTTATTGTTGAGCGATTACATGGAGGAGTGCAATGAATTGCTTTCCACCCAAGAATATTTAAATATAGATAAAAGTTTCACTATATTTTAACCATGTTTACATTGAAAAAATAACAACTAGTTTGGTGTCTTCTTGTTGGGTTATTTGCAAAAGAGTATCCTAAGGTAAATTTGGTATTATCTTATGGGAATATCCTTGCTATTCTTTAACATTGTGAATTCAGTAACTTGTTTAGAGTAGTTCCTTATATTATGCAAGAAATTAGTCAAAATATTTAATATTTCTTGGATTTATTATCACTAGGGAGTCACCTTTAAACTCTAAATGCAAAAAATATACACAATTGAATCCAAAAGAACTCTTAAACATTGCTTGAATTTCCCAAGAATTTGCACCATATTTAGACGTGCAATCACTCCTAAATAATTGTGAGGGATTCTAAAATTTAGAATGCTAATTTCCCCACCAAAGGACGAATCCCTCGCTAACCACATGCATAAATTCCAATTTTTCATCACATTGGCTTCTGTCAAGCAATGACTAAGCTTAATTTTTTCAAAATGGCCTTTTAAAAGAATAATTTCCCCAACAATAATTTTTAATTTTTAATCACATAAAACATTTTTCTTCAAACCATTTATAATCACTAAGGAGTAATCTTCAAGGTCTCTAGATGTTTGACTCTAAAAACAACCACCAAATCAATCCCTTTCAAGGTTGCCAAAACT
The DNA here is from genome assembly GCA_007115665.2 of Sequoiadendron giganteum. Taxonomy (NCBI): domain Eukaryota; kingdom Viridiplantae; phylum Streptophyta; class Pinopsida; order Cupressales; family Cupressaceae; genus Sequoiadendron; species Sequoiadendron giganteum. The sequence continues at coordinate 77,470,629 of CM021105.1, forward strand.
TTTGCTTCATTGTTCAATTGACAACCAAGATATAATGAAATACTGTTGATAAAATTGCCACTTGTCAAAAGAAAAATAATCCTAAAATGAATAAGAACTATATGAATCCTAAATGCACCGTCAAAATTCATCTTTACATTTTAAATTAATGAAGAATCCAATTCAATTGAATGAATTGAAAATTATTTTTTATTTTATTAAAGATATACATTATTTACAATCTATAAATATTTTAACAAATCATAAAATCACAAATATTTACATCAAAAATATAAACTTGAAAAATAAAAAATAACTTTAACACCCTAACATAAACACACCCATGTGAATTTTTTGGGTTTACTCGTACAAAATTAACCCTTGCAGTTATTGAATCTTCTTGAAATTTACTATATGATTTTCAAGGGCTTTTAATTTAATGAATTTTAAAAGAATTCAAATTAAATGATGGTTTTTTCAAAAATCTTCCGCTTTTCAAATTATTATTTGTGCATTTTCCGTAAGTGGTCGATCAATTTGAAGAGTGGTTAAAACTTAAGATATTCAAATTGGGAAAGACCAAACACAACGGACAGATTTACAAAAAATTATATGTGGAATAAAGCAGAAGATAACAACCAAAAGCAGGAGAAAAATGGAGAGGAAATTATCAAAGCGATCATTAACGTTAAAATCCTCGCCTATTCAGGAGTTATCTCATCTTGCCCAGCGTTGCAATGCCATCAGCCTCGCCGAAGGTATTTATTACTTCTTACCAGCATGTTTTAATGTAATTGACAAGGGTAGGTTTACTCATGAGCTTGAAAATTTAATTAGTATTTGAGGTAATTGGGAAAGAATCCTCTTGCGGCCTGCTTATGGATCTCAGATATCAAATTGGACGTCCATCTTAGCTGTAGAGATTTTGAAACCATCTAGGTTTTGGATCATCATTTGTGAACTTTTTTTAGATTACAGAGCTAGATCTCAGACTTTCTTAATTGTAGGTCTTTCCAGAAACGTTTTCACTGTTGTTATGGACTCTGGAAACCTTACAACACTGAAACTACATATGCCGCTTTGAATTTTTTTATAACTAGTGCATGTTTCTCTTAGCCTATAACTTTGGCCTTATAAACTGTCAATGGTTGCTGGTCACAATTTTATTGTAAATACTAAATATCATCTTCGTGTTTGAGTTTTTGAATTAAAACTATTTACTGAAATTTAAATTATAATATTGTTGTTTTCTAGGTTTCCCGGACTTTCCAACTCCAACTGAATTTAAAGAAGCAGCAATAGCAACCATAACTGCTGACTTCAATCGATACAGGCAACAAATCATACCCTGCTGAATTTTTCTTATGGCTTGATTTGAGCTAGTTGCACTATAATTATAGCATTGATGCTATTCTGTGAAGGTTACAAATAATGAAATTAAGTTACTGTTCAACTCTTTATTATTTTTAGAGAGTAAAAATTGGCATATATTTTGGCTATGGGAAAGAGCACTCTGAACTCCCGATCCCAAAGAAGATGGTATTTCAGCCCTTGAGTACCCTAACATGCTAATGTGATAACCTAGGTTCAGTTTTAGTTGGTCCTTGGAAAATAATATAGCATCAGAACAACAATAGGAGCTTCAAGTAAATAATTATGCCTTGAGGTGTGATATTTGAAAGAACAATCTATACACTGAACCACCAAGAGGTTGGTAGCCCAGCGGCAGAGTGCCTCAACATACTAATTGGGTTTGCTAGGTTCAATTCTTAGATTGTCCATAAAAAATAACATGGTATTAGATTCTGATTAGGAGCTCCAAGCAAAGAACTATGGCTTGAGAGGATATGTTAGAAAGAAGAATTAATATTCTCAATTGCAGAGGGTCTTGTTCCTCAGTGTGGTAAAGTGCCCAAGCATGTCAATGGAACTCCTAGATGGTCCATGGAGAAAGTAGGATTGAACAATATTAAGAATATTAAAACTGTAGTGACATTCCATTTACATATTAGTGTTATGGGAGACTGAAAGTGTAAATAGAATTTGATTATTCTGGTTTAAAATGAGAAAGACATGTAAAACTATGGCAAATAAAAAAAGATCAAATATATTAAAAATATAGAATTTTTTTTTATATTATTAGTCATGCCAAATATCATAGAAAGAGAAACAAAAATATGTCATAAGACATAAAAATAGAATTTGTTAAATACTACTCTAATTTACTATTTAACATAAAAAAAGAAAGAGGAAAAAGAATGACCGAGGCGTAGCCTGATTTGCTAATGACAACCATCCTTTGAAAACTTCGATTGGCAGATTCCTTTGTTCACCTGAATTGTGAAATAGTTTGATTCTGGACTGAAAGTGAAAAACTGATAAAACTGTGGTTAATGAAAATTACAGGCTAAATAGGCAACGGTGGATGGCTTTTTTCAATAACCTGGGAAAAATTTGCAGGTTATTCAATAGCTTGTGAGTTATTAATAACTTGTGGGTTTTTCAATTTGGGTGTTTTTTCTTTTGAGAAACAGAACACTTTCACAAAAAAAACTGTGCTGCTAGTTTAAACCAGCGTGACCTAGGGCTGGGCTACTCTTAACTTTGGGTTTTTTCTTTGGTTTTGCTTCTATTATTAAAAAGATTATATCATGGTAAGAATGATTATTGTCTTTTCATAAGTTAAGTACTGTATAAGTATTTTGCAATTCTGCAAATTGCAGTTAGTCCTAACAGCTATACTGTTGTTAACAATACAATAATTTAAAAGAAAATTCTAAAGTGGCACATCCACTACCGTAGGCAAAAAATAAAAGGAAAATTTCTCCTAAACTGTGCTCCAACCAGCATGATGTCCAAGATCAACAAGCAATTAAATTCCTAAACTTCTTTTCAAAATCTCTCTTGGAGTATCTTCAGGCTTCAATTACTGCAAGGGGCCAACATATCTCTTCAATTATTATCATCATTATTCATTAGCAGTTGTTTGGCTAACTGTTAGCACCCAATAAACTAGCCTTTTTTTAAAATTCTCTTTGTTCAATGTATGGGGGACATCATCAGCTAACCACCTAAGGGTCTTAAAAGATTTAACAATGGTTCGATGCACCACAAGTAGACAACCTTTAAAAGTCCTCCCATGGTGGAAACAAATCAAACGGTTTGTTCCCATGCCTCTCCACACTCATCAGAAAGCTTCTAGTGCCTAGATTTTGTATTCCTAGCCATGACATCCCATTAGAGCTTTATACGAGTTTCATTTTTTCATGAGCTTTTGTCAAGGTCCTAATGAAAAAGCATTGTATTCCTCCAACATCTTAGTTTTCGTGATTACCGTAGTGAAAGATCTTAGGTTTTGAGCTAGCAATGCTTAGGGTTCAAACACTTGCACCCAATTTTTTAGTACGTTTAAGTTTGAATATTGAATCACTTGGTAGGCTTCTTTAGTTGTCACCATGGATAGACATGGCTAGTGCGTGCTACTGCATTTGCTGCACCAAGAATAGATGTGGTCACCTAACTTGGTGAGATCTCCAATCACAAATGAGAAAAAGTGGTCTGTTAAATCCCAATTCCTTCACCTTTGTGTACTTGGTAAGAGGGTTTTCCTTACTTGAATGGGTTTTCACTCAAAGTTTGTTATCACCAAACTATTTCATTAGACACACAATCTATTTTCAAATTTTCTCATGATCCACATTCAAAGGCCTATTCATAGCCTTTCAAATAGTGGGCATTACAAGGGTGATATTAGAAGAAATCTGTTTACCTTAGCCTATGTAACTCAATTATGGATGATTGTAGGAAAAGACCTACGTCTAAGATCTCATGCTTGACTCTTTCAATGATGGAATTTTTGGCCTCAGGAAGTTTAGTCCTAATACCTCTCAAAATTTCAAGATTTCTCACCATCAAGCAATGCTTTAGACCCTTCTAAGCATCCATTGTTAATATATTATAAGTGTTAGTTATGCCTTCCAAATAAAATTTGTTCCTCACGACCATATATATGTTTGGTGATTTTGTTGATAATGACTGCCTTGAAAAAAGAACATTGTTTATTCTCATTGGGATGCCATTTTGATCCATGTGGATCTGCTCCATCTTGCTGGCATACAAGTCACTGGTGGCTGTAGCAGCCTGTTTACCACGTAACTCAGTTGCTTCAACTCTTTCAACCATTCTTTGTTGGATTTTATTTTTTCTCTCACCTAATCTGCTAAAAGATGCTCTTGTGTTCCTTTATGGGGATTTACATGCATTCCACTTTGCCATCTCCCTAAAATAGACAGGGGTCACACTAAATGCATCTCGGGATTCCTCTCCTCATCATACAAAAGAATATTCTCAAAAATCGACTTAGTGAAATGGAGTAGAAAGTAAATATAGATAGAAGAACAACAATTAAGAATTAAAAATTGAAGGTATATGCCACTCACAATCTTAACATCTCTTTTAGAGGATAAAGACTATGGTGGATTTACATCCCTTTTTTGGCTTTTCCTACTTTGATTTGTATTTGTGAATTAAAAAGTTATTAAAAACAAACAAAGTGAAATTTGTGGGAAAGAAATAAGATGAGATCCCCACCTAAAACTAAAAATCCAACAAAGGAGACCTTAGTTATAGCTCAGCTATAGCAAGAAAAAAGCTTTTCCCCTTCCCATGTTGGCCTCCCCTCATCATTACATTCACATGGCTCACCTTATCCATTATCTTCTTAGTTCATGTCTTTCTTCCAACCAATACTTTTTAGTTTGTAACATAGCTTCAGTCTAAGCTCTACAATCCTCAATAGATGTTTTCTCTAGGTCTCTAAGACAAATTAGAAGTTCTTGTATTTAAGTAACTAAATTTTTGAGTCTTCCAATTTTTGGTGTTCGCATTTCTTATTTCTTGTAGGTATAGGCAGCAAGAATCTTCGAGTTAGACCCCATTAAAATAATGCCACATTATTGGACTGCACAATAAGTCCCTCTTGTAATGCCCCAAGCTTTCACCCAAGACATTAATGGACAAAAATAAGATGGACACAATTTTTGTGATATAAATGCGGCACTAAACATGTTGCATTGTACTTCTACATGCACAAGGTGTTGTGAAATGACACAATGACATACTTGGCACACACACCAATGCACTCAACATTGTGACACAAGTGGGAGACTTAATTGGACATGGGTCATTCATTGGGACAATCTCAAGAAAACCTGAGCAATCCTAGACTTGGAATCCAACCTTTGTTTTGCAACACACAAAATGCAAGTGAAGCACCAAACCCTGAAAAAGTGAAATTTGGAATTAGAAGTTTAGCAGCATTTCATACATATTTTGGCTTGTAATTAGGGTTTATTCATAGCAGCAAACTTCTGTAACTTCCTGGGCATGTTTGGAGCCCATTTTATGGTGAAATTGCATGGACATTAAGTCTGATTTTGTAGCAACAGATTGGACAAACTGATAATCAGACATTTTGCATATTGGATGATCATAATGTTGTATCATATTGCTGGTTACACTCACATTTGAAGATAGACATATTTGCTATATTATTTGAAGCATTTTGGAAAGATATATGTTGTTTATTACTACCTATCACTCAAAATTTCCATAACTCATTGTTTGTCATCGATTAGGGTGTTTTTTGAATTTTTAAGTGTTGAAGGACCACAAAGGCATGTTTGATAAGTGCTATGGGTATCAACTAGCTTGCAACAAGGAGAATCATCATTCCAATTTTTCAAGTAAGTTTTTAAAAGTTTTGTAAAATTATTTCCAAGCTTTCTATGTATTTTTGAAAACATTTTATTGATTTTATTGTTGTTATTCATTGTTTTATGTATCATAGGGTTATATTCTTGTTTTCTTCATTGTTATTTTTTAGCTTTGCTATGATTTTTGAGATTGATAAGTGGGGATTTCGTAGGGCTCCCCACCCTTGATAAAGAGAGCACTACAACAAGTTCCTACAAGTAAACTAGATAATCATAACTGAGTACAAAAATGTTGTGATAAGCTTATTAAATGGCTACCAAACAACCCAAACCCATCAAAACATAGAACCCCAAAACTAGACTTGAAGCATGGTAGACAACTAACATAGCGTAGCACAAAACTAACCAATCCCCCAGTAGCCTTGAGATACAAGAGAAGCATTAGACACATGCATTGTTTTTTCCATCTATTGCTTATCACTTGTCATGTGTTTTCCTCTACAATGACCTGCCATAGAGAGAAACCTTACTCCATATCACATCTCTTTGTTGATGAGACTTGTGCATTGAGGGCCCACAAAATATCGGGATTGTAAAATCACTTCCTACTTCAAGCCTACCTCGGTGATAGTGAAAATGAAAACCCACTAGTAATTTTCCAATGTTGCTATCAAAGGCTTGAAGTACTCTTATTTATCGCCTCATCTTTACTATCTTTCCATGGTTGTCTATATTCGAGATTGGTGTTGATGTCAAGCTCTCATCTTGTAGACCTATGGCTATTGCCTTTTGCCAATTTTGCTTCCACCACATTTTCTAGCTTTGGCAAAAACACTTTCAATAACCATAATCTTAGCTTTGTGTCCTATAAGAAATAAGCTATATTTGTAATAGAATCCCTTTGGATAGTGACCTTTGACCTCCTCCCTGCTAGTATACCCTTCTCGTTGAAAATTCCCTTAACAAACCCTAGGGCTGCTAGCAAATCACATCAAAAGATGACTTGCATGTGCTTGTTTGATATCTTTCCTTGAGGCTCCACTTTTGCTTTTTCATTTTATTTTGTATGCCATCCTCGTACACTTCCTTGAAAGAACCTTAGAAAAATACAGACTAGGGTACAACCCATTCAAAACCATTAGCTCGCTGCTCAACATAACAATACCATAAGACTTAAGATCCTTATTTATTATCACCTCCACAATTTGTAGTGTAAATCCTATATGGAAATGATGTGCCATACCCTCACCAATAGATTTTCTTACTACATAATTACCTTTTGAATGCCAACTACAAATAGATATGCTTGGACATCTATTGAGCCTTGTCCGTTAATTTGAAATCAATCTAATCATGCTCTAATGTTATTATAGCTGTCCCAGTAATCCCCATTGCAAGCTAAGCATTTGCTATATCTCATACAACATGCTATGTTTTATGGAGGTTTAAAGGAGAGAAAAGGTTCTAAATTTTTACAAGTTCTTGCATGATTGTTGTATATACTATATAGTTGTAAATGGCTCTTTATCAATGCCACCATTGGCTTTAAAATTTACCTTTGAATTTAAGTTTCTCTTGCAATGTTTGAAACTTATATGAGGTACTCCTATTTTCTGCAACCTTTTCAAACTGTGGAATCATAATTGTAATCAACAACAGTACAGAGGTTCCAACTTTATGGAACAACATGCGTGTTCTTTATTTTCTTATGTAATGTTATTCTCTTGGCATCCATCCTTGATGATTTGCAAAGTTAACTGATTCCCTTGTCTTTGTGATCTTAAGTAGGGTTTGATGCATATTAACAAAACTAGGATCATTGTTCCAGCACTAGAGAAGCTCCAATCAAATTTCATTCTTTCTATGGAAGATAATCCTTGGAATTACCACCTTAGATATCTATGTAGAGACAAGTCACCTTGGTTATTTCGGATTTCCTATTTTCTAGCTTAAGAATTTTCTCTCATCAATTTAGAGTTGAGACAAGTTACCATATCTTTTTGTTCAAGCTTATCTACAACCTTTGTTCTCCATATGAGGTGGATACAGAAGAACTTTTCTTACAATATCAATTTAATCTGTCTTTCTTGGAAAATGGATAGGGGGTTCTTTGACTGCATTTTCAGATATCCAGACAAGAAGTATCTGGCCTTGGTTTTTGCAAAGATGGTTATCTTAACAACCACTTGTTTTGGATTTGTTCTAGATTATCGTGCGTAGTACTTCAATTTTCCTCCTACTACTCGTTACAACAGTTTGAATCACCTTTCAGTTACAATACATATTTGAGATGACAATCATGGATCTTAAAATATTGCCTTTTGGCTCTGACCATTGGTAACCTATCAAACTAGAAAGGTATGTGACCTGCTTGCCTTGGAAATCATTTTAGATCCTTCCTAAAATCTATTGAACTTTTGTTGCATTATTGGGTTAGCCTTTTGAATAATATAGAGGGTCAGCAAATAATGCTCATGTTTTTTTGTGAAGAATCTATCATGGCTTCCTCTGGTAAAATCTTTCATCTTCTTGAATAAACTTTCAGCATTGATCTTCTGATTGCATCATTGTTGAATTACTCCTTTTGTTATCTTCCCTTTCCCATCCCCTTATCTTCTATTCTTAGACAAGGGGATCAGATTTTACATAATACCATGTCTATGCTTCTTTCAAAATTCTGTTTCTATCAGAGATCTCTTTCAGTTTGTCAACTACCAACGTAATCAGTAATAAGTGCATTCATATGTGGCATCACCAAAACCACTTAATCTCAAATTTGTGGTCTAATAAATATGAGTCAAATAGAAGTACATACACCATCTCCATAAACTGTATGTAAATGATGCTGGTGATGTCTGGTATCATGATAAGACTTATAAATACAAGAGTTAATGTATTCATTCCATTCATCCTATACATGTCCATGTTTCCATTGTTTTCATCATATATAACTACATATCATCACTACTCACTAGTTTTGGTGTTTTTTTGAGACAAATTTGTATGAAGACCAATGTGATTACAAACAAATGAATAGGCACACTTAATATCTGACTCAAGTAACTTCCTGTGACTGGCTTACATACTATTTACTGAAACTAAAGAAAGGCACTGCTGCCAAGTTTGAAGTAGTCCATTGAGAAGCAATCATCGACCTGTTAAGAGACCAAAATGTTGAGAGGGTAAACGGGCAACACAATGCTTATATATTATCTCCTTACAAATTGTACCCCAATCAATTATTATTTTCCTTTAATTTTACTTTTGTAAGCCTACTTTATTCTTATTTTAATTATTGTTAGGTTGGAGGTTTCATTTGGCATTTCTCTCACTGTTGTTGCAATTTGATTTACATAGAGTTTTGGTGACCTATTTTATTTACAATTTTGTGTAGGCAATTGTAATCTTAACTTAGGTCTCTTTCCTATGGATCCCATCGAGTTACCCAGCATGTGGTACACCTTTGGGATACCTTTTCCTCTTTTTGGTACCTTGTATCTAGTATAGGGCCTACACATGTTAGTAAGACCACTCCTATTAACTGGCCTACATGTGTAAGGTTAACATTATGTTGTATTGGGATATGTGTCTCAACTAGGTTGGCCTTTCATCTTTTCATGTGTAGGACTGGTGTATAAATAGAGGGCATTCCTCTCGCCATTGCATCCAATTCATTGTGTTTCAATCCTTTCTTCATTCAGAGTTTTCAGTGCCTAATGGCACCACCTGATCTGATCTTTAGGGGCTTCAGGGGTTTCTTTCCAATTCTTTACAGGTTATGCCTATCACTTGGGCAATCGGCATTTAAATAACCAACATAATCACTTGTACACCATTAACGGGATAACATTATATAGGACGTGCATATTAGGCAGGCGCTTTTCGTTAGGGAACATATTCTCCAATTGATTCACTTTTGCACACAACAGCAATGGAACACTACATTATCATCCTGTCTGAGCGTAACTGCTATTTTAGTTAACTTTTTAATATGTAACCACTTAATCAAGCTAACTGTTCTCAATTACATATCTTTATTATTCAGTTTCTTGAAAATTAACACAAGTTATCACCTTGTCCTTTTACATTATGCATGGTATTTTGCTCTTTTTTTTCTCTGCAGTTGATGGTTAGAGTCCTTTTATTAGCTAATAATCAAATTTACTTGCTAGTCTGTTTGAACTGCGACTACAGTGGTTGGCTTCTTCCAGCCATGATCGTAATCAACTATTGTATCAAATTCTCTTAGAATGTTATTAATGTCAAACTAAAATGAATTAGTTAAGCATTTTTATGTTTGTTCGATAGGTTCTAACTGTTAGTTTTAGGATCAGAACTGAAATAAGCAGAAATACATTAACACATAGAACAATGAACACAACAGATACCTTGGGAAAACCTTCCTACTTGAGGGAGAAAAACCCAGCAAATAATCTCTTATATATCAGATAAAAGTGCAGAATTCTGCATATAGATGAGGCCTTTGAATTTGGACAAGACTTATACAAAATGTATGCTGCTTCTCCTTGAGCAAATAATAAACTTTCTGCAAAGAATTGGATCTGCTGCTAAAGAATTGCAAACTGCTACTAGGATGTGAAAGGGAGTGAAATGATTGTGATGTACAAATGAGATGTAATCATCACCCTTATATACAATGATAGGTGACCTCTTCACTAGGTCGACCCCCTTAGAAAATAGAAAATATAAAATATTATTTGTACATCAAGGCCGACCTGCCTTGGAAATCATTTTATTAAAAGGAAAATATCTCCTGAAGCTATCAATCACTAACACTCCCTTTTAGTTAGGGAGGTTTTTTTTTATTTTTAGATATCCACGTCATGGAGTCTCTCAACATGACACCCACAATGGCTACTCCCATATGTGGAAAACCACATCTCAGTCTCCGAGATGTACAAGAGTTCATCACAGATTCTCTCAACATGATGTCGTCATGGAGTCTCTCAACATGACATCCACAATGGCTACTCCCTTGTGTGGATAGAAACATATCTCAGTCTCAGAGATGTACAAAAGTTCATCACGGAGTCTCTCAACGTGATGTCGTCATGGAGTCTCTCAACATGACGTCAACAATGGCTACTCCCATGTGTAGAAAGAAACACATGTACAAGTGTTCATCACAGAGTCTCTCAACGTGATGTCGTCATGGAGTCTCTCAACATGATGCCCACAATGGCTACTCCCATGTGTGGAAAGAAGCACATGTACAAGTGTTCATCACGGAGTCTCTCAACGTGATGTCGTCATGGAGTCTCTCAACATGACGTCCACAATGGCTACTCCCATGTGTGGAAAGAAACACAAGTACACGGGTTCATCACAAAGTCTCTCAACGTGATGTCGTCATGGAGTCTCTCAACATAATGTCTCATCTCAGTCTCAAAGATGAACAAGGGCTTGCACCTCATATTTCTCTATCTCAGAGAAATATACATTACAACAAATCTTCATGATGATGTGACTCCCTCTGAAGCTCCAAGTACTTGCATCAACTTCCTGACCTCCTCATCCAAGATTGCCTGCAATGCTTTCCTTAGAGGAACGGTTTCCAATGCACACTTCCAACACTATTGACTTGTGAGAGTTCAGGACTGTCCTTCTCGACCTCATCCCAAATCACCCTATTCTGAATAGGTTTGCGGAGCTACCAATGTCAAATCTAGATTGACTGTCTTGTGCAATTTTGTTCTCTACAGTAGAAGAGGACCTCCAAGGACTTTAGCATCTGGCCTTGCAACACTTAGCTAACACCTTTACTTCTTTTCAGTGATCCCTGCCTCAGAGATTGCAAAGAAACCCTCTGGAAGTGAACTCCCCTCCATTGACTGATCTTAGAACCTTAATCCTTTTCTTGGACATGCTCTCAACTCGTGCCTTGAATTCTTGGAATTTAACTTCCTCTGAATATCATTTCCTCCTTTTCGAAGTAGTTGATCGCAATGACAATTTGTATAGGTTCTCTGTTGTTTAGTGTCTTCATCTTTCTCAATCTTCTTTGTTGATGCAAATTCTCCATCCAAGGCTGACCCAACCTTGTGCCCTTGAGAGATGACTCTAGTAAAGAATCAAGAGAGTTATTCGCCACCAACTCAGTCCCAAGGCTTTAAGCTATGTCTCCATGTTTGTTCATTTCTCTAGCCGGCATGACTTTCTCACAAGATGCTTCAAGGTCTTCCTCCATTTGAATTCTTTATGCAATCTCTCTCCATCTTGCATTTTAGAGAGATTAATAATAGTTCTTAGACTCAAACTACCCTGAAGAGAAATTTACAGACCAATGCTAGAAGCATACATGATTCACTATTCCCAATGTTTGCATGAATTATCATTATTCAAAGGTACAAACATAAAATACTTATCTCTTTATTGTTGGTACACCATTTAGCTAGACCTGTAGCTATGTCTCATTTTCTCCACCTTCAGTGTTGCCATCTCATGCAACAAACCTCATATTTTCAGATTGAGAATTCTTGAACACTGTTACTTACTTCAATCGGGCTGTATCCTAGAGTCTTCTTCAATCTTTTGTCTTTCATCATTAATCTCATTTTTACATCATCCCATTTGCCAGCTGCAACATAAATGATTGAAAGCAGTATATATCATCCAACATTGTTAGGCTTTAAGTCCAAAAGGTGTTCTGCCGCACAATGCCCCAAATCAATATTGTTGTGAATTCTACACGCTCCAAGCAAGTCACCCCACACACTGGCGCTGAGTTCTAATGGCATTGCTCTTATAAAGTCCCATGTCTCAGTCAGATGCCCAACACGTCCAAGGAGGTCCACCATACAGGCATAAAGCTCCACTTTAGAAAAAAAATTGAGTCATAGAATTAAAATATTGCCAGCCCTGCTCCACCAGGCCTGCACGAGAAGCCCATGTATTCCATTGCCAGCAATCATCTGAAATATAATAACTGTGACTATTCAATTACTTTGTCTTATTCGAGGTGCCAAATATAGACCAAGAGGCCTGATGAATTAATATTCAATTCCTTCCAGCATTGAGCCTACAACTGTCGAAATATGGGTAATGGTGCAAGTCGGTTCTCCACAAGGATCGAACTACCTGATGAATCATCAATAATCCTTGATACAAGTAAAAGATGAGTCGACAGGCAATGTAATTATTATCGAGCCTTCAATCATTACGGCCTCAATGTGAATGGATAACCAACAAGTAATGACGAAAGACACAATATTTCACCATTACTCTTCATCACCACAGTCACTTCTTCCCTATGTTACACCGGCGTCGGGGACGGGGGGACGTCGGGACGGGGGGACAAGTTTCCGGGACGGGGGGACAAAGGGGCCTCGATTTGGGGACGGCGGGGGGGCGGCGGCTGTATATATTATATACTATACATATGGTACTTAAAATGCTAGTTATGAAAAGATGTATAACAATATACTTGAACACTGAACATTAAAATTTAACAATGAACTACTAAATGAACCATTGAACATTGAAGTTTTCAAATTTGAAAGTAAAATACGCAATACTACAATGTAACAATTGTCGAATCAACAAATGGAAGATTTCTATTATAATTTATATCATAAAGATGATTACAATGAGTAGCATGATATGAATATCAAAACAAGTACAAACTACAAAGTCAAAATGCCAAAATGTAGTGAAGCAGGCGGAGGCCTCTAATCAATGTAATCATCCCTCAGGAGGTCGGCAAACTCCTCATCACTAGAACCACTGAACTCCCCAAGGTCAAGATCTGCCAAAGGAACACCAACCAGCCCTAAACCTGCAACATCCTCATCCTCATCAATCTGTGATGGCTCCTTTGGCTCTACATCCCATCGTGTTGCTGGGCTCTCCTTGTACACACGTGTCCTGCGGTCAGTGATACGCAAGGCACTATGTACAGCCACTAGCTTCTCTGCTCTCCTAGAGGTAAGTCTGTTCCTCTTAAGAGAGTGGATGAAGCTATAAGTAGACCAGTTCCTCTCAGAAGCTGAAGAACTAGAAACCTGAGACAACAAACGAATGGCTAGTGTTTTAGTCAGTGATTTCGGTCCATGACAAGTCCACCACAAAATCGGATCCTCCTGTGCCATAGTTCTTATATCCGCCTTTGCCGCAGCCTTGTAACCCCTAAGAGTAGCAAATTTTGTCCACTCAGTGCGAATGTTGCCAGCATCTTCAGCATCATACATTCTATCAATGCACTTGAAGAACCCTTCCTTCACCTCATCATCTTGAATCGGTGTAACTCTACCAGGCCTAGGCATGTACCACTTCGGATTCAATGAATAAGAAGCCATGTGCAAGGGAGTGTTTAGGCTATCCCATCTGCGCTGAATAATAGGCTGAATGTAAACATTGTAGAATGTTAGAGTGGGGTCCTTCTCTCGCACAACTGCCTTCATCTGGCCAAGCATCGAATCAATGCACTCATACACCTCTCCAAGGTTAGGTGCATCCCCATCCCCATATCTGATGACTTGGACAACTGGTTCAATGATGGCAACAATATATTTTGCATCATTCCAAAATCCATCACTCTTCACTATCTCCTTCACCCTCTTCCCCTGCTCTGTCCTGGCCCCATCCCACCGATTCCATTCTTGCGTCATAACCATGACTTGCAGTGGCTCTTGCAACTCAAGCATTCTCTCCATAAGAATGAAATAGGATGCATATCGGGTCTCAACTGGTTTCAAGAACTCCTTCTTCGCGAAGCTCTTGAAGATGGCATGTGAAGTGTGGTGGTTGCAGATATACATCTGCACATCTCTAGCATTGTTGACCACTCCTCTAATCCACTCAATCTTCCCCATGTCCTTGAGTGCATTGTTCATGGCATGCACACAACATGGAGTCCACCAAATATGTCTGTATGTTGTCTCGATAAGCCTCCCTGCAGCTCTGCACACATGTGCTGCATCTGTCACTACTTGGACCACATTTTGTGGCCCAATCTCCTCAATAGCTGCCCGAAGGATCTCAAACTGAAAATCAGCATCTTTTCGATGCCCTGAACAATCAACTGCCCTGAGAAAGAATGGGCCCTCTGAACATGTAACTATGACATTGATGAGTGGACGATGCCTAATATCCGTCCACCCATCCATAACAATGCTGCATCCAGAATCCTCCCAACATGCCCTCATCGTCTCCATCAATGAACTGATCTTGGTATAGTTGTTATCCAAGATCGTTGTCCTCAATTTGTGCTCACCTGGTGGCACATATGATGGTCCTCCCTTCGCCACCATCGACATCATCTCCTTATAATAAGGAGATCGAGCTACATGAAATGGGATTCCATTGGCAAAAAAGAACTTGCCAATGGAATCATCTATCTGATCCTTCTGGTGCACATTAAATAAATCAGCTATGGGGTTAGGCTGATTTTGCATCTTGTGTTTCCCCTTGCCCTGTTGCGATTCAGGCATAACACTATAGGTGGATGAAGGTCCTGAGGCTGCCCCTGACAATGTTCCTGCTCTAATATGTGGCTGCCTCTGCATATGCTGCTCCTGAATCTGCTGTATAGTCTGAATATTTTGCCTAGCAGACAAGGTAGTAGGGATAGGAATTGTCGCGTCATCTGGAACACCCCAAGGCTTGTTGAACTCAATTCTGTATTTCATATTTTTAGCTTCCTTCAAAAAAGCACATGCTCCCACACCTTTTCCTGGCCAAAAGAGGAAGTGAGCATTAACTTTGGTGATGCTCCCAAACCAATCATCACCACAAATGTTGCATTTCCATTTTCTCGTACCACCACATGATGTTGGGGCTGTTATTCTTGTTGCAAACTGTTTGAGAGGAGATTTGGGATCATAAGGACCCCTAGCCCACTCTGCCAAAAGCTGAGAGGGGCAATCTGTAGCAACTGCTGCACTAGCTATGGAACTAGTTTGTCTTTCTTGATTTGACCCATGTTCACCCCCCTCATTGTGCTCATCCTCATGCTCGGGTTCATATTCTGAATGGCTTG
Source organism: Sequoiadendron giganteum (assembly GCA_007115665.2). Lineage (NCBI taxonomy): Eukaryota > Viridiplantae > Streptophyta > Pinopsida > Cupressales > Cupressaceae > Sequoiadendron > Sequoiadendron giganteum. Next base: position 77,486,319 of record CM021105.1, read on the forward strand.
CATCATGAGAATGAGTTTCCAATTCCATCTCATCCTCACTCATTTCATGACTGTGGGAGCTCATTTTGACATGCATTTCACAAAATGAAAAAAAAAATCAATAAACACATAGTTTCAGCCTATGCCCTACTTTAAAATTAAAAAAATAAAACTCTATATTTTAAATTTTAAATTTCAAAACAAAATCTTAACTAATTTAGAAAATGTTTAAATGAAACAACAAGAATTAGAAATGAAACAAGAAAATGAAACAACAAGAACTAAGAACTTATAATTTAGAAATGAAAATGAGAAAATTCAAAAAACTAAAACAATGAACATTGAAAATCAGAAAATAAAAGAAAAAATCAGTTCAAAACCTTACCTTTTGCTTGAAAAATCTCTTCAACAAGCTGAAGAATCTTCCTCCTCTTCTTCTTCTTGCTCCTTGACACTCCTATTCCACTTGCAATCACTCCTTTCACTCCTCCAATCACTGTTTCCTCAGCTCTTCAGTCTTCTTCTTCTTGCTGTAGCAGACAAGTAGAAATGCAAATGTGGATAAAAATGAAGTTAGAAGGGGCTTTTGATAGCATAGAAGAGTTTAGATGGGGCCCACATGCCCTTAGGGTTCGAATAGAACAAAAAAACTAATAAAAAAATGTGTTTTTTTCATTTAAAAAACGTCCCAATGGACTGTCCGCCGCGAGAGACGCCTGGGCGTCTCCGAGACGCTCGAGGGACGCCCAGGTGTCTCCCTCAGCGTCTCGGAGACGCCGGTGCGTTTCGGCGTCTCCAGCGGCGGGGGAGCAATTTGGTGGCGCCTCCGGAGACGGGGAGACGCCGTCCCCACGTCTCCGGGACGTCCTTGTCTCGGAGACTCTAGGGCCCAGGGGGGGGGACGCGTCCCCGGAGTTCACTGCTTCTTCCATGGGCTCACTACGAGATCTTCCTTTTACAAAATCCCGAAAATCGTATCGATAAAAAAAATCAAACATCAAACCTCATGATAGCACAACGGTAGCATTGTCTCCGGAATGTTTGTGTTACGTGATCGCTCAGAATGCAATTAGTCTTTGAGCCGTCATCATTCCCTCCATAGCTTTCATGCCAGTCAAAGGAGCATCGAACCAATTTGGAGCTGCAAATACCAAGGGCGCAAATCTGAGATTTATATATTGTCGTCCATTCCAACTGGGACGAGATTGCATCATTTCTCAAGCGTAGAATATCAACAAGAGACAATGACACCAACTCACAGGAATATTTGAAGACCATGATCCTACCTCCAGTGAACATCTCTCCACTCTTGATCACATTTGTTGTCATCGGTTCTAGCTTCGACACTCAACAATCACGCTACTCTTCTTGAGTGTCGGGTGGAAAGTATAGGGAGATGTGGTGGAAGAAGACACCCTTTGAGGGTGCTTGGATATAAGTGTCTCAAACTCGACACATATGCTTCACCTGGACGCTATTGCGGGTATTTAGAATGGTGGCCCATACTTTCATATTGTTTGTATTGTGTACACTCTATACCTTGAAACCTTCAATCAAGGTCATCATCCAGAATTGTATCACTGATTGCAGTCATTACCAACCATCCTCATTGAGTGGTCAGGGTTGAGTTGTTTTTCCAATAAAACTATGTAAATTCAGTTCAGTGTTGTCATCACCTTCTAGTCGCATTAATCTACAGACTCAGATATCTTGAAATTATTGGCCTGATATATCCCAATCCAGAAGATCTTTGACAATATTTCATGATTATGGCTATTTCAACAACCGATGTATATAATGATTTTGTTTTTTCTTTATTTTATCTGCATCCACTTCTAAAGGTAATTTGAATGTGGTCTTTGACCATTCAAATTCATTCGATGCTCTAATTCAAAGTAACGCCTTCAAGATTGCTTAAACAAATCTGATAGGATCTTTATTTAAACCCGCATTGATACCATGTTAGTTTTAGGATCAGAAATGAAATAAGCAGAAATACAACACATAGAACAATGAACACGACAGGTCTTGGGAAAACCCTCCTAATCGAGGGAGAAAAAGTCAACAAATAATCTCTTATATATCAGATAAAAGTGTAGAATTCTGCATACAGATCAGGCCCTTGAATTTGGCCAAGACTTATACAAAATGTATATTGCTTCTCCTTGAGAAAATAATAAACCTTTTGCAAAGAATCAGATCTGCTGCTAAAGAATAGCAAACTGCTGCTAGGATGTGAAATGGAGTGAAATGATTGTGATGTACAAATGAAATGTAATCATCACCCTTATATACAATGATACGCGACCTCTTCACTAGGTCGGCCCCCTTAGAAAATAGAAAATATAAAATATTATTTGTACATCAAGGTCGATCTGCCTTAGAAATCATTTTATTAAAAAATATCTCCTGAAGCTATCAATCATTAACACTAATTTTTAGACTGATCCAAAAATGTTTGGATAAACACTAATTGTCAGGTGGTAATGAATCAACATGTTGTGAGGGATTCTTGAGCAGAGTTTGATAAAAAAGAGTTGAAGAAGTGGAAGGATGTTTGAAGATGATGCCTTTAGCTGCATACAAGACTGCTTGATGGTTCACTTGTGGATGAATTTGTTATGATGGGAATAGAGCAAAGTTGACAATTTTGTTTGCTATTGAATTTATCCCATATAAGACAAAATATTATAATTGAAGATTTGTTTGGGAGTAAAATTAGTTTTGTTGATATCTAAGTTTATGCCTCACCACAAACTTGCACTCATTTAGATAGAAAGCATGGGAAGTTTGTGAACATGGGATGCACTTCATAGGACAACCTCTCAGATTAAAATGTTGGCCTCTCTTATGATATTCAATTGAACTATCAAATTCACTTACATGGAAAAGGGAAAGAAATAATTTTTTTTTGCATAAATTGAAACTATTCTAAGTGGCAATTATTGATTATTTCCCAATAATTGAACTTGCACAACAATAATCAACAAAATTGTAACTTTAGCACCCATGAAATAAGCAAAAGATTGGCGATTTGAATAAATAGAAGAGGGACAAAGTTGTTCACGATTTATTATCTTAAACAAATGATACTGCTTAGTTACAAATTTATGGGTTGCTCGAACAATTTTGGAAACATGGACACTACTGAAACTAGGAAACACTTGAGAAAATAATAAGTTTGCAAAGCTTCATAAGCATGAACTTACCTAGTACATTCTACCTTACAAATGAGAATGCCACTCTTATTTATACAAAACAGAGAAGCAAATCTATAAAGTGAACAAATGGTGGGCAATTAGTGCTTCAGTTGTGTAGGGATTTTGCATGTAATTGCTCACATGAAATTCTGTATGAACCAACTCCTTCACTTGGTGCATGAATGCCCATTGTTTTGATCAGGAGTAGAGGAGTGAATGTGTGCCTTAAATGCCTTTGATGTTGTAGTACGATCATTGAAGAACATTTGAATTTCAAAAATATGGCAGTTGACATTTGTGGATACATTCAATCTTCAATTCCCATTAAATGTGGCCTATCGTAAAAGATTGCGTAATAAAGGATTTTAAGAACTTGCTAGGAAGTCTTGGGCATAGCTATATGGAACCGAAATTTGCAAACATTAAATTATGCATAGACAAGGGAAGAGAAACTGCTTCAGATCAGATCAAACTTGGGAAAAACGATAATAATCTTGGTCGAGAGGTCAGGGTTATTACAACCTTGCTAATGTGGATTGCTTGGCCAATGGCGCATTAGAACTCTGACAATATTGAAACAACTTTAGGATGGAGCATAATCCATTGGATTAGCCAATGTGTGATTGAGTGAATGACATTTCCATATTTTCAATACCAATGCATTATAGTATTGTGGCCCACTTGATTGCAAAAGAGGCCCTTCGACCAATGGTGCAACAAGGTTCATCCAAAAGATTGATAGTTCTCTAGAGATGTGTAGGCCTGCCATGTATATTGGATGATATCATTATTGCTTTACTTTATTCGTTTATTACCATGCATGTGAAAGGAAATGAGCCCACTATATATTGACAACTTGTAGTCTACCAACTTTTGATGGAAAATTTAAAAATCTCTACCATCCTTTGGAGATGCATTGGTTGTTGAATGGGAACATGATTTGATGGCTAGTAGACCATGGAAAGTTTTACAACCTTTTGGAGTTGTGGAAGCTTGACAAGTGTCTTTGTTAATATCACCCCTCAACAAGCTCAATACCTAGGTATTTGAAAGGGAATGGGCCCACTACATAGTGACATAGAATATTACAACTGATAACGAATTAGATTTCAAAATATTCATTGACCACCTCTTCAAAATGCATAAGTTGTAGGATCAAAAGTTAATCAGATAGCAATTGCTCCTTTGTCCCGACAATGTATCCTAACACTTCTTGAGGATGTACAGATTGTTGGATTCTAAGATAATCTACGATGTGAATCCTTTGAAACAAAAGAATGCTTAGTGAGCATGAGATTAAAATAAAACAATTAAAACAACAAAAGAAAAAACCCGTAGGGAAAAGCATATGTAATATCCCCAATAGGATTTGCCTTAAAATTCTGATTTTTTATTTCTGCTCAACCCTAATTCTAATCTCTGATTTTTATTTTCTGATTTCAAACAAAATATCACAGCGAACATACAAGTGCCCAAACATGAAAAATAAACATGCCAAATGATGCTACCAATTCATATTCATATCAAACATGAAATCCACCATGAAAAAACAAGATAGGGCAACCAAACGCAACATAGAAATCTGATTTTCTGTAGATAACTTCTGCTGTTACAAAACTGAATTTTCTTTACTGAGTTTACAAAGAACTCAAGGGCTTAAACATGCCGAACATATGCCCATAATTTTTCTCTACAAATCAGATCTGAAAATATGATTATACATACCAAATATATGCAAAATAGTCTTCAAATATCAAACCCTAGATGGGCGAAATTCCTCCTTGGTAAGTGCTTAGGGTTTTTTGCTCCAAATATGCAAATTTGCCCTCCAAAGGTGGGTGCTTAGGTGTGCTCCAAGTGGCACTCCGAATTAGGGAAAAACTCTAATGCAATCTACTCACAAAATACCATTAAAATACCATCAGGTGATGAGCCATCTTATTTCTTGAATCGCAACATTAAAACATTAAAACCCTAGGCATTGTGTAATGTCCCCGTTTTAGCTGACATTGTTTGTTGAGGAGTGAGCCTATCTTTTTGACCCTCGTAGGCTGACAGTTATGGACAGAGGGTCCTTTTTGGCAGTTACTCGGTGGTTGGAGACAATACTTCACTTTCTGATTCAGGTTTGGGCCTTTGTAGAGGCTTACAGATTGATATTCAGGCACTTACTATTTATAGTAAGTCAGGCCAACAGGGTTACTATTTCTGGCAGGGCACTTGGCTCAGTTGGCTATCTCAGTTTCGACCCAGTTTGACAGTTTATCGAGCAAATGGAGAATAAGGGAGCATTTAATAATATTAAATGATTATTATTATGACTTTATATTTTTAAGTCACTTTAAGCGAAATATTAAAGTTATTAATTATTTAAATGGCTTATTATAAAGTATTTTAATGACTTTATAATAAATGAGAAGAAATGATTATTAAATGAGTATTTATTACTCATTTAAATGAATGCCATTTATTAATTAAAAGTGCCTAAGTCAAGAGAGGCGAATTTAATATTATTAAATGTCATTTAATTGTTTTTTTGAGGGTCGAGCTTATTGAAGAGAGTGTTTATTTCACAAAGGGCAAATAAAACTCATTATGATTGATTATTCTAATTTGTCTGTTCTTCTCGGAGAACTTTGGAGTTTGTGAAACAAGGGTTTCTACAGATTTCAGTCATCCCAGGCTTTGGAGAATGATACCTCTTCTTAGTCTAGCTTTCTGAAGTTGTGAAAGATCAGCTTAAGATTGCTCATCTAGTTGGCTTCATATAGAAGTCGAATCTGTGCTTATTGGAGAAGAATCATCAAGGCTTTGAAGAGCAGATTTTAGTTTGTTGAAATAACCATCATTGCAGAAGAAAAATCAGAAGTTATTGATCTGCTGCTACAGTGACATGAATAGTACCCGTGCTACAGTGACGTGAATAGTATCCGCACTACAATGATTTATCTTTCTGAGTTGTGTTTTTTCCAAGGGTTCGAGTTGATTCCATCACCATTGTAGGCGCTCTGGTCAAGGGAGGCTTTAATGTCATTTTCCAAGGTGGAGAACTCACAAAGAAGGCTGTTCGACTTCATTATCAGATATATATGTTTGCTGCAATATAAAAACCAGATTTCTCATAATAGCTATTTGGCTGTTTTTTGGTATGATTGTTATGATCTTGGTATTGTAAACATCTATCATTAATAAGGAAGTTATTCGCAGCTCCTATAGGCGTAGTTTGCTTCTATGTCATTTTATTTCATTGCATTTCCATTACCTGGCATTATTATTTATAAGAAAAAAACAAAAAATCATATATTGCAAAAACTACAAAACACTCAAACTCAGCAAAACATCAAACGAATTGAAAAGTTCAGGGTTGAGAGATACCAGGTCTCTTGCACATTGTTAGTATAAAATACTTTTCTTATCGACAATGCATTGAAGGTGGCTGACCTAGGAAAAAAAGAAGATATGAATTAAATAAATTAAACAACAGCTATTCAGTGACTGACTCAGAATATAAGGTAGCGCTGGAATTAATAATCTTCAACAAGGCTGACCTTCATAAAATTATCCAAGGTGAACATGATTAATATTTAGAAGGCTGCGAATTAGTTTAAAGAGCAACAACTCCTTTTGAGGAGGTATGTCCCTTGATTCAATTATCATCGGATCAAGGAGGGAAAAATAAAAAGATTCAATTGTCATCCATTAGCAGATCGAACAATTTGCGAATCTAAGATATCAATTAGGTTTAATATAGGGAATTGCAAGCATACAATCTGGTACATACCATAAAGATTGTATGCAAAAATTAATTTATAAATAAGTTTAATTTCTCTCATATGCATATTTCATAGTATGTTGTAATGGATCAATACTTAGATTATAAGAAATAGATTATATATATATATATATATATATATTTGTGTATGTCTTTATCCTATGATCAATCAAATGTAAGGCTGAAGGAAGCAAGTTTGGAGGATGCTTTTTACGGGCCTCCCATGCTAAGTAGGCCACTCCGAGGGTGGAATTGTCTTACTCTGGACGTTCTTTCCACTTGGGCCCAAGGGGTTGTCTTAGTTGGACACTCATGCTCTTGGACTTAGGTGGGTTCTGTAGTTTACAAGCACCCCTTTCAAGGCTTTCCTATCAAGCCATACTATGATTGGTTGTTAGGATGGATTCAAGGAGTTTCAATCATAAGAGGGGCAGATAAGGTAGCATAGATAGGGAAAGCAGATACAATATGCCAATGTCATTAATGGTGATCATAGTTGCAAAAATTGCTGAGTACCTACAAAACTTGCAAGTACTTACGGGCCAAATTGCCAAGCGGGTTACTCACCCAATAACTCATCGACGAGTTTTTGTAAAACTCATTGGGATTTTTCCTTTTAAAACTCGTGATCCAATGTAAAAAGTCACAATTTTTGTGTTAAAAACTCACCCAAATCCATATTATTATTTTTCTCTTGTAGTTAAAAAATGCGATTTTCACTTCATTTTCAGACATGATTGGTGACTTAGGGAACGCAACAACATCACGACTGATGATGAAGGTATGTGTGGTTTCAAAGGCCTTAATTTGGGCTTGGTGGAAAAGGCTCCGCCCCTTGGCCCCACCCTATATCATGATTGCCCTTGGACCCCCATGAGGGGCACTGCCCCTTAATCCCATCGGGGTCTCTACTCCCAAATCCTTGATTACAATGAGGGGGTGACAAGGAATTGGGATATAACTCTCGAGTATGCTAACTTAGATTTTATTATTGCACAACTTGCCAAAAATCTCTTTACATGAGGCACCTTCTACATATGACATGGCTAGTGGAAGTGGCATTGTAAGTTATTAGAGGTTGAACTTGTTTTTTGGTCTATGATATGTATTCAACTCTAATTTTGATTTATATATAATGGAAATCAGTAATATGCTCAACAAATTTATTAATATGTGTGTTTTTGAAGATTATTTTCAAAAAATAATGTATTTTAAAATGTTCAATGAAATTCTCGAGTTTTTTCTTGAGTTTTTGCCAAGTCCTAAGATTTTAAAGTTTTTGGGTTTGTCGAATTATTATTGAGTTCAATTCTTTCAACTATGATGGTGATTACTATTGCTTTACAATGCGTTAAGCTTCTTTTCTTTATAATGTTCTAGTTTGCCTTGTTTCTTCTCCCCACGTGTACTCCACACTGTTCTCCCTCCCACATAAATTTCCAAAATTGATGGCTGGTTCTCAATCCATGCACATTAGTGAGTATGAAAGAAGATAAAGTACACCACAGAGAAAATTAAAAAACCAATGGTTGGGAGTGGTAGCAAAGTTGATGAATTTCCTTTTTGTTTGATTTAAAGTTGCTTTGGTGCAAGAAAGGAGGTGGCGAGTAGGGAGGAGATAAAAAGAAAATATGTAAATGATTCTTTCTGAGTTTCTATTAAACCTTTGTGTAATATCCCCATTTTGAGCAAAATTGATTAGTGAGCATTTAGCTCAATTTTCGAGTTATCCCATAAGCTTCTTGATGAGTTGGGGAGAACTCCAAACTTCTTGGGGTGCTCTGGGTGGTTAGTAGTGACTTTGGTTCTTGGAAATTAGCTCAATAGGCAGTGTTGATCAATATGACACTTTCAAAAGTGACTTCCGACTTTTGGTGGCTTCTCCAATCTTCTTGGAGAAGTAGTTCATTTTTAGTAAGTCGCCTAATTGGCTCTCATCATCATCTTGCATCTTCAGTATCATCTTTGTGTGATCAAAATTTGATTCTAATGCCATTTCAATGCTTTCCGCAACTTGGGTAAAATAATTTAAATGTTCAATTAAGTTTCTAATGTTAAATATTGTAATACCCCCTTTTTAGCCAGTGGTTTGAGGAGATAGGGTTAGCCTATTACTACGGCTCCCATAGGCTAACGAGATGTTTAGGGGACCTATCAGAGGGAATTCAGAGTCTTCAGCAAGCTTGTGTTTTCGCCTCTGCATATCTAGTCCTATGTTTAGTTGGTTGGTTGGCCTTTTGAGGCAGTTCAGGGTTTTTTATTACTAGTTGTTTATAGCCAGTACTACCAGTTAAGTGGTTTCATGTCTATAGTGGGAAATTGTGTAGAAGACACTCTTAGGAGCTTATTGCTAGACTTTTGCTAGGAGTTATTGAGTTATTAAGTCACATTACTTTAATAGTATTCTATTATTAAAGTGACTTATTAATTTAATATTATAAAGCTACTTTAATAAAGTACTTTATAACTTGGTCATTAATAAGGGAAAATTAAGTGACTTTATTAAAAGAACACTTTGTCACTTTATGATTATTCAAGTGAAATGGACACCCACCTTGATAAAGGTTTATTTATTAAGTGATTTCATAAGCTAAAGTGGGCGTGGGCCTTTTGAGAGCAATAAACGATATTTATTATTAAAATATAAAAACCCTAACTTGGGTGTGGAAAAGCATAAGGAGAAAAGAGAGCTCAATTGTAGTTATTCGAGTTTGTCATTCAAACACAAAAAACTGAGCACAAGGTTGCAGGTATGGAGTTTTAAGCTGATTTGAGGATGAAACCTTCGATTAGGATAGGATCTACAGGCGTGAGAGACTGTCTAAAGGTTCGCTTCACATAGAGACCATCAATTTGAGCTTTGATCAATTTATTTAGCATTTACTTCAGAAGTATTTAATAAAACAGACAACATTTAGCACTTGCACGCACGTGGGAGCTTGTGTGCTTGAAATCTTTGCACAGTGCGTGATACCTCTCCAGAAGAGGCCATACTAGTCTTGATCTCTTGCATTTATCATATCGTTTAGGTTAGCTAAGCATACATGGGTCTAAACGACAGATTTAGGGACTCTCATTTGGCACGTGTAAGTTGGAGAAACAAGCTGTACAAATCAGCAAAGGATTGAAAGAAAAATGTTTTGGGATTGATGCTGCAAATTCCCTGTCTTGAGGCATCTAGCATCATTCACCCCATTAACATCGAAATCCAGTTGAAAAATGAGCAATTTGAAGCATCGCATCCTTGCATCCGATTGCCGTGATTGCCGTGTAAAAACCCAGCTTCCAAACTATTGCCTTTTGGCTTATGGGTATTGTCTTACTATGTTTTTGAATAAATAAAGACTATTGGGTTTCCATTTATTTACGCATTTTCCGTTCAATTATTGTTTTATATCAATTCTTGAAATTGTAGGCGCTATCGTGCGGCAACACAAAAAAATAAAATAAAATTTTAATAGAAATGTCAAAATTCAGTTTTGAAACCTTGAGGGTACATCATAGTGGTATTAGAGCTCATAATATCCTTCCATCTTGTAGGGAAAATTATGAGTGAGAAATAACAAACATATCTCAGGGGTTCATGACAGTGGCAACCTTCGCAGGTGTTAGAGGGTGAAACTATCTTAGAGGTTTTAGGCATCCTGTAATGAACTAACCCTTTCATTAAGTAAAAAATTCTTAATTTTACACCAAATAAGTAAAGGCAACGAGTAATAAAGCCATTGCAATAAAATATTTAGTTTCTTTTATTGATAATTTCCAAACAAGATACAACATATTCCATCATGTATTCCTTTTATTTAGAAAAATACATCAAAGTAAGAAAGAATACAACTACATACATAGCTCATGTAGCTTTGAAACAAATAGTAGTAAGAAGGTCCAGGAATCTATCCTTTCAAATCTTGGTTCTTCGGTCGCTTGTTGTGGAGGAGAAGCATCACTCAGGCGCTTTTCCGCCAACAACAAACTCTTAATGCGGTCCACCGCACATATATCATTCGATAGATGGCCTATCTCCTCCTGGGGTGCCCATGCCTGGTATTGTTAGTTTTTATTTTGCAAATTTCAACTTTTCCCTTCATTCCTCAAATTTATCGTTGCCTTGATTGTTGAAGATGAAAAAATTTCTACGGCGCAAAACCTTAGGCGCCTTTATTGGGCAAGGGCACCTGGACTTTACAGAGTTAGCCAAATTTGCACTTCTCATGATTCTTCAACCTCCATTCTCTATTCTTTGTTTCTCGATCATTCATTGTAGCTTGTTGATCTGAGCAGTGTCTGAGACTCTAAATCTAACACTTGGCAATTGATTGTCCTCCATTAATGACCTTGGAGCTCCTAAAAACGCAAAATAGATCCATTCGGGCAAAACTGATCTTTTGATGATTCTGACTGGACAAGCCTGATGAGGAAGTCTTTTCGACCAATCAAAATCAATTTGAACCCTAGAAGCCCAACTTTCTATTTTTAGAAAAAAATTCCAGCATCCATTTTGAAAGAAACCTAGAAAAACCCCCCAAAAAGTTCTATTTTTAGAAACTTTCTAAAAATAGAAATTTTCCTAAAATTTAGGGCTGAAAAACTGAGATCTGGGTTTTGTAGACTTGATCGCTCTAAGCAGAACTAGATCATTAGGTTTTGGAAATTTTGAGTTTTAGACCCTCATGCAAGACATGCAAATCCCAAATTTTGACCCTTTTGATGATTTTAACAAGACTTTTGAGCATTTCTTCAAAATGCCTAAGTGTAGCAAAATTTTTAATTTGGGGTAGAACAAAGTCTTTATCTGCAACACATTTTCCCTCACTATCAGTGGTCGACAACTCCACCCGACACGTAGTGTCATTTTTCCCCTCTTTCTTAGTCGTAGGTCTGTTGTTCATCTTGGTGGGTTATTTCTTTCGTTCGCACAATCTAGCCACAACCTTGGATTGGGCCAATCCAACCTCCCCCTTTTTTTTGATGGGGGTTTAGACTTAGGCTCAACAGATGGTTCATTTTCAATCGGGGAGGTTTTTCTCTTAGGATCCATCGAAGTAGCAGGGGACGATTTATCAGAGGCAAGGTCAGGTGGTTCCAATTCTTCCACACGAACAACCGAGATGGGTTTAGGGGTGGCACAGGACCAAATGGAAGTGATAGAGCCTAAGGATGAGGCCTTGGTGCAAAGAAAGGGGAGCCTACAAGTCAGGGTTAAGAGGAGTAGTATCATAGGATTCTTTGATCAAATTTTAAAGGGAGGTCAACAAGAAGAAAGGAAATCTTAGGATTATTTTGTGTCTTAGTTGGTTTAGTAGCGGAAGATGATAAAAATAAAAAACCTTAAATCTACCTTCTAAAGTAACATATTTCATGAGAGGAAGACACACCTTGTCCTAGGGTTTAGGTAGCACCTCTCTGTCAAAGCCTGACTGCTTCTTCACTGGCTCTCATTGTCCCTAAAGAAGGCATTGACTCTCAAGATCTTGAGTTTTGGTGTGCTTCTTGTATTTCTTGCCATCGCAAGAAATGTCGGTCGCCTTGGCAATCACTTCCTCATTGACCTCAAATGAGATGCCACCCATGGTGACTCTCCTCTCCCTGCACGAACTAGCAAATTAAGCCGACATTTTTTCATCATGACCCACCAGACTTTCTAACAGTGGTGCCAAACCCCCTCCATGTAGATATGCCAGACAATGGGGTCTCTACAAAATTCGTTGTAGTTGTTGGGCTCGGTCCTGACCCTATCACCACCCATCTTAGCTCACAACACATAGTGTTGTCCCTGAATTGGAGGTATATTAAATTAATTAAATAATAAGTTATTCCTTTTGATATGATATTTTATTGGAATAACTTAATAAATAATTAATTTAATATACCTTTAATTTGGGGACATTACAGTGGTATTAGAGCTAAGAATCTTGCCAGCCTATTGGGTAATCAGTTTTGGTATCAACTATTTATTTGCAGATTTGAAATTTAGTAGGGTTTCACGGCCACTTTTAGCAAGTCAGTAGAAGCTGTGATAGGAGCTTGGATTCAACAACAAGATAACATGATGGAAAGAATGAAAGAACAATGTAAATTGATTAAAAAATTGCAAAATTGGAACGAAGAAGAGGAGGGTAGCATGGCATCATCCAATGGAGCAAAGTTGAGTTAGGTAATGAGTATATAGAGTAGCTTGAGCCCTCTTGTGTTTGGACACCCTATCAAGGCATTGAGGATAATTTTATAGATGGAATTAGCACTTTCCTAATTCTACATCAGAGTGAGACCATACAGGACTTTGCGCAAAAGGAATTTCAGGCACAATTAGAGGCTTCTTCATGCGAGATTGAAGGTAGACATACACCACATGGTCTACACAATTTGAGGAACCAGTTGAAGGTGAGTGAGGATAAGATCGTGGCAGCATTGTCTCATCATGATAGGATGCACAACCTGATTGAGAATCGTCTTTGGAAAATTCAGTTGGAGAGAGGACAAAAATGAGTTGAGGTAGAGTCTTCTCATGATAGCTTGCAAAAGATCAAAGAAGGTATGGGAGCGATGACTTACACCTTCTTTTAGATCGTGACAACCTTCTTAACCTTGTTGGTATCTATTCAGATGCCTTGATGAGGAAAAAGGAGGAAGTTGATAAGCTCTCTCAAGAGCTTGAGGTCACTAGGGATTCTTTGGTGAGTACTCAGTTGGCACTTCAGGATTCCGAGGGACATGTTGATAAGCTTTGCATAGAGTTGAGTTTGGATCAAGATTCATTATGTATAGTAGAGACTCAGTTATCTATGGAAGCCAAAGCACATGTTGAGGATAGTAACATGCGATTTTCTAGCATCTACATTTAGGAGACAGGTGCAGTGTCTCTTGTGTTGGATACGCAAGAGAAATTAGTTGGTGATGGATGCATCATTCTTGAGAGGTCTATGATTGAGTGGCCGATTGATTTAAGTCTATGGTTTGGAGTTAGGTATGAGGACGATTGTACTCCAGCTTCACCTTGAGTTCTATCTCATACTACATTGGTTGTTGACAGTATTACTTTGAGGACAACAACAATTGAGATGGATAGCGAGAGTTGGGATGGTCACTTTGTAGTTAGAGGATGGATTAATGATGAGTTCTTCTCATCTTTGGGTAGTACTGATATCTTATGCTCCATCATTGATTTGATTCGTAGGTTGCATGGCGCTATTTTGATTTATGCTAGAAACTTGCCAAATGTTGGTATACGTTTTTATGCACCTTCATTAGGTATCTTTCACATTTGCAGGAGACCACTCAGGGTGGATTGGTATGATGATACAGGCACTTCAGTCTTGGCTGCAGGTTCACGCTTCTTGGCAGATTCGAGCAACAGGCTCTGCATTGACAGTTTTGAGATTTGCATTGGTCAGTCTTTTCAGAAGAAGATGGTTTCTTCTAGGTCTTGCACGTGGGACTTGGATGATGTTCTAGTTTCTCTCCAAGTAGTAGATGGCATTCATGATGGTACTCTTGATAATGATGTTGCGGCAAGTCCAACTCATCTAGTTGTGAGTTGTGAGTCTTCTTCTGATGCTGGCAGCATTGGAGGGAATACACCTGACTACTCGGGTATTCCAATGGCACAGGAAGGCGAGTTCCACATCGATTGCATCTTGAGGTGTGCTCATCAGCTTGTTTTTAGCCCACATACACAAGACTTAACCATGTCATTGTTGGCATAGAGAGGTGGGTTGAATATGTAGTATTCAGGATCACTGTGGTGCAATACATTCCTGACTTTAGGTGATATGTCCAAGTCTCTTACTTGGCCCTTTCCAGTAGGTTGCTTCCAGAAGTAGGGCTTTGAGATTTGGCAAGATTGGACTTTAGGGGGAGGTATCATAGTGACACAGTGGAAGTCAATTGTAGTTGAGTTTGGAGGAATTCCATTTTATTCATGGAATCTAGGTATGATATTTGAGGTGTATTAGCATAGTACTTGGAGTTGGCATGATGGAGATGATTTTCAAAGTTGGGATCCAAGAGTTGAATTGTTGGACAATTGGCTTCACAGAGTGACAGGAGCTTCAGCTGTATACAGGAGTTGTTGGTTGGAGTTCTTTTCAGGATCATTTGGGATCCCGATGGTTGGTGGACATGCACATATGAGTTGATATTTGGGGATCAGATGATGTGGCAGATGAGTTGGATTGGTAGTTGCCGATTGCTTGAGGGTGAGCAATCTTTGGGAAGGGAGGACTGTCATGTCCCCGAATTGGAGGTATATTATTTGAACCAAACACTCCGATTTTCTACCTTAGGTATTTTGACAAACACTTTGCGTGCAACTTTGAAACTTGCTGGCGAATTGGAGGTATATTATTTGAACCAAGCACTCCGATTTTCTACCTTAGGTATTTTGACAAACACTTTGCGTGCAACTTTGAAACTTGCTGGTAAATGGTTTCAGTTTGTTTTGTTTTGACTTTTTTTGATGCCAATGATATTTAGATGCTTGAAAATGATGGCTAAGATGACTAACAATGCAATAGAGGTAAATTGCAAGTATTCTGCCTTTTTCAAATGCATATATATGACCTACTTATTCAAAATTGACACCTATAGCTATAAGACATTATGTCAAACAGTTTGCACCCAAACTCCAATTTGTCTATTATTGAATATAACTTGATGCAATGCTAAACTATTATGCAAATATGAAGGTACATCGATTAGGTGTTTTAACAAACATATTGAATGCAAACCCAACCTCTATTTTTATTGCAAGAAGATGAGACTCCAAACTGGTTACAGACTTGTTCCCCAATGTCTTTGACTGATTACAATATCAAGATGCAATTGGATAGCAAACTAGACTCTTCAAATGCTAACTAAGATTCATATGTCATATGCCAATATTACAATATAGTGTCACTGTTATGACAATGCTGGACCAGCTACTATATCGATGCAAAGAACTAAAATATGCAACATTACAAAGATATAAGAAACCTGGGAAAATGACGCCCAATATGATAGATGCAACTAGATGTCATAGCATCGAACCCCTCATGGAAGTCATCCCTAATGATTGCAAGGTTGCGACTGATGTAGAGGAAGTCAACAAACATAACCAAGGCCTCCAATAATTTTTATTTGCCTCCCAAACACAAAATCGAACTTCCAGTAGCTGCGCCAATCTCTCCAATGTTGCCACGATTTTTACCAGCAATTATATATAAAAAACAAACCACTTTTGGGACTGCCAAAGTTCAACCAACAAGAATAAAATCGTCCTCTTTAGGGACTGCGAGCTACTACTCCAGAAATCATCTCTTTCTCTTGCCCGAAATCGTCCACTCAAGGGACTGCAAATATCTCCATCAAAAAATCTGTATAAGCGGCTCAAATCAATCCCACCTGTTGACAAGTGTTTTATGACCACACCAACACAGAATAAAGTTTCCCAATGGCTACTGTATCCTCTCTTGAACAAAGTATTTTGCATGCTAAGATTGCTAGAAAGATCATGCATTCAACTCCAAGGTTCCTTCATGCAATGGATAGTCTCAGTTGGCTTGATGTGATTTTCTAGTTATTCCAAGGGGACTTACACAATTGTTCGATTAAAAAGAAGAGCTGGCAAAACTCAAATGATTTATCGATGATGCTCAGGTTCCTAAACTAATTGAAAAAATACTGAAATTAAAAAGATAGGGATGAGAGATTCTATTGCCTAATTTAAATGCAGGATGCGAAGATCAACTCTTGCAAGCTCAAACCAAGTTCTGCTTTGCCTCACTTCGGACAACCTCTACAGAGCCGATGCAATCTTTAAGGGGATAACGAGAGATATTCAAACCACGAATCAACATGCAGATACCGTCACAACGACGCATACCAACACATGAACCGTAATTGAAGTCAAGTTCAAGGTGTTCTAGTTGACCATACAAGGCAAACCCATCGTTAGTGAGCCTGCTAGTGGTATAGATAAAAAAACTTGCTCAAATTGAACAACACATTCCACAACTACCAACTATTTGCATGAAATGGAATCTACTTTACTTTAACCTCTACTCTAAATTCTAAGTGAATTGGAAAGACGAAGAAACCTCACTAGCTACTCACAACAAAAGATGGAATCACCAAGCAATGAGAACTCTTTATATTATGATATTGTTCACAACAAATTCTTACAAAGCCTTCAAATGGAAAACTTTCTTTCCTCCTCAATCTATGCTAACTACTATGATCTACTCTCTATTCTCTCCTCTATTCTAATCTCCAATGTTTAATTTCTAATTCTAATGATTTACAAATGAAGGGGGATGCCCCTTTTATAGGTAGCTCAGTCCAACGAACGACTTAGATTTGATTACAATGGAGGGCTCAGATTGAGCCACATATGCCCTAACCAAGGCTCTGCCCTAAAAACCGCCACAAAGAGTAGTGGGGTAATAAATGTACAAGAGATTCTCCACTATTTTGTAGGAACCACTATGAGCAATTAATGCCCACTATCATCTAGAAGATTCTCGTCCAGAAACGCGTTCCCACTGTTCTTCTCCTTGACTGCAAACTTGATCAATCTGGTCATCACAGCTTCCGATATTACCGGAGAGGGACTTCACACTTAAGAATAATTCCTCTACTTTGTTCTTCGATCCATCCTGTCGTTGCTCTCCAACATTGAAGTTTTTCTCATTCCTCCTCCTTAGCCTTGAGGACATTTTAATGCTTGAGGATGATCTTTAATGCTTCGGCCTTCATCATTTCCTCCGTCCTAATCTTGAAGGATTTTCTTGGACTTGGCCATTTCTTCCTTGCCACTTGCCTTCCTGACTTAGCCGTTTCTTTCAACATCCCCCTTCATGATTTGGGTGCAAATGAGACATCATGTGTACCTTTATCCCCTTCCAAGGTTATAACGTTGTCTTGCTCCATCACCTCAAGTCATCAAGCCCAGGTGTTCATATTGCAAAACAAACAAAAAGGAGAGAATACGAAAACTTATAGTATAAATCCATTTTATTGACCAAATTTCCATGTTCTGATTGATCGATCCCTAGATGTGATAAAATTCATCATTTTCCCCTAGAATAACTTTGCTTTCTTCATAACTTTTCACCATGGGTGCATTTAATATCTGTGTGCTAGGGCACATACCATCTTGATGTTTCTTAGAAAATATCCATTGTGTCCTTGAGTTGGGTGCACTTGAGAGGTTGAGCTCAAAATCTTTACAACTTAGCCAAATTTCTAGCTTACTTGTCCTTCGTAGGGTGCATATCCACCTTTTGTTTGGAGTTTGTGCCTTAGAAATTTTCTCCACCTTGAGGGCGCATTTGAACGCTTGATGTTTAATTTTCCCTTTCCTTAGAATTCAATGACCTTCATTCCCTCTTCGTGGGCACATTAAAGGGATCAACTTTTATTTTATAACTCAGAACCTTCCCTAGGGCGCATTTGGAGGTGTGTTCTCCCACTTTCTTCACTTAGAAAATTTCCATGTATCTACCCCCCTCTAGGGCGCATTTGAGGGCTTATGCTTTCATTTTTACCTTGGACAAATCCCTTAGCCAACCTATTATCTTCCTCCCACCTTGGGCACACATGACCCCTAACACTTGTATTTTCAACGCTTTAGGAACTTTTTGATCAACTTATCAACTTGGGCGTATTTGAGGTGGAGTCATGCCATCTCTCATGCCTTAGCAAATTTTTCCAAACCACTTCCCCACTTGGGCGTATTTAGGAGGGTCTCCTTTTATGTTTATGCCTTAGGCATTTGTCACTCCTATAATTCAAGGTGGTGGGTGCATTTAAGGGGGTATGCTTCTAGTTTAATGCCTTAGAAAATTATTCCTAATGCCTCCTTCTATCATCTTGCCTTGGGCGCATTTCAAGGGATTGGAGTTCATGACTTAGGCAAACTTCATCCAACTTCTAGCCACCTTATCTTGCTTTGGGCATATATGGGGGTGTCTATTTTCATTTTCACCACTTAGGAAAATTTCAAACTTACTCAACTTGCTAAGGGCGCATTTGAGGGGTCCTCATGCCATTTTACACGCCTTTGAATTTTCTTGGCACATTGATGCCTAGGGCGCATTTGATACCTTGAGCTTCCATTTTACATGACTTAGAAACTTTATCACCTTCACCTCTCCATGCCTTGGGCAAATTTAGGGGGTGGAGCTCTGATTTTCACTTGACTTAGACAAATTTCTTAACACCTTCACCTCTTCATGAGGGCGCATTTGAAGGGGGCCACTTAATTTTCATGTGCCTTAGGCAAATTTCAAACACCTTCACTCAACTTGAGCACATTGAGGAGGTGATGCATTCATATTTCCTTAGAACATTTCCTCAAGTCCTCCTCCCTCTTGGGTGCATTTGAGGGGGTGTACTGCAATTTTCATACTTAAAAATTTTTCAAGTCTTGTCCTCTCTTCCTTGGGCGCATTTGGGGGATTGAGCTTCCAGTTTGCTGACTTAGAAGTTTTTTTCATCAAGAATCCTCCTTGGGCGCATTTGAGGCTGTTCACTTCCATTCTATAACTTAGAAATTTCTCAAACCTCTTGATTCTCATCTTGGGCGCATTTTACCCTTGGTGATTTCATCTTGCACGCCTTCGAAAATTTTGAGTTGCCCCTTCATGATGGGCGCATATTGGAGGGGGAGCTTTTATTTTGTAACTTAGGGAATTTTCCACACCTCATGCCTGACTTGGGCACATTTTGGGGGGTGGAGCACTGGTTTTCACTACCTTAGAGAATATTTTCTAACACCTCCCTCATCTCAAGGGCGCATTTGAGGGTGTCTGCTTTCACTTGAGGGTGCATTTGATGACTTCTCATGTTATTTTCAATGCCTTTGATGTTTTTCTTTATCTGGAGTGCCAAGGGGACCTCTAAGGGTGACTTAGCCAATTTTGATTGGCTTGCCTTTGGTTTCTATTTTTAGTAACTTCTTGATTTCCTGACCTCGACAGCTCCATTTGACTTGAAATTTTCCCAACATGATCCCATGACCTAACTGACCTATTCACACTTGCCCCTCGTGCTGACCTTCTATTTGTGACCTTGTTCTTGGGGGTGACTTACTATAAATAGTAAGTGCTTGGATTGCGCTCAAATTTTACCAGTAGACTGCTTGAAGGATGCTGATTGTGATGGGATACATCAATTTTTCACTTTTCCCAAGTTTTGCCCCTCTTTTTAGGCAACAAAGTTGGAAACCCTAATCTAACTTGCATGTGCCTCAAATGACCTCTGTTTAACCTCATTTCCGTTGCGTGCTGCCCTATTCGTGAATCTGAAGTGCTAGGGAGCTGTTGGAGTGAACCTACTAAAAATAGTAAGTGCCTTAAAATGTGATCAATCCACCACCGGATGCATTTGCATGTCATACTCGAGAGATCTCAAAAAACCCAAAAAAACCCAAAAAACTGGTCCACCTGTGAGCACCTGCTAAAAATAGCAAGTCATCAATTTGACTTGCATGTCACATCATCGCGAAGCTCTTGAAATACCCAGAAAGAATATCCTAACATGCACTGAGAAATCAGACATGCAAACCCTGAAAATTGCCTCCGAAGCCAGAACTACTAAAAATAGAATGTTCTCCGAATCTGCTCAAATTTTGCGTGTAAGTACTTTGAAGTGCCTTGAATGTGGTGAAGTAGTCGGAATTCCAAAATTTTGAGGAAAAAGACCCCAAATTGAGTACTTACTAAAAATAGTAAGTTGTCAGAATTCAATAAAAATTTAGTGGGATCTTGCCTGAAGCCTTTTGATCATAGTGCCCAACTCAGATTTCAATTTGCCAACTTGATTTGACCTCAAACAAGGCTGAATAATGAGAACCCCAATTTCACAAACTTAGCCAAAATTTCAACCAGGCCAAACGATAGGACATCCCCAGAAAGACAGAAATGACAGAGAAAGAGACTCAAAACAACCCAAAACCAAAGTCAAAAGACCAAAATGGAGCAAAATTTAGGGGGTCCTCATTTTGAATGGGGTGATGTGTGAAAAGGTCACAACACCACCAAATTTGGCCCTTGGCCACAAAATTTTCTCAAATAGAAAGATTGAAATATCTTCCCCAAATTCCTAGCTATGAATGGTATCTCACAATCGAAACTGGCACTCTAGAGTCTTCAAACCCTCGAGCGAGCTAGCGAGCTAAGCATTCAGCTTTAGCTTCTTACCACACAGGTAATGAGTAATGAATTCCAAATCACGTGTGTTCAAATGCTTAGCCAATAGTTTCTTAAATAGATTTCTCATTCACTTTTCCAAAAGCTTCTAGAAGAAATATTATTTTATTCCTCAAGTGACTTTTATTATTTTATTTTAATTCACTTAACTCACTTTATTATTAAATTAATTAAATAATAAGTCATCCATTTTGATATGATATTTTATTGGAATAACAATAAATAATTAATTTAATATACCTCCAATTTGGGGACATGGCACATAGAAACTAGCCCAGGAAAACCAGGTTATCCAAAAAATGGACTGGCTGTCAGTGAATTTGCTTGCCCTTATAATATCATTACCAAGCCCCCTGGGGTAATAAGGCCTAATTAAAGTTTTCAGAAGTTTACATGCTCCAGTAGTCATTCCTAATGAAGCTAACTTCATGGCGCCATAATCTCTCCTTAAGTACAATAAGCTAAGGCAATAAGCCATGATAAAAAATATCAGATAGTTAATACTCGACGTGCCAAAAATCATATTGAACTTACACATTTTCCAAGGCCTTTCAGGCATGGGACTAAAATTTGAATTCCTTAAGTATGCCTCATTAAATCTTATAGCCATCATTAGCTTGATCAGAAAATAATTAACTATCAAGTTGGAGATAAACATCGCAATACACACATTCTCGAAGATTTGATGGGATATGCGGTACAAATGATAAGACAACCCATAAAGGCAAGCGACCCCACCATTCTTGACGTCCCTCAATAAACTCGCCACATCATTCGGCTTAGTCCCCGTCATCATAGGTCCTAACATGTAGTGCCACTTGTTCCCCCCAAAACTAGATTTGTTTGTCATCATTAAATGAATATATTTCTCTGTTCCATGTAAGAACCTTGCTGATTATAAATGCTTCCAAATGAATGCTGAGTGATGAATGTTTGTTTTATTTATTGTTTTATTGTTTTATGGTTTTTTTGTGTTTTTGAATAATATATGATTTTTTTGGTATTTTTGAAATATAAGCCAGACAAGAAATGACAAGAAATATATGCAAATGCAAAGTAATAGGGAAGCTAATGCTGCAAACAAAGCTATCTTATTATTAGATTATCTCTAGTCTTTTTACCTAGAAATCCATACCTGAAAGTCAAGCAGATTATTTTATTGAATTCTAGAAAATATGACAACAAGCTGCAATCTCATTGAAAAGTTCGATCTGCCTCCTTGAATGATTTCTCCACCTCAAAATTGATTGCAAATGCCTTCTATGGCTTGGACGCCAACAATGGAGGAAATGGGAGCCAAATATGCAAGGCGTTTTTCCCTTGGATTCACATGCCTTGAACAAGAGATAGTGCGGCTAGCAATAAGGAGGTTGTATGGCCTCACAACAAGATATGCTTCAAATCTGGTCTGAAATTCTTGCAAAACTTTCACCAATCTGCTCTATTTTGACTCCTCGATGAAGCCAAATCCCTTTGCAATTCTTCAGATGATCTTGCACACCCTCATATTGCTCAAACAAAGAAGAAGTTACATTCTCCAATGCTGAAAATGGTACCAATCTGCAGAAACCCTTGGTCTCCTTCACAAGATGCCAAAGAACTCACAAAAGACAAATTCAAATGCTCATATGGATGAGGTCAATTTGCTTAGGAGTCCTTTATATACTTCTCCAACATAAGTCGATCCTATGATGTGCCTTTTTGATCATTTAAATGATATTTTAATATTTACATTTATTGACTTATATTATAATCTCATAATTGGGCATACTTTTCATAAAGTCATTAATGACTCATTAAGTCTAAAATGGCCCCTCTTTAATAAAGTACAAATATAAACTTGTATTATGCTTTTTAAAGATTAATTATTAATAAAATCACCTTTATTAATAATTAAATAATATAACTCACACAATAAACCTTATTCCTCAAAGCCAACTGAGAACTAAGATCAACACAAAAATCACCATATGTCCAGGTGCCCAGGTGCCCTGCTATATATAGTAACGCTGAACTCTACTGCCTAGATGACTTACTATAAATAGTAAGTATGCCAACCTAAGTCCAAAAACCTTTGCAAAGGCCTAATCCTGAACCAAACAAAGCACCGGAGAGAAGTAATGCCATCACTAACCAAGTAATTGCCTCTGAGGATCCTCTATCCATGTCCATTAGCCTACAAGGGTCAAAATAATAGGCTAACCCCTCTGCAACTGGCTAAGAAGGGGACATTACAGTCGGTCCTCCCTGAATTTGCTTGTCCCTAAGCAATCTCAACTCTGGATGCTGTAAAATATCCTCGCTCTCCCATGTTGCATCCTCTACCAACAAGTCCCTCCACTTAATCGAGTATTCCCTGATGAATCGTCTTCGCAGTCATCGCTCTCTGAAATGTATGATGGCCTCAGGTACTAGGATCAATTTTCCCTCATCATCCAAGGGTGGTAAAGCTGAAGAGGGAACTATGTGATGTCCTAATGCCTTCTTGAGTCGTGACACAAGGAACACATTTTGCACCTTGCTATCTGCCGGTAGGTTCAACTCATAAGCCACCTCGCCTATTCACTTGATAATCTTGAATGGCCCATAGTATCGTGGCTTGAGTTTCTCTGAACCACTCTTCCTGAGAGTGGATTGGCGATAAGGTTGTAGCATAAGATACACCATATCCCGAACCTCAAAAGATTGCTCAACCCTCCTTTGATCAGCATATTGCTTTTGCTAATTTTGTGCCTTCTGAATATTCTCTCTGAGAGCTCTCATAGGATATTGGTTCTCCTCCAACAGATCCCCAACACTAGGCACTCTGCTATCACTTAGCAAAAGATCAAGGAAGTTGGGGACATCATACTCGTACAAGGCCATGAATGGTGTCATCTGGATAGACATATGGTAAGTGGAATTATAGCAATACTCACAAGGATGTATCCACTTTATGCAAGCCTTCTGCTGCCCAACTATGTAGTTCTGCAAGTATTCCTCTACCCACTTGTTCACAATCTCAGTTTGTCCATCTATTTGTGGATGGTAGCTAGTGCTTGGAATAAGCTCGGTCCTAGAAAGTTTGAATAACTCCAGCCATAAGTGACTCATGAACCGACTGTCCCTGTCGCTAATAATACTTCGAGGTAAGCCATGCAATCTGAATACCTTTCGAAAAAACTACTCTGTTATTTGTGTAGCTGCAATCGGGAAAAGTGAGCATACTTCGTGAGCCGATCAACAACCACATATACAATCTCTACCTTGGGCTTTTAGAAAGCCCGTAATGAAATCCATAGACAAGCATTCCCATTTCCTCTCAGGAATTGGAAGTGGTTGTAATAACCCTGTGGGATAGGTATGCTCCTATTTATTCTGTTGACAAACAAGGCACTCTCTAACATATTGAAGAACATTTGACTTAAGACCTTTCCAAGTGAAACACTCCCGTATTTGCTTGTAAGTCTTAAAGTAACCATGATGACAAGCCATAGGTGAATCGTCGAAGCTTCTCAACATACTGTTCTTCATTTCTGATCTTGGGACCAAGAAGATTCTCCCTTTGTAAATGACGAGTTCATTCACAACGGAGTACCTATTGTCATGCACTAAACTATCAATAATGCTAGAAGCCCTTGGGTTCTTGGCATACTCTGCAATGATCAAATGTCTCCAGTCCTCTAAAATCTCAACCATGGAGCTCAAATGTGGCCTACGAGACAAGGCATCAACAACAACATTTTGGGTCCCTTTGACATAAGCAATGTCAAAGTCATATGACTGCAACTTACTTACTTTTGCTGACGATCATTCAAATCTCGCTGCCCCAGGAAATGTTTCAGGCTGTTATGATCAATCTGAAACACAGAATTCTCTGCCAACAAGGTACTACCTGAATTTAGTGAACGCGTGCATGACGACTGACATTTCCTTGTCATATATGTTGTAACTCCTCTCCGGTGCCCTTAGCTTTCTGCTCTCGAAGGCTATTGGATGCTTATCCTACATAAGGATTGTGCCAATGCCCTCACCAGAGGCATCACACTGAAGCTCGAAGGGCTTAGTAAAATTCGATAACCCCAAGACTGGACATGTAGTCATCAACTACTTAAACTTCTCAAAACACTCTTGTGCCTCAGGAGTCCAAACAAATGCTCCCTTCATCAAATTTGTAAGTGGTACAACATGCCATGAGAATCCACTAACAGACCGACGATAGAAGGCACACAAACCCACAAAACCCTTGAGCTGAGTAAGACTCTTAGGAGTAGGCCACTCAATCATAGACTGAACCTTGTCCGGATCCATGCATACTCCATCTGCACTGATGATGTGGCCCAAATATAGCAACTCAGTCATGTCCAATGCACACTTGGACTCCTTGGCAGACAAGGACTCCCTATCAAGTATACCCAAGATTGTATCTTGTTGCGTAATAACTAACACCTCTGGAGTGTAAGTTAGAATAGACAACCATGCACACTGCGTAATGAGTGCTCTTCAAATTAGGAGGGGAAGCTCCCTCTTTTGTTGATATGCTTGAAAAAGTAAATTACTTTAAATCCTATCTTTTTATCTTAGTTGGAAGAGGCACAAGGTTAAAAAAACCTAGAACGTGGCAGCTAAGGATTTTCTGGTTTTGCAGATCATTTTAACTACAACTAAGCTAACTACTTTAAATCTATCCAGTTTCCTCAAGTAAACAGAGCATGAGGAAATGGAGCAGGAATGTGATTACACGATAAACTTCTGGTAAGATTCACAACGTGAAGGCAAGGTGGCACAACTATTTGCTTGGCTAGGGAGAAGTTTATTGAAACAAACAAATATACGATAAACTAGGCACAAATTCACGACGTGAAGGCAAGGTGGCACAACTATTCGCTTGGCTGAAGAAGTTTATTGACACACACATCAAATGATAAGCTTTAGGTACATATGCTAAACTTGAAGGCAAGGCGGCACGACTATCTTCTCAATTTGAATAGGCTTATTGAACACAAACAAAAGATAAGCAACTGGGACAGTGTATTGCATAGACGAGACACGCATACAACAACGATCAAACCAACAACCCCATTTAACTAAGTTGAGCATTCACCATGATAACTGCATGAAACCCGAGTGGCATAACAATTCATCAACACAATAAACACTCTTGAACAAAAACAAAATAGGCAATATTACAGGCAAGATGGCACACCATATATTGTTATCAAGCAAAATTTATTTACAAATGAACTGAATGCTCTTATTTATAGACATCAAGGTGTAGGAAACCCTAAAATCACCTTGAGTCAACTACAGTCCTGCAGAACATGTAGGATCTTATTTCTAAACCCTAATAATGGAAACTATACAGTTAACTGGCAAGCTACCATCAGTTAACTGAAACATCTAATCTAAGTGGACAATGTGCAAGCATGCACGTCCTTATTGAAAGCAAGTTAACTGGAATACTACCATCAGTTAACGTAAAATCCTAAAAATGGAACTCCAAGTCAATGTAGATGTATCCAAGATAGACTTGCGTGAGATGTGAAACAATGAGTTAACTTGGAAAGAAGAATCAAGTTAACTGTCGTGCATGAAGTCTATCTCGGAGAGCAGGAACTGAAGTCTACTTGCCCTGATCTTGAGCAATCAACCCATCTACGGGGTTACTGACTGCATCACCTTCTGGAGAACTGAAGCTTTGGCGAAAAATCCCATGTCTATGCAACATGTCTTCTCCATTAGTTATCTGACACTGGAACTCACCCTAGGAGGGTTACTCCTCTCCTTCTGCTTGGGTTTTGACGAGGAGGGTAGTACAAGTCCTACTGGTGGTGGCTTTGCTCTAGGTGTGGATGCTCTCTTGGTCCTTCTGCTTTCTAGATAAAGCATACTATTCTGACACTTATCCAATTCAACATTGAATGCCTCCTTTCTCTGACTCATGGAAATGACCAACCCATCTGGATGTTGAGGAATACCCAGACTTCGCTCGATATCAAGGGGTTTAAGACTGCATATGACACGCCTATCTATTGACTGTATCCCCCGTGTAGTGGAATTGTAATGCTTGATGCAAGATATTACAAACTCTATGCAATGAATTGAGATAGATATGGAAGCAACCTCAAGTAACCCGAATTGCTGAATGTTCTTGATAACTGATTCTCTAATCTTGAGTGGATCCAAAACTACTTCTGACAACACCTTATGTAGATTCGTATCAATTGTTCCGATGAAGTTATGGGCTAAGACCGACTTGGTCTTGAATTCGAGCTGAGTGAACTGCATTTTGAAAAATTCGCCTGTTGACTATGAACACGACTATATTCTGACAACTTTTCTAGAAAGCTAAAAATAGCTTGCTGAGGCTAAAAATAGCTTGTCGGATGAGAATTTTTACCAAAAAATCTGAGATATGGGTTTTGCCCAGAAAGTGATTCTAAGACAACCCAAAACGTCAGAAATGTAAAAATTTGACCTTTACTCAGCCATGCAAAGGAATTTCGGTTGAAAAAATTAAAGCTTCGAGAACAGATGTTCTTGAACAAATTTTCCTGAAATTTTTTGGCACATGGATTTTGTTGAGGAAACTCTTCTGAATCAATCCAGATACTTTGTTTTGCCAAAATTTGCCAACACTTTGAACATGCGAGAGAATTTAAGATGAGAAAATGGAAGAAATCTAGAAGAGAAAAAGACGTTTTTAATTATTTTAATTGTTTTTGTGTCTTCTTCTTTCAAAATCACCACTTTGTCTTGAATCTGATGCTGAATCTGGACTTGTACTTGCAAAAGAATATTTCTATCGCCTTCAAACTTGATTATCTAATGAAAATTCACCAACCTCTTTGAAGAAATTCGCACTTTCAAAGCTGTGTGAATGAGAAAAGGCGCCATGCTTGGTTAAATAAACAAATTTGTAACATCATGCATGCATGCTGAAACCCTAATTCAGGAAGAAAGAATTTGATTGGTCTTTCACCAGGTGAACTGCCACTGTCTCTAAGTCTCAGACTAAAAATAATATTTTTAATTTAAAACATGCAAAGAAGCGCCAATATTTCATCTCTTGAAGAAATTCGCCATTTTTAGCTCTCTACATGCAAAAATATTATTTTAATCATTTTCGCCAAAAATAGCATTGGGTGTGCTCGACAAACTTCACTGATTCTAAAAAGTCCAATTTTGACCTCTTAGGTGTCCATTTGCAAGAGCTATGAGATTTTTTGAGTATCTCCTATTTTATAGCTGACTGCAGAGTTACATTTGACCATGTTCAACTCTGATTTCTGGGTTACTGAATGAGCCTGCGACCGTGCTGAGATATCCACTGCGAAGCCTGCCTGACAAGGATGAAATGTCTACTAGCTGCAACTGCTAAAACCAACATTTGACACCTTAGAAAATTAGGTGCCTTTGATTAAATTGATGTACTGATTCCAGACAACGATTTCTTTGTTTTGCCTTTTGATGCTTCAAACTGCCGCTAACGGTGAATGATGAGCCCTGCTGACTGTATAGTAGATTCATTGCGTGACTGGAAGTACCCTGCATCCAATGACTGTATGTAAGGTATCTGCAAACTGTATCAGGAACGCCAAAAAGATGGGCACCCCTGGCCTATGAAGATGCAAATACCATTCTGACAAAAGTGTTATTTTCATTTGAACACCATACTTTGACCCTTGATACCAAGAGTTGGAATGCTCCGATTTGTGTGCCATCTGTCTCTTTGCACAGTTTGGTCAACTTGCAAGAGATGTTCTTGGAGACAACGAAGCCAAAAAACTGCTTCTAAGGCCTCTAAGAGAAGGGCGTCTTTTTCAAGGAAAAGTATACTTCATACTTAGTCATTTTCTTAATTGTCTTCAATCACCTTCACTTTACAGCATCGCCACCTTGACCTCGCACGTACGAGTGTTCACCAAATCCTGGAGGCTGACGGTTGGACTCGTTGGATAACTGGAGTAATTGCACACAAGTCTTGTGAAGACT
Source organism: Sequoiadendron giganteum (assembly GCA_007115665.2). Lineage (NCBI taxonomy): Eukaryota > Viridiplantae > Streptophyta > Pinopsida > Cupressales > Cupressaceae > Sequoiadendron > Sequoiadendron giganteum. The sequence goes on from CM021105.1 coordinate 77,515,433, forward strand.
GCAATTGCAAATAACCCCATCTGGCAGGCCTAAAGGCTGGGCACCCCTAGCCTACAAATGTGCAGCTACGCTTCACCATCCTCTGATTTACGTGCTCGGTCGAACCTCTGTCACGGTCACTCAGAATGCCGGATCGTCTTGTGAATGGGTGCATTGCGAAGCTGGACTGAACTGGAAAAGATCTCAAGAAGACCTCCACTGCAATTTCATCAATCTGATGATTCATATTCAAGGGTGCTCTTGAGCTACAAGGGCGCTCAAACCATCCACTAGCAATCTCTGCGGACATGTATCCCGCCTGCAGTTTGTACTTCTGACACTGACAACCGATGTTCTGCACTAGGTACGCCTCCGCTTGATAGTTCATTGAAAAGCTAGACTGATTCTGCAAAGACTGAATCCATTAGCAAACACATGCATCCAGATCTAGGCCTTCAAAAAGAAGGGCGCCCCTGGGCTACAGGGGCGTAGATATGCTTTTCTAGATTGTCTCCATGATGTGTACCTCCTTCGTAACCTCTGCTTCTGCCTTCGTTTGCCGGAATTTTGCAACTCAGATGATCTTGTTCCATAGCTAGTCGGAAAGTTGACTGAAAATAGAAAATAATGAATGTATTCTCAATCCAAAGTATTTAAATTTTGACCTTCAAATAGAAGGGCGCCCCTGGGCTACAGGGGCGCAAATTTGCTCTGAATTCCATGCTTTCCACCCTTTTGTGCTTTGCAAACACTGTATCCGCTACTGAGGTTGACCACGTCGAAGTGCTGTGACTGCCGAGGTGTGTGTATGACTATACTTCATCATTTTCACATGTACAGACACTGTAAAGTTGATTTGCACGTTGATTGTGCAAGTGTCTACCACGTTACATAGTGAAAAAGTTCGTAGACTTAGAATATTTTAGCACTTTTTGCCAATTTGAAAATCCCCTCCTTCAAGAAGCAACTTTTTAAGCATCTTTCACCATAGCATGTCTGCTTTAAGTTTCAGGCTTAGATTGATACCTGGTACTGGCCAATTGCCATTGACGACCTCAGAGGTCCTAACTTTTCTCCTGAAAAAGTGAAAACTACCCACCAGGCTTAAGTTGACTTTTAACTGAAACTGACTTCACCACTGTGATTGCGATGTAAAATAAGCCAATCAAAATTAATTTCAGCCAATTTTGACAAGTTCTTATTTTTTAGGGTTTTGAGCTAAAAATAGAGTTTAGAAACCCTAATTTTCAAAATTTTCAAATTTTTCCAGTATCTTTCTGGCATCACACTGACCAAAAGCCCATACTTGATTTGCCCAAAAACTGAGTTTTGACCCCACTTTTACAAGGTTTAGACCATTTTAAGCAAACTGCCTTAATGAAGCAAAAAATTTGGTTTGGGTACAACATATCTAAATGGGCCAAATGCTCCTCCCAAGATCTGTTGTTTACCAAAATGTCATCAAAGAATACTAGAAATTATCTCCTTAACTGAGACTGGAAGACCCTGTTAATTTCTTCCTCATTTTTTTCTTCATTTTCTAGTTTTTTGCCTCTGAATCCTCTTGAGCAGCTTGTTGGTTTGTCATATCAGTCAACTCTTCATCCTCATAATACCACTCCATTTGCCTAGATTTACCTCTAGGCCTTAAGGGACAATCATGTTTATCATCATATGGACCTTTACAATAAAAACTCAACTTTTTCTTGCACAAATCATTAAGAGTTTCTTGATCCAAAGGTTCGACAAATTTTCCTTTTGACTCAGATTTTTCTGCCTTCTTGGAAGATGACTTGCTATCTTTTGATGAGGAAGATGCCTTAGGAATAAATTTGCTGCGAGGTGCTGCGAGGTGCATGCTACGAGCTTTCCGCATAGCCTCTTGCAATGTAGGGGGAACAAATACTTTGATCCTTCCTCTCATGGGTTCATATAAACTTTCAGTAAACAATATGACAAGTCTCCTCTCTGATATACCTGTAACCATGACTGAAATTTTCTGAAATTCACTTATGTAAGATTCCAAACTGCCCACTTGTCTAAGTTGAGCAAGCTCCCTAAAATAGAGTTTTGGATACCTTTTATCAAAGTGCTCAATAAGCCTATGTGTGAACTCTTGATAGGTATTAACAAGATGATGTTGTAAGGTGAACATCCCATGATGCCACCAATCATGAGCTAACCCATCAAGATGCAAAGTAGCAAACTTGATAGCCTTGTCCTCCTGCATGGGTCTCAATGATAAATAGTTATCCAATTTCTGCACCCAAGATCTCGCAGTGCACTTGTCATTGCCATCAAAGTGAGGCAAGGAAAACTTGCTCACAACTTGTTGGAGGTCTCTATTAACCTGTGGCACCCTATGCTCAACTTTCCTTCCACCTCTGGGTTTCTTAGCATCCAAAAACTCGTGCAAATTCAAAGCCTGTCTAATCTCAGGAGAAAGTGTCTGGTAACATCAACAGCTGAAAGAGCACAGGGTGTTTGTGAAATGATCCCCTTGTAATTTTTTCAAATTTTCAACAACACTTCCACAATGGCACCCATTAGCATTAGCCAAAATCATAAAGCAGTACTAGAAAGTAACCCTACACCAAGAATGCGCACTCAAGACCCAAGGTGGGTGAGGTGCTAACATATGGCGTCAAGGATCATTAGTATTTCAAACTGAAAGAAGTACAATGTTGGAAAGTAAAGATGCAACTCGACCATTTATTTAGCGGGAGTTTTTTGACGGCATAGCCAATCAACAAATGAGTAATGCAGTACAAAATGTAAAGATGGCGAGGCCTGTCTCTTCCACCAATGGTGGGAATGATAGCAAATGCAAGACAGTAAATAGGTGGCAAGCCAACCTCTTCCACTAAAAGTGGGAATACAATAGATAATTGCAGAAATATTAAGAGTAGTTTAGTACTACTAAACCAACATTACAAAGTGAAATAAAATCTGCAAGAATCCAGGAGATTAGCTGTCCAAGAAGCTACAAATGTTATTATGAATCTCCAATCATCACAGACTCACTAGATATGAAAGGAACACTCCAAAACTCCAACTTAGATAGTATGATATGATAGACCAACAAGCTGAAAATGCAAACCAGCAACTAGAAAACTCACTAAAATATTCATAACTCACTCAAAACAACTCCAAATGACATGAAACAAAATGCATATGACCCCTAGAGAGATGGCGACGAAGCTAGGACTAAGAAACAACTGCAAACTGTAGTTATTTATTTTTCTAAAGTTTTCCAAGACTTCCTAGGCAAAAGTGCGGCCTGGAGAGAAGTCGACCTATAAGATAAAATAAATGGCTCCCCGAAAAAATCTTGAAACTTGCACAAAGGGGCGCCTTGAGCCAAGGAAATAAATGAGCCAGTACCTAGAAGCCAACAAAATTCGCCTAAAGAGCTGTGAATGAAAACCTACTTCAGCCACACTAAAATCAGCAACATGAAAAACTGACAAACACACCAAAAACATTAGAAAACATCATATGACCCCATTACAATAAGCTCAATCTGTCCTTCTGAATAAATAATAGTCTTCTCACTTAGCTAGTTGCTATTTTTCAAGCAAGAAACCAAGTTCAAGTTAGGAGGTATGCATTCCTCGAAGCAAACCACTCACCATTTCGGCAACATAACATTATAATTTCTTCATGGATCCAAACAAAGAACCCAACACTCTTATTTATAAATTTTTCTCTCCAAGTTCAAATCTTCTTTTCCCTCCAATTAGGGTGCCTATTTCAAATTCACATTCATCTTCAATAATTTGCAAGTTTCATTTCATTTAGACCCTTTTCCAAGTCGTCCCTTTTTATGAAGGTAATAAACTTATCAAAAACGCAAATAATTCTTTAAGTTAGGTGTCCAAAGTAATAAAGTGAAATATTTTATAAAAAATGTCTTTTCAATAAAATCAACTTATCTCTTCATGAAGGCGTCCTCCAAGCCTTAGCAAAATTATTTCACTTAATAAAATATTTGCATCTTAAATATTTCCCCTATAAAGTCGTCCATTTTAGCATAGGAAATATTTTCCACTTAAACATTATGTCCTCGAATATTTAACTTGCCAAATTAAATACCTCAAAAGTTGGAGACCAAACAAAATATGCTGTCTTGCCAGATATAGCCATAGTATCAAACTGTTGAACACCTGCCAAAAATAGTCTCTACATTGAACTGTTGCTAAAAATAGAACGAAGGGTGTTGGAGACCAAACTGCTCAAACCGACCTGCCAAATATAGCCACAAAACTAAACTGCAGAAATCCTGCTAAAAATACAACTTACAAAAAATAGCATACTGCTAAAAATAGTAAGTTGCTTCAAACTCATTTTAACCACAATTTGAGTAGCTGTCATACTTACTAAAAATAGTAAGTTAGGAAAAGTCCTTCGTTGCAGTTGCATGTCATACCACTGCGAAGCTCTTTGAAAACCCAGAAGGAATCCAAAATCCAAATTGCAAAACTTCAACATGCAAACCCTTGAATTCTCAAGAGAAACCACCAAGCAACCGAAAACCCTAATCTTCCCTTTGACTAACCTATGGGCAATTAGGGATAGGCTATCAATCACTAGAGAGTGTAGTGCTAAAAATGGGGACATTACAGTTTGAAACTTTGGCTGAGGAGCCTATTGCTCCACCTACTGGATTGGAGGAGTTTCCCTAGTAATAAAAGTAGACTGGTTGGGCCTACACTCAAAACCACTAGAAGAACTCTGGTGGAATGTCACACGAGGCTGCTCTACCCCTGCAGTGCCACTAGTCTGTCCCACCTTAAACACCTGCTGCTATGGAATAATTTGTCTCATGGCACCCATAAGCTGAGACATCATATCCATCATATTATCATGCCTCCTCCTAAACTCTGTCTTAGTAACACTGAACTCTATTGCCTAGATGACTTACTATAAATAGTAAGTATGCCAATCCGAGTCCAAAAACCTCTGCAAAGGCTTAATTCTGAACCAAACAAAGCATTGGAGAGAAGTAATGTCACCACTGACCAAGTAATTGCCTCTGAGGACCCTCTATCCATGCCCATTAGCCTACGAGGGTCAAAATAATAGGCTAACCCCTCATCAACTGGAACTAGCTAAGAAGGAGACATTACATTTTGCAAGGATTAATCGAAGAATGTTTTTTGGTAGACAATCAAGTCTTTTCCAATATTTGTATAGACTCCAAGAGGAACCCAAGTTGGCCGAGCCATCCGCCACTTGGTTACCTTCACGAAAGATATGAGACAAATATTTCCTTTAGAATTTTGCAGTCAATAATTTTATATATAGCAGGATATCCCTAATGTTCCAACCATGAAAACGGCCATGATTGACAAAGCCGATCACAATCATAGAGTCCCCTTCAATGTGCAGATTTTTTATGCCCAGAGTGAAAGCTATAACTCGATGCCCTTGAGCAGCGCCCATGATTCAACCGTCATTGAAGATTGTATGCCTATACCTCCAACAAACCCAACAATAAAGTTTCTCTTGCAGTCCTTGATAACACCACCAATATTGGCCATACCAAGGTTTCATTTAGCCGCTCTGTCAAAATTCAATTTGAACCACCCAACCCCCAGTGGATTACAAACTGTGTTCCTTCTATAACTAGAGACTTGGAATTGTCAAAGGAATTGGTCTGCAGCTTTATGTTCCAAATTTTTTCCATTTTGATCTCCCTTTCAATAGGGGCATTATTTGGTGGTTTCCAAATGTATAGAGAGATACTCTCAGTGATAAGTCTGGATCCTATGTCGAAAAAATGCTTAGGACTTGTCTTAGTGTCTCTGAATATCCGATTTTTCCTCTCTTTCCATAGGCACCAACAAAGGATGGGGGGAGCTTGTCTCCAAATTTCCATGGGGAGACGGTGTTGGAAAGGCCCAACCCATCCTGCAATAAAGGATTTTAAGTCCTATTGTACCCAAACCAAATTTGTTAAGATGAGGTCAAAATACTAGTTTTTGGGTTGGTCAAGTATGGACTTTGGTCAGTATCATGTCAGTCGTCAGCAACAATTGGACAATACCTGGAGGTCAGAACCTGAACCTGGGATCAAGAGCAGAGCATGGAGGATGAAGAAGCATTTCATGACAAGATTATACTTCTACAAGGTCAATTCAGTGGTTGGAGGAGTGTTTTTCAAAGCAAAGACAGATGAATTTTCAAGCAAAAAGCAGATCTGTGCCCCTGTAGCCTAGGGGCGCCCTTCTTTTTGGAGGCTCTGATCTCATTGCATGTGCTTGCTAATGCATTCAATCTCTTCAGAATTAGCCTAGCTTTCCGACGAGCTATGTAGTGCAAAACTCTGGTTATCGAGGTCAGAAGCTGGAGGTACAAAGAGAGTACATGTCACAGAGGTTGTCAAGTTGATGGTTTTTTACGCCCCTGTAGCTTAGGGGTGCCCTTGAATTTGGATTCCCAGATGGATGAATTTGCAGATGGGGTCTTCTTGAGATCTTCTCTAATCTAGTATGGCTTCGCAACACATTAGTTCGCAAGGTGATCCGACATGCCAAGTGACTATGACAGAGGTTTTACCGAGCATGTAAATCAGAGGATGGAGAAATGTAGCAATACACAAGTGCATATCTGTAGGCTAGGGGTGCCCAGTCTTTAGGCTTGCCAGATGGGGTTTTTAGCATTCATAGTCTTCGCGAGACTTGTTCGCAATTACTCCAGCTATCCAACGAGTCTAGCTGTCAGCCTCCGGGATTTGGCAAACGCTCATACATGCGAGGTCAGTATGGTGATGTAGAAAAGTGAAAGTAACCGAAAAATGGTTAAGTATGGGAAATACACATCTCCTTGAAAAAGGCGCCCTTCTTGTTGAGGTCTTAGAAGCAGTTTTATTGCTTTGTCACCTCCAAGGAAATCTCTTGTAAGTTGATCCAATTATGCAGAGAGACAGATGGTGCGCGAATCAGAGCATTCTAGCTCTTGGTGTCAGGGGTCAAAGTATGGTGTTTAGATGAAAGTCACACTTTTGTCAAAAGGGTATCTGGGCCTTCACAGGCCAGGGGCGCCCATCTTTTTGGGGTTCCTGATGCAGCTTTCAGATGCCTTACATACAGTCATTGGATACAGAGTACTTTCAGTCACGTAATGAACCTATCATCTAGTTAGCAGGGTTCATCATTTACCATCAGCGGCAGTTTGAAGCGTCAGATAGCAAAATGGAGAAATGGCAAAGTCTGGAGACCTTGCATCAATTTAATCCAAGGCACCTAATTTTTTGAGGTGTCAAACATTGATTTTAGTAGTTGCTGTTGCTAGCAGTCATTTCATCCTCGCTATACAGGCTTCATAGTGGATATCTTAGACTAGTCACAGGCTCACTCAGTCACCTGGAAATCAGAGCTAAACATGGTCAACTGTAACTTTGCAGTCAGCTATAAAATAGGAGAGTCAAAAATCCAATAACTCTTGCAAATAGATGCCTAGAAGGTCAAATTTGGACTATTTGGAATCAATGAAGTTTGCCGAGCACATCTAGATACTATTTTTTGCTAAATGATTAAAATAATATTTTAATATTTAATTTTTGAATGCAAAACATTAAAAGGCGATTTTCTTCAAAATTAATTATTAGCGCCTCTTTTAATTTTTTTTCGTAAATTCGCATGTGAAGGTTATTTTAAAATTATTTTAATCCGGAACTCAGAGTCAATGGCAGTTCAACTGGTGGAGAGCCAATCAAATTCTTTCCTTCACAATTAGGGTTTTTCAAAGCTTGTAGTCTTGCTTTTGTGTGATGATTGTGTCTATTTATTGCAAGTATGGCACCATTTCTCATTCATCCAGCTTAGAGAATTCAAATTTCTTCAAGAGATTGGCAAATTTTCATCAGATGATCAAGTTCGAAGGCACCAAAAACATTCTTTTGTAGGTACAGGTCCAGATTCAATGGCAGTATTCAAGGCAGAGTGGCGATTTTGACAGAAGAAGACAAATTAATAAAAACTAAGAAAAACGTCTTTCTTCTTTTCTTAAATTCTTCCATTTTCTCATCTAAAATTATCTCACATGTTCAAAGAATTGGCAAATTTTGGAAAAACAAAACAGTTAGATTGATTCAAAACGATTTCCTTAGACAAACCCATGTGCTAGAATTTCCAGAAAAATTTGTTCTAGAGTATCAGTTCTTGAAGCTCTAATTTTCTTAACTGAAATTCCTTTGCATGGCTGAGTAGAAGTCAAATTTTTACATTTCTGACGTTTTGGGTTGTCTTAGAATCATTTTTTGAGCAAAACCCATATCTCAATTTTTTTTGTAAAAATTTATATCCGACGAGTTATTTTTAGTCTCAGCAGGCTATTTTTAGCTTTCTAGAAAAGTTATCAAAATATAGTCGTGTTCACAGTCAACAGGCGAGTTTTTCAGAATGTAGTTCACTCAGCTCGAATTCAAGACCAAGTCAGTCTTGACACATGACTTCATCGATGTTGGCGTTTCAAATCGCACCTCTAGAATGTGTTTTGGAAACAGACAACTATGTGCAGTAAACTGCTCTTCGAATTAGGAGGGGAAGCTCCCTCTTTTGCTGAGTTGCATAAAGAAAGTAAACTAAACTTAATTTTGCCTATCTTTTTGGTTCAGTTGCGAGAACACAAGGTTATAGAACACTAGATGTTGCAGCTGAGGTTTTCCTTTTAATGAAACTTGACAACTACAACTTAACTTACGCTAAAACGTTTCTACCCTCTCAAGTAAACATAGAGCAAGAGAGTTTAGAAATGGACGAGGTTGATTTTCTGACAAAGATACTTAAACAAACTTTTCTTCAACATACGTTTAAGGCAAGTTGAAAAAGAGATCATAAAAGTATTACGGAAATATGAGACTTTTACTTCAATAGCAGCAAAGCAAGCTTCAAGATTTTATTTCCTCACACTTCTAGCACAAAACAATAAACGAAAATCTGAGATATTTATATTGAGGCAGCAAAGGCACGCTCAGGATTTTATTCACTCAAACTTCTGGCACAAAGATTACAATTCCGGGACAACAAGTTGTAGCAAAACACTTGCAACATGCGATCAAAACCAGATTATAATTGACACATCACATGCACTAAACAAGTATTTGCAGCTAAGGAGGCATGCAAACCTTCTCTTTACACAAAGTGAATTGACACTAAATTGATAACAAACATGAAGGCATAAGCTCAACGATTCTGTTATCACAAGCACGGTTAAAGAAAAATGGGCAAACATTGCTCTTATTTATACACAATCAGAGGAGTAGGGAACCCTAAAATCTCCTTGCTTTCACAACTACTACTTGCCAACATGCAAGCTTTATTTCTAAATCTAGAACAAGATAAAACATCTAAACCTAGAAAGCATCTAAAAAAGGAAAGTGCCAACTCATTACAACTTGTTACAATTGTTTTCTTTCTATCCTCAAAGAATGGATAAGATTTGAGACAAGAATAGAAAGAAAGCGTGGAAGATGCTTCTAGAAGAAAGCATATTTAAATCTCGATCACATCCGCTAAAAAGCAGGAAACTTCATCTTTGGTGGGAGTGTCAATACTATTAATAGAAAAATGCCACTTTTCCAGGATTTCTTCACCATCCTCGATAGATTTCAAGAAATCTATGCTCTCATTGGCCGCTTTCTCGAACCTCGCTGACATCATGGAAATCATCATCATTCTTCCAACACTGCCATCACTGCCATGCAATATGCTTGGAAACTCTGCTTGGACTACATCAAGCCCAATGTATGAACCACCCTCAAGGCAATACTGACAAAGAATTGCTGCAACTAATTCTCTGACGAACCTAAGAGTATCAACAACTCTTTGCTTATATGCTGCAAACTCCTCAAATATTCTGACATATGTATTTACCTTGAACAGGTGACCTTCTTTCCACTCTAGGATCTGTCTCTTGTGTTCTCTTGCCATTATAGAGCCATAAGCCATCTCTAAATCTGCAATTATGATTTCGTGCATAGGCTTGAATTCGGCTATCAACTGCTCAAAATCCTAGATACCTTGAGGTCTTCTAGCCATATCTCAGTTGGAAGACCTGTGTTAGAATTTTTTTTCCTCTGTTGATGATCTCTTCAATCCACTCTTGAGTTTGTTTTCCATAAATAACCAACTGCCTCAACTGCTGCTGATCAGCCGGTGTTTCTAAGAATAGTGGCAGCAACTGAGTTGTTTGTGAGGTGCCTTGGATAAGATTTGATATACATAACTGAAGTTGACGATTTTCAGCCTTGAGGGCTGCTTTGTCTTCTCCATCCTTCTGCACTCTTTCTTGAATATTCTCTGTTACCATCTTAAATAAACTCAAATCAGCATGTCAAGTACTTTTACCAAGGTTTGCTTTGACCATTTCTTCATCCATCTCATCCCTGATTTTATCTTTAGGAGGTGTAGTTGTCTCCATGACCATTTCACCCTCAAGATTCCTCTCAAAATGCATTTGTTTCTTGGCGTTCTTCTTGGGTGTTTCCTGGTATATGCTAAGGTCATCAACATTCACCTGATACAAAGGCCTTCTTCTTGTCCTTCCCAAGGAGCTCTCAAGCCAAGATGTGGTATTTCTATTAACATCCAAGGGAGGAATAATTGTAACATCAGCCTCTATCTCCTCGTCTTCCAAATCAATGTGAATTGGCGAAGACATAGGAGATGGTAGAGGGTCTTGTATGAAAAGCTCATCATGTTGTACTTCTTCTTGAAGTATGGGCTCTGATGTAGGAACTTATGTTTTAGCTGTAGGATGCTCCTATATAACAATCCCTGTGTAGTCCAACCTCCTTTTTGTATTCTTTGCTGATCTACTACCCTTTGTGACCTCTTGAGACTGAACTTTTTCTTTCATCTTTGTTTGCGCTCTTGAAGAAGAGGGAAGAGATGAATGTTTCTTTGGCGGCTCTGCTACTGGAATGGACTCTCTTCTTTTAAGGATCAAGAAATTCTTGCTGTACTCCACCACTTGTCTTGTCCTCTCTTCCACTAACGTGCATTCTTTGTTGGCCCAGTTGACCTGTGGAAGAGGTTATTGTTCAAGGTGATTTCTAGTATAGGCTGAGAGAATTAAATCCCCATCATCATCTGACAACCCTTCAATATCTTCTGATAAACAATCTTTCATTTGGTGAAGGGTGAGCCTACTATTACTCCACCTTCACACCTCGTACTCATCTCTACAATCAACCCAAAAGTCTTCAAGTGCGGGCACATGAGCATAGTTTTGACCGAGTCAAGCTGCATAGAAGCCATGGGGATCATATGATCATTTCTCGCTGAAAGGCTTGAGACCAAGTTTGTCTAACTCATCACCCATTATTTTAGATTTTGCGGATGATCTGCAAGTGTAAATACCTAAAGCAAAAGGAAAGTTGAAGGCTGGTTTCTTCTTGTTGTGTAGACGAGTGTGAACATTTGATACCTGTCTGAAGAATTCCATACGCTCTACTTCATCTAATGGATACCTCGGTAACATGAGAGGAGCTCCTGAATAACCGTACACCCTTAGGTAAGCGAAGGTGGCAAACTGAATAAACCTATCAGCCCATTCTGATATTGCAGCCCTGGCAACAGATGAGATACGAACATGTAGCTTGTTGTCCATGTCACGCACTGTGTAGATTAAGAATGCTTCATTCACCTGTTTGTAATGATGTGATGCTATGGTGAACTCCAATTGAGTGTAGTAGTTGTAGACATGTTGAACACTTAAAGAACCCTCCGTGTTTAACCCTGAATTTACCCTGATAGGCAACCACGTAGACTAGGTAGGAGACTATATGGAATGCATGTTTATTGAAATACTCAATTATTTGATGATGTAGGCAATCACTGATCAATGTAGGCCAGTCATGGAACTCTGTCTTCTTTATTATGTGAGGTATCACGTAGAAAATCCAAGGCTGAAACTTTGTTGCATCCACTTGACCAGTAACCTGATTGAGTAGGGTGATTATTATGGCGAATTCATCTTTGAATTGTCCTCTTCCAACGTCCTTTGGCAATATGGTGTGTTTCTCTTTCAGCGACCTATGTGCAATCTTCTTGCTATACTTTTCTTGATGTTCTTCCCATATCCTTTAACATTCTTCTATGTTGATGGTAACACTTCCAGGCCATGGTGGAATGGAGAAGCATTTATCAATCATGTCTGGCTTTAGGCTGCATATGATTCTTCTATCAACTAACTGGATTTCCCTTGTGGCTGGATTATAATGCTTGATACAAGAAATTATGAACTCTAAGCTCTGTACTGAGAAAGGTATGGATGCTACTGCAAGAAGACCTGAATGGCCAAGATGCCTGATGGTGGTGTTGCCTGCATCTTCTAAAGGACGTAAATTGAATACTGGCTTGATATGGTGCAAGTCAGTCTCGACCGTTTCAATGAAATCATGGTACATCGCTGATTTGGTTTTGAACTCTACAGGAGTGTACTTCATTCTGCAAAACTTGAAGTTTGACAGTAAACACGCTTAGGTTCTGACAAGTATTGGCAAACTTTCTAATTTTAGCTTGCTGATTTTTCTTCATCAACGGATGAAATTTTTGAATTTTTTCTGAGATATGGGTTTTGATTAGAACTTCGTTACAAGCCAACCCAGATCGTCCGTTTTTTAAAAATTTGAAGTGAAGACTGGAAAAACAACAAACCTTAATTTTCTCCAAAAAAAGCAGAAAAAACTGGCATCTTGGTATTGTTCTTGAGCATATTTTGGATGAACCCAGTTGATTAGATTTTGAAAACCCTGATTTCTGACTGAAAAAACAACTTTTTTAAGTTTCTCTAAAAAAGTTGTGATATGGGTTTTGAACAGAAGAAGCTTTAGCATAGACCTAGAAGATTAGAAATGGATGAATTTGAGGTTTTCCTTGACATGCAAAATAAAAGCAACTGCTGCAACTTTAAGAAAATCCTTCAATTGATTGATCTGACGAATGAATTGAACATTCCATTACGGAGCTTGATCGAATCTGACAATATGGTTCTTGAGACGTCATCTGCTAAAAACTTCATTTGACCCTTCGAATTGTTAGGTGCCTGTCTTTGATAGGGGTGCCCATTTTCTCCAATATAAGCCATTTTTATGATCTTCAAATTTAAGCTTGTCTTCTGACCTTCAGATGAATTGATGATTTCAGGCGTTGTGTTGGTCAGACTGACTGGATTACAAATTCACTGGAAAACTGAGATGATTTTGGAAGGGGTCTTCTGGATACCTCATCTCCGAAAACTAACTTCTGGTGGCTCGAAATCCTAGGCGCCCTACTTCTTTAGGGGCGCTCATCTCTTCCAGAGTTAGTTTTTTATTTTGAATTTTCATTGTTGCTTCCAACATCTGTCATTTCACACTTTTTCTCCTCTGTTCAGCTTGCAACATCTGACGACTATTAACTCCGATGGACGAGCTGATGGTTGCGTTGGAAAGCTCGGTCTAGTCTGACGAAGCTATGTTGGAGGGACCTTCTGCAAATTTCATCATTTAACACCTCAAAAGCTTGGGCGCCCATCTTCTCCTGGCTTAGTTTCTATTTTGTGTTCCATCTCCAGAGTCTTGAAAACATCACTCTTCGTGACCTCTATTTGTCTTGGATTTACCGGTGACTGGATGATCTGACGAGCGCGCTGAATGATTCATTGCGGAGCCGGGATGATTCCGAGCAACATTGGCTTGGAGGTAGAAACCCTAATTCTGGCTTTTGACCTCTTGAAAAGCTGGGCGTCTTTCTCCTTCAGGGGCGCCCATGGCTGGCAGAGTTAGAAAAAATTATGAGACTTTCAACTTTTTACCTCGTTTGATGTGCCTTCCTTATGTTTGATTGTCGGAATGAAAAATATTCTAAGGCATTGAAGTATGGGCGCCTCTTCTTGACTGGGGCGCCTGAAGTCTCCAGACTTAGACTAAACTTTGCATTTTTCATTTTTTCAAACTTCCTTTGCCTGTTCCTCATTCTTCATGCCCGTTGTTCATTGACAGCCTCTGTTTGATGCTTGAACGTTTGATTCTAACACCTAGCAGCTGACTGACCTCCATTGATTACCTTGGATCTCCGAAACAACTTTTGAAATAGTAGAGTAGACCCAGTAGGGTAAAACTGATTTTTTTGTGATTCTGACTGCACCAGCCTGATGAGGAAGTATTTTAAGCCAATCAAAATTAGTCTTAACCCTAACGGAAAAATTTCTATTTTTAGAAAATTTTGCAAGTATCCGTTTCATAAGAAACCCAAAAGAAACCAGAAAAAGTTTCTATTTTTATAAAACTGCTAAAAATAGAATTTTTTCTAAAATTTAGGGATAAAAAACTGAAATCTGGGTATTGTGAATGAATGAATGAAAGATTTTAATGACATCCACGAGACTTGTTGTCTAAGGGACCAAGACAAAACCAAGCCTAATCTATCTTCATGCTCTTTTCCAAGTCAAGTCTCGTACTATTAATTTTGACTAGAAAGCTAGCCGTCTGATTAATCTTGTCTTCCCCAAAGAGCTGTTGCATATTATCAACTTTCAAACTATTTTCGTGCTGAGTATGGATATCCTCGTAAGCGGTGTATTCCATGATGAAGTGTTATTCCGTTTCCACAGTCCCCTTATTGCAGAAAATACAAGTTCTTTCTTCCCAAGTTTCTTTGGGTATCTTCCACCTACCGGTCTCACACCTAAGGTGATGTGATCCCATCCTCAATTGTGCAACTAACAGCCTTGCTTTCCCTTTAATAGCTGCAACTAAATAAGTTTTTTCACCATGATCCTTTTCCGAGTTAAACTCTTTGATGTAGTAAGCTTTCTTACACCCAATCTGATTTGCCCACATGGCAGTTCTAATTTTTTCATTCACATAGCTTTTTATTTCACTATTGGAGCTAGGTCACTCTTACAAATTGATGTACCACTTGTTCATCACTTGTTCTGCTTCATCCAAGTTTTTTTTCCTACGATCTAGCGTCTCCTTCATAACCATTTTAGGCCAACGGTGGTCATCCATGTTTTCAACCTTCTTTAAATAGCTTATCAACCAAGTTAAGACTGATGCTTCTGATGGAAAAGTCCCTGCTTCAGCTAAAAGAATTTCATATGGGACTTGTTGACGTGTTTTTTATGACGACATCAACACATAATAAAGTTGTCCAACGGTCACTCTATTCTCTCTTGATCAAAGTATTCCGCATGCTAAGATTGCGTGAAAGTTCATGCGTTCAACTCCAAGGTTCCTTTTATCGCGAATAGACTCAGTTGGTTGATGTGTATATGCTGGTTATTTCAAGGGGACTTACGTAGTTGTTCAATCATAGTGAAACAATGAATGATTTTGACAATATTGCTCTGATGTCCGAGTCGGTCGGGAAATACTGAATTAAAGGGAAAGGGATAGGAATCCTACAATCTATTTCTAAGGATGGAAGGCAAAACTAACTTTAACAATCTCCAAACCAAACTTTGTATCGTCTCCCCCTCGGACAACTCTGACAAAGCTGATGCAATCTTCAAAGGATAGGTAGATATTCAGATCGAGATTCAACATGCACACCCCTTCACCATGAAGCAAGTGGACACACAAATCGCAATCGAAGTTAAGTGCTGAAATTCCAGTTGACCACGCAGGGCAGACTTACCGTCAGCAAGCCTGCTAGTGGTATGGATATAGGGAGATATGCTCAAACCAATGTTGCATTCCACAATTAACGCTACTTGCATGGAAACAAAATCTATTCTACTTTACTCTATTCGAATTGGAAAGACGAACAAGCCTTGCTAGCTACTCACAATAGAAGATAGAACCACCAAACAATGATAAATCTTTATATTATGAGAGTGTTCACAACAACTTCTTACAAAGTCCTCAATGGGAAAACTTCCTTTCCTCCTCAATCTAAGCTAACTTCTAAGATAAATGCTATATGCCTTCTATTCTCTAGCTCAACTCTATCTCCAATTCAATTCTAGTTCTAATATATTACAAATGAGGGGGGATACCCCTTTTATAATAAACCCAGTCCAGTGGACGGTTCAGATCTGATTACAATAAAGGGCTCGGATTGAGCCACCCATGCCCTAATTAGGGCTTATGCCCTAAAAACCGTCACTGAGAGGAGTGGAGCAATGAATGTGCAGAATAATCTCCACTCCTCTACAGGCCCACTACCTGCAATCAATGCACATCGTCCTCCTGCAGCAGATCGTCATCCAGAAGAGCGTTTCCTTTCTCCTTTTCGCTGGTTGCAAATCTGGTGAATCTGGCCAATACTTCCTCAACTTCCTGATCGGAGATAGGAGGAATGGGATCCAACTGAAACTCTAAAACTGCAACTGTTTGCCCATGCCGGGCACATGATTTCTTCCAGGCAACAAGGGCATCCTGGGTGTTCTGTATGATACTAGCGAACGTGGCAGTGTTCTCGAAATCATCCTGAGTGAAGGTTTTCACCTCAGAGAAGAATGGTGTCAATCTGTCATTTAGTCCATCTGCAGTTATCTCTTCAGAAGTCAACCTCCTGGCAAAGATTGCCTCCAATGTGTTGAGAACTCCATCCAAGATGTTCGTCATGGCCTTTCTGATCCTGACAGAATCTGCTTGTGAGGCATCATAGAATCCCTCGCCTGTGACTACTGAAGAATACCATCTGGCGAAGTCGTATCTATCTCCCTGCTGGATAATACCTCCCTCAACCAAAGTGTGTTGAGGTATGCTCATCAAAGCTCCTAGACGGAGAACAACTCTCGTCTGATAGATGCGAGCCTCACCCCAAGCATGGTTAACTGCCTCCACTCTAGCCATAATATCGGAAGCTTGCCCATAGGCACGTGCAAGATCTTCCATAAACTTTCTTGTCTCTGTACGCACACTGGCAACCCACGTGTCTGCCTGCTGTGCCATTCTCCTTCAATCTTCTAATCCACTGATTGACTCCCTGGAAAACTCAGCTGGGAGCTCGATTGCAGGATTTTCTTGCCCACAAGGACGAGACAAGTGCTGCACGTAGCCAATCAGTGTCCGATGCTCTACCTTCAACCTCTTGTACTTGCCCTCAACATGGGACAATCTGTCCTTGAGTGCCCGATAGGAATTATCGCACTCCTCTACCACCTGTGCCCCAGTAGGGCGGCCTAGTTCCATGGTTGTCACAATATAGTTCTTAGGAACGGCCTTGTCTCTATCACATTCCTCCCGTGGAATTGCCATATGCAAGGTTCGGGATCCATCCTCATCTGTGGATATTTTGGAAAACTTCCTAGCCTTCTTCTTCGTGGGAGGTGCATTGATCCTTTGCAGCAATTCCTCCATCTCGACTGCAGGATCAGTCTCATCCACAGGATCACGCCTCATCCTATCCCTCAGCCAGTCTGGCACCTCCTGTCGTGTGTCTGCTATGATGAAAGGCTGCTCTATCTCGGCCTCTACTTCATGGCCCTCGTTCGACGAGGCTCATCATCATCTATGGGCTCAGTGTCTCCTGAGCTCTGGGCATCTCGATCGGAAGCAGCATCATCCTCGAGAGCTACCTCAATCTCATGCTGAAACTGAGTATCTGTGGCAGTGCCTTCATCGGTCTCCTGCCGGTTCTCCTCTTGATTATCCTCTTGGGGCACGTTGATGCTCTGGCCCACGGACTCCCTACGAAGTGGCTGGCTCTCTATTTGTACTGCCTGTTCTGCCTGCAACCTCTCCCTCTGATCAGCAAATAGGGACACTTCCTGTATGCTCGGAGAATGTGTTCAAGTCGGCATGTGCAAGGATTCCTCAACTATCACAGGCTCCGGTCGAACTGGCTCTTTTCCCCTAGGCTCTGGAGTTGGATTACTCCGTCTCCTCGGATCAGTTGTCTGCAATCTGCTGTCTCCCATCAAATTGTAGGTAAGGGGAATTGACCTTCCCTTTAGTCGGCTGACATGTCTCTCTATCCAACTCCGTGTAAATGTCAGGACTGGGATACAAAGTGTATCCAAGTCGGTGATCTCTGGCTCTGACCAATCTGGGAGTGGCAAGGGCGTGTTTCTTACTGTGTCGTAATCAACCTGTACAACGTTTATGTCCTCAATCTGATCTGGTATAGGAATAATCTCGCACTCTCTGATCATTGCCAATGGTATCCGGGAAAACATCCTCTTTCTGACTTCGACCTCATCTACTGCACTTGCCCAAAAATCTTCTATTTGTGCCTTGTGCCTAAACTCCTCTGTCAATACCCACCTGATATTTCTATGAGGATCGTAGTAGTGTCTGCTGGAATGGTAAGAAAGCTGAAAGAACTGGAGCTCCGCCTCTGCCTCCCTTGCTGCCTGCAGTGATGGGCATACTTCATCTGAATTTTCCATAGCAATCGGGAACCCAAGTCCGCCCTTCTTCTTCTTCTTTTGAATCTTATCGTAGGCAATCAGTTGCCTAGAAACTTCCAGCATCACTACCCTGTTCGTGGGATATCGGGGCAACCTGTATGGGTAGGAAGAGAATCCCTGCAGCCTTATGTAAGTGAATTTTGGGAATTGGATAAACCAACATCCAAATTTCTCAATCATTTCTTGTGCCTCCCTTGATATTCTGTGATGGGTCCTTTGCTGCAAGGTCCTCGTGATGTGCATAGTAAAGGCATCGTTGACTCTTTTGTAATTAGTAGTGTTTGTCAAATGCAACTGCAGACAAGCCTCAAATATTTTGAATTGCTGAGAACCGCAACCAATTGGTTCTTTGTAAGAGATCCCCCTATATCTTGTCATGCGAGCCAACATATAGACGAGGTAAGAGCCCATATAAAATGTTTTAGCCCTCCTCACATTGCGGAGCTGCTCATGTAGACCATCACTGATTAACAGTGCCCAATCCATAAAATCCTTGCCCTCCAGCACCAAGTTGATAAAGTAAAACATCCAAGGTTCGAAGACAAATGCTTGGGGACACCCTCCAACTCTACTGAACATCATAATCAGGTCGCCAAACTCTTGCTTCAAGTCTTCGGAAATTATCTGTTTGGGCAACTTCGTACGAGTTGGTTTGGGCTTGATCATCCACCTAGTGTTTATCACATCAACACACCGATCTGTTGTGGATGAATACATTCTGTCAGCCCTGTCCTTCGTTTTGTAAATCATTTTCTCGTGGGCGGGGATCCCGAATGCCTCTCCGATTGCTTGTGGTGTCAGGTTAGCCAACACCTTGCCATCTGGCGCAACGATCGTCCTCTTCTCTGAATCGTAGTGGTGAGAGCATTCCATAATGAGCTCCGGGCACCGGATGGTTGGTGGAAAATTTGCAGCTGCATATAACCCACTTCTGACAATGCTATGTGAAGTCACTGATGGGCGATGGCCTCTAGTCCCCATTATCCTTCTTTTGAACGCCTCCAGGTTAAACGAGCCCAGGTTTGTGTCTGCCAGCCTGCCCAACTTTGATGTGAATTTTGATTCTGGCAGGAAAGACTTGCTTAATTTCTTGATTACTGCCTGTCTAGACTTAGCATGGACGTTCTTGCCTGCAGCTCTTCTGCTTGACTCGGCCATTCTCAACTATTGCCTGTTTACTTCAATGTTCTCAGAAATTTCCTTTGGGTTGCAACAACACAATGCCCAATACTTGGAAATGTTTGCCTGCAGCAATTTAACTTTAACAAATTTGAAACCTCCTCTTTGAAGTTCGCACTTTTCCTTCTAACTTAGCAACTTTCAGCAACTTAAAACTTTCTTCTCAAGTCGCACTTAGGCACTTAGCAGCTTCACTTTGGTAAATTTGAACCTCCTCACAATTGCAGCAATTTAGAAACTCACTTCTCAGCAACTTGAAATCTTGACAAGGTAGGTCGCACTTCTCCAGCAAGTTTGTGACTTGAGCAATTCGTACTTTAGCAACTTCACTCTTTTCAATAAATTCGCACTTCAGCAACTCGAGCTCTTCAGAGATTCGCACTTTTCAGCAACTTTCAGCTCTCCAAAAAAAATTGAAATCCTCAACCTCCAGCTCTTCTCACAAATTCGAACTTCTCACTTTCAGCTCTTCAGCAACTTGTGAGAGAAAAAATGAAGAGGACTTCAAAACTTATAGCTTGGTTGAATTCCTGCAGAGGCTAAACCTAGTAAATATTTTGAATTCATTTTCCCTCTCTTTTCCAGTCGCAACACTTGTCGTCTGAAGCATCGGAATCTCAGACTTCTAGAATTATGAATTCATCACCTCTGCACAGGCCTACCTCGTTGCGTTTGATTTCTTAAAATATTAAATCGTTTACTTCTTTGAACAATTTCGAAAAGTTTGGCTAAGGCATTCTGGCAAAATTATCAAGTTCAAACTCCTTAGCGAAATTTCTCATCCATTTTATTCATTTGCCTTAGAGAAATTTCTCAATTTTGCCTTAGGAATTTTATAAAAATAGGTACTGGGCAAAATATCCATCGAAACGACGTGAGTGAGGCGTGGAGTAACTCTGAATCACTTCCGAATTGCAAACGTTTAATACCCAGAAGCAAAATCTTCCCGGAATCCATTGTTTTCATGTGTATCCGGACGAAGGGGTACGTTTAATTTTTATTATTTAAAATAATAAAAAAGGCTAATGTTTATTTTTCCCCTTCCGGATGTCGTCCACTCCTGCAATTTCAATCTTCTCGGCCTTGGCAAATTATTTTGATTTTCCCTGAAGAATTTTCCTCTGAAGATTTTTATAACTCTGGCAACTGGCATCATCCTCTAGGCGTATTCATTATTTTTCATTTTCCCTTAAGAAAATGCCTTAGGAATTTTAAATTTAATTTTATCTCCAGAGGGCGCACTTGAACATGTCATGAACCTCATTTTATTCCTTAGGCAATTCCACGCCTAGATATTCTTAGCAATTTTCATGCTTAGCAAATTTTTTTTTATTTCATTTTTCAACTCCATAGGCGCCTTTCATATATAAAATTCCCACCTTCAAGCGCAACTCACATAGTAAAGGGGAAAAGAACAAAATAAAATTACGCCCCTCTTAGTATTATTTCCTTCTTAGCAAGTAGTGACCTCTCAACTTCTTTGAGCGCATATGACATAGGTAGCTTCCACCTTCAAGCGCATTTCCTTCATCACCCTACGCCTTTAGCTTTTACCTTTTATGTTTTACCTTGGGCGCATATGCCATGGAGAGGAGGAATTCCCACGCCTTTCAAGTGTCTTTTCACCTCCTTTAGGCGCATATAGGGGGGTAGACTTCTATTTCATCCTTGAGCGCTTTTCCTTCACCACCCCACGCCTAGCTAGTGGCTCTTCATCTCCTCTTGGCGCATTTCATAGTGTGAGAGGGAATTCCCATGCCTAGCTAGTGGTTCTTCAGCTTCCTTGGGCGCATTTAGCCCTGTGAGGAGGAATTCCTTCTTTATCTTAGGCGCATATTGGCTAGTGAGGAGGAAAGTGCTATGCCTTTGTGAATTTTTTACATTTTGGTGACCTTTCAGCTCCTTTTGGCGCATTTGGCCTTGTAGACTTCCATTTTAGGCGCATTTGAGGATGCCTCAAGAAATTTTGATACCTTAGGGAAATTTCGATGCATTTTTGGTGACCTTTCACCTTCCCTGGGCGCATATAGCCCTTGCTCAAGGAAATTTCACACTTAAAATTTTGAAGCTTTCATTCCTCCTGGGCGCATATGAAGGTGTGTGCCTGTCAGCTATATTTGTAAAATTTCCAACACCCCAACCCTATTCTGGCTTTCTATTTTTAGCAAATTCGGAGAAATTAGGGTTTCATTGATTTTCACCCTGTTCTGAACTGGAACTGGCGTGGTTGTGCCTCCATCAGGTGCTGTCATCCTATTCACATCTTATCTGGCACAATACATGCTATTTTTAGCCATTCGCTATTTTTAGCAAACCCTAGAATTGACCAATTTTGTATCTATGTTTGCTTTGAAATTTGTTCCACTTGTACTTGATGCTGAAAGAGACTCATTCACACATTTTTCCTGACGAGGACGTGCTATTTTTAGCCATGAGGTGACTTGCTAAAAATAGTAAGTATTCAGATCGTGTTCAAATTTTACCAGCCGGTAGCCTGAAGGATGCCGATTCCGGTGGTGTGCTTCGTTCTGTCATTTCTGCATTTTGCTTCATCTATTTTTAGACGTGGCAGGGGAAACCCTAACCTGATCTGCATGTGCTCTGATTTGTTCCTGGCTGTCCTTGATCGTGCCTGATTGCACCTGATTGCTGGGCTGGAGTGGTGGGTAGCTGCTAGGATGATACTGCTATTTATAGTAAGTGTCTAGAAAGTGGTCACCCGGATGTCGGACGAGCTTGCATGTCACTGTGCCTGTGAGATCTCAAAAAACCCAGAAAAACCCAGAAAACTAGTCAAAGTTTTGGCACTGGCTAAAAATAGTAAGTCCTTGAAAACTGACCTGATCCATCTGCATGTCATATCATTGCGAAGGCCTCGCAAAACCCAAATAGAATATCTGGACATGCACTGAAAATTCTTGCATGCAAACCCTAAAAATAGCCTCGGGAGGCTGAACTCTGAAAGTCACCATCTCGCCTTGCATGCTACATCATTGCGAAGGTCTTCGAAAACCCAGATCAATTCCCCTGTCACTCACCGGAGAATTGCTCGTTTAAATCCTGAAAATAGCCTCCGAAGGCTGAACTGCTAAAAATAGCCAGTTGTCGGAATCCATTCAAATTTCGCGTGTAGGCATTCTGAAGCTGCCTGATTGTGGTGGAACTGACAGAATTCCAAAATCTCGATAAAATAGTCCCAAATTGAATACTTACTAAAAATAGTAAGTTGTTAGAATACAGTGAAAATTTAGTGGGACCCTGCTGGAAGTCTTCTGACTGCTGTACTAAGCTCGAATTTCAATTCTATAACTCAGTTTGACCTTTAATAAGCCTGACTAATGAAAACCCTAATTTCACAGACTTGAACAATACTTCAACCCAGGTCAAACGACGGGACATCCCCGGAAGGACCAGAGATAGAGAGAGAGAGACGCACTAACCAAAGCCAAAAGACCAGACTGGAGCAAAAATTAGGGGGGGTCCCCATCTGGGATGGGGTGATGTGTGAAAAAGGTCACAACAGGACTGTGGTTCTAACTTTGAGACTGCTTGTTATTAGATGTTTCTGAATTCTTTCTAGTTGCCTCCAACTGCACTTTGACATATTGCTTCCCCACAGTTCGCACCCATAAAGGTTCTTCAAAATGCCTAAGTGTAGCAAAAATTTGAATTTGGGGTACAACAATCTAGACAGTTGATACAAATCTACATGAGGTGCTTCCACAAGCAGTTTTAGATCGTCTCAAGATAAGAGATTCGATAATCCAGAACATTCAGCAGTCTGGGTTACTTGAGGCCACTTCGATACCTTTCTTAGTTCATTGCGTAGTGTTTTTTCTAGTTTTTTTACCATAATTTGATCGTTTTGAACCGACCCAGATTGTCAGATTTTGAAAATTTCAAGTTTTTGACCCCCATGCAAGACATTCAAACCCCAATTTTGACCTTTTTTGATAGATTTAACAGTATCTTGACTCATTTCTTCAAAATGCCTAAGTGTAGCAAATTTTTTAATTTGGGGTACAACAATCGAGACAATTGATACGAATCTACATAAGGTGCTTCGAGAAGCAGTTTTAGATCCTCTCGAGATAAGAGATTCAATAATCCAGAACATTCAGCAGTCCGGGTTACTTGAGGCCGCTTCCCTACTGTTGGCGTTTCAATTAGCACCTCTGGAGTGCTTATTGGAAACGGACAGCTATTGCAACTGTGTTAGTACATGCTCTTCGGATTATAGAGAGGAAGATCTCTCTTTGCTGATTTTATACTGTAAAAAAGGGGGTGTACTAAGGTTTCCTATCTTTTTTACTCAGCGGCAGGACACAAAGGTGCATAAACCAATGCGCCGTAGTTAAGCTTTTTCTCTGGTTTCTGTAGATCTTAACTACGACTAACTAAGCTTCTAGACTATCCTACCTCCTCAAGATAAATAGAGCATGACGGCGTAGGAGCGAAATGGTATGGTTGGATCACTTGAATCCCTCGTCTCAATGGAATATGGTCGAGGCTCTGAACCTTCGGATATATACCAAGATAGGGCTCGATACAAGCAAACACTCGTTACGGTAAACTAGATTTGAGACTTGCCAAGGAGGAGGAACCCCTATCAGAGGTATAGGCTTGGAAGCAGCTCACTGGAAAGAACAAGGAACGATGGCCTTTCTAACAGGATTCTCGAGGAGGTGACGACACCTGTCCAAAGTCTAGGCTGCAAGAGAGATCATTAAACAACATCAAACGATAATGATCGATGACAAAATATCCAAGGAGGCGACGACACCTGTCCAAGGAGGAGATTGAAACAATGCACTATTTAAAAACAAGACTTTGAATAACTCAAATAATTAGATCAATCAAGCTTGCACCATTTGATTTATTTCTTCAAGGTTCTTCAAAGAATTACAAAGGTCGAGACAACAAAGGCACGAAATCATGCACAATTGCGATCAACCAACAAACTCTCATCCAAGAGTGAATAGATATAAACAAGCGAACTCTGGCAACAGTGGCGCAGCAATTTTGCTAGCAAATAAAGGTTAAACAAATAAAGAACCTAAGGCTCTTATTTATAGAACCTAAAAGGAGTAGGCAACCCTAAAATCTCCTTGAGTTAACAAACAGTTCTTGCCAATCAGCAAGATTTATCTCTATGTCTAAAAGTAGGTGAGCAAACAGTTAACTGGAAATCTACTTCAGTTAACTGAAACTAAACAAAAGTCAAACTGGGAGACTACCTCAGTTGACTGACACCTAACTAAAAGTGAACTTATGTCACAAATGTGTCTCCAAAATAGACATCCACCTCTAAAGGAGATCTGAGATCTACAAATCGTGGGAGTCAATTAGACATCCCAGATTAGTGGGATCTGACATGCATGATCTGTGGAGATCTGGAGTCAACTTGGAAAGGGGCATCAAGTTGACTTCAGTTGTATTTATTGCTACTTTGGAGGGTCAGACGTCCTTCTTGAGGTGTTTGACACCTCATCACCATTGGTCAACGGTGCTTTTGTTCATTCATTGACTTCTTCATACGGAGACCGTTACATGCCTGTCAATCATCAACTTATCACTTGTCAGCAACTTGATGTATGCATCTCCTTTATTCTGCTTCCCTTAGGAGGGTTACTCCTTTTCTTTTTTGTCTGTGTTTCCACTTTGACGTGGAAGGTAGTGTAGTATTAACTGATGGCGGCTCTGTGTTGGGAATGACTACCTTCCGTATTCTTTTGCAGCTTTGACGTTTTCCTTGATCTTTCTCAATGGAAGAGTGTCGTATGATGAAACTGCAAAGCTTGGTGATGAAACTGCGAAGTTTGACCACGATCACTCTAACCGTGAGAAACGCACATGAACTTGCTGCATGTGTAAAATTCCAACGGTTACCATCCTCTAAACTGGCCTTGGAAGGTGATCAGATATACGAGGTGAAACCATTATGGAACCTGTGGACTTGTTTCTATGCTTGTCAATCTAGCTAGATTGACCTCTGGGTGCGCCCGACACAAATCGGTGCCAGTCATTTTCAGAAAATCATGGAGTAAGACCATTTTGGTCTTGTATTCGTCTTGGGAGAATTGCGTTCTGAAAACCTTGAAGATTGATTGTGCACATGATGCTGTTCAGACAATTTTTTCTGGAACTGCTAAAAATAGCCTTGCCAGGGGTAATTTTTACGAGAAATTCTGAGACATGGGTTTTGTTGAGAATAATTCTCTAAACAAACCCAGATCGTCAGAAATTCGAAAAAATGTGTTTTTCTATGACATGCAAGAGCCCTTTGGTGGCAGAGGCAGCGAGGTACCAGAAAGTGATTTTTCTCCGAAAAATCCAACACATGGGTTTTGTTCGTGCTTCAAAGCTAAACAAACACAGTTTGTCTGTTTTTCAATATTATGACTTTTTCCGGAAACCCTAAAAAATAGGGGCAGTAGGGCTACTTTTTCTAGAAAAATCTAACATGTGGATTTTGTTGAAAAAGTTGTGCTGATCATACCCATTTGGCCAGATCTGTGATTATCTGTCGTTTCCTGTGACATGCAAAGAAATATAGACAGAAATAGAGGAAGTAGACAGAAGGTGGATTGGAAGTTATCGACTGCCAATCTAGAAGAATTATGCCTTTTGATGCAAACTCTGATAAATAATCCCTCTGTGCAACAGATCTTCAAAAATATGAAGAATGGTGAAAACCCCTCTATCAGATCTTCAAAAATGTTGGAGAAGAAAAATATCCGTTCTTGAGCTCCTCAACCTGCAAAGAAATAATGAATAATGGATACCTAGATGCTTTGATATGTCAATTTGGAGTTGCAAGCATCAATTGGGCATCCAACTCATGATTGAGCCTGATTTGGAGTTCAAAAAAGGTGATTTCCACTGATTGTGGAGTGTTTGGCCTCTTTTTGCCTCCAAAATTTGTTAACTCAAGTCAACCTTTGCTTTTGACTTTCTTAGGCTTCTTTTTTGGATTTTTTTATCATTTTTGCAGGCTGAAGTGCCTCTGTTTGATCTTCCATCCTGGATGCTTAGTTGATCTTCGGCAGTTGCTGACGGATTCGTTGTTGAGATGGGATCAGCCTGATGAAATATGCCTGGGAGAGATTAACTCAGAAAACTGAGTTTGGACCTCTAGAATGAAGGGCGCCTTTCCTTGAGAGGGGTGCTTTTGACCATGCCTTGGTCAATTTTCATTGACTGTTCTTCATTTTGGCCTTTTCAGACCCTCTGTACTTTGATCTAACGTTCCCGTTGATGGATGAGTTGGATGACTCTGCTTGACGATGCATCGGGTAGCCAACTCGGTCTTGCTTAGGATGACTAATTTCTCAGTTGGAAAAGACAAGTTCAGGTCCTTCAAACTCAAGGGCGCCCCTGTCCAGCAGGGGCACTTTTAGCTTGTTGACTTGTTTTGTCTACTCTGAAAACTGCCTGCCTTTGACCTCCTTTATCAGACGTTTGATTTGTCAAAAGTTCTTGCTGATAGTCTTACTGACGAGACAGGTCATAGCTGAGAAGGTCATCCTAGGAGGTAGTGAAGATTCTGGTGGATTCTGGATGCCTTCAAGAAAGGGCACCTTTCTTCAAGAGGGGCGCTTTTAGCCATGCCTTAGCCATTTTCTGGCTTGTCTTCCATTTCTTCAATTCTGGCTTTTTCTGCTTGACCTCAGCGTGTGATCATTTGGCGTGTCCTGTGAACCTGCTGTCAGATTGATCACATAGCTAAGAGGAAGCTGGAAAGATATCATGTATAGAGTTGTTGCTTATGGATTCATCTGGTGCCTGCAACTGAGGGGTGCCCCTGGCCAGCAGGGGCACTTTTACCTTGAAGTTCTCTGATTTGGCATCTCTGCCGTCGATGGATCCTCCATACTTTGCTGACGGTTGGTCAATGATCCCTGAATCGGATGATCTTGTTGATTGTTTCGTTGTCGAGCCAGCATGAGAGTGAAGAGGATGATTGAGTTGAGGATGCCAAATGATCACATTTTCCCTCTCAGATCCAAGGGCGCCTTCCTTCAAGAGGGGCGCTTTTTCAACTGTAGACTGTGTTTTGCCTTGGTAGACAAAACATTCATCTTCCAGAGTTAGCCAAATTTTGGCCTTTTCCGTTTTGAGAATCTCCTTCATTGAAACAACATCTTTTTGACCTTTTCCGCCATGGCTTCTTCGTTGAAGCTTTTGAGGTTTAGCTTTCAGCACCTGGTACTGGCCAATCTGCCATTAATGGCTGCGGAGCTCCTAACTTTGTTCCTAAAAAATAGAAATAGACCCACCAGAGTATAACATATTTTTGATGATTCTGACTTGATCAGTGTGATCGTGAAGGTAATTAACCCTATCAGAATTATTTTCAATCATTTCCAAGAAGGTCCTATTTTTAAGGGTTTCCTTAAAAATAGGGGCGTAAAACCCTAATTTTCATTTTTTCAGAATTTTAACCATAGGTTCCTTGACAGAAACCCACAAAGACTTCATGTTTGTTTTGACCTAAAACATACTTTCGATGGCATTTTTACATTGTTTAGCTCAATTTAAGCAGAATGCCAAAAATTTCATTTTGGGTACAACACCTACCTTTCTTAGTTCATTGCGTAGATTTTGTAATGTCTTGTATTGAGCATTACAATTCTGCTACATGGGAGATATAGTCAGTAGATGGGCATGTTATTTGCATTCTCAAACCCCTTGATATCGAGAGAAGTTTGGGTATTCCTCAATATCCAGATGGTCTGGTCATTTCTATGAGTCAGAGTGAGCAAGCATTCAATGTTGAATTGGATAAGTGTCAAAGTAAGATGACAGAAAGGTGGCTGAAACAGAAAAAGACCAAGTTGCCAAACAATGTAGGTCGTGGTGAATACAAAGATGAGTATGGAATTCTGATTACATTGCTTAATCGTGTCCCAGGTCATGCAGATGTAAACAAATTCCACCCATGGGTATTCCTCAACATCCAGATGGTCTAGTCATTTCTATGAGTCAGAGTGAGCAAGCATTCAATGCTGAATTGGATAAGTGTCAAAGTAAGATGATAGAAAGGTGGCTGAAACAGAAAAAGACCAAGTTGCCAAACAATGTAGGTCGTGGTGAATACAAAGATGAGTATGGAATTCTGATTACATTGCTTAATTGTGTCTCAGGTCATGCAGATGTAAAAAAATTCCACCCATGGATGTAGTATACCATAGGTCGAATCATCTCTGGGCAAGAGCATTATGACTGGGCATCCTTCATCAACGATGCTATTCATGAGCAAATCACCAGTTTCCTAGTTCCACACCAGTTTCATATGTGTTCTTGTAAATGTAATCAAATCTTTATCAAATAGGATCCTAATAAATTTAAGGAAACACTAAGGTCTGAAAATTTTGTTAGTGAGAATTCTAAGTGAAAAAACAATTTCCAAATTTCTTCTCTTTATGTCGAATGTGCTGATTGCAGAACATTAATAAATTTCGATGTTTGCAAATCAGGGATGGAACCACCTTTAGTATGTTAGAGACCTGCCCCCTAAGGGATGCGTCTCTTGAGAGGACGTGTCTGTTGACGTGTGTTTATGACAATACCAACATAGAATAAAAATGTCCAACGACCACTCTATTCTCTCTTGATCAAAGTGTTCTGCATGCTAAGATTGCGTGAAAGTTCATGCGTTTGACTCCAAGGTTCCTTTAATGCGAATAGACTCAGTTGGTTGATGTGAATATGCTGGGTATTCCAAGGGGACTTACGTAATTGTTCAACTTTACATGTTCAAGCAAGTGAAGGATTTTGACTATGATGCTCTGGTATTTGAATGGATCGGGAAATGTTGAATTTAAAGGAGGTAAGGATAGGAATTCTACAATCTACTTCTACGGGTGGAATGCAAGGATTAGCTTTGACAGTCTTCAAACCAAACTTCGTTTCGTCTCCCCTTTGGACAACTCTGACAAAGCTGGTGCAATCTTCAAAGGATGGATGAGATGTTCAGATTGAGATTCACCATGCGCACCCCTTCACAATGAAGCAAGTGGGCACACTAAACACAATCGAAGTTAAGTGCTGAGATTCCAGTTGACCACGCAAGAGCAGACTTACCGTCAGCAAGTCCGCCAGTGGTATGGATACGGGAAGATATGCCCAAACTAATGTCACATTCTACAATTAACTCTACTTGCATGAAAACAAATCTACTTTACTTTACTCTATTTGAATTGGAAAGACGAAAAGATCTCGTCAACTGCCCACAACACAAAATGAAGTCACCAATCAATGAAATCTTTATATCATGAGAGTCTTACACAACAATCTTTTGCAAAAACTTTCAAAGGGAAAGTCTTTTTTTCCTTTCCAACTAAGCTAACTCCTAGCTCTACTTTAACTTCTATCAATCTCTATCTCTATCTAGCTCTGATCTATCTCTGATTCTAATTTTAACTGTTTACAAATGAGGAGGGATGCCCCTTTTATAATGAGTCCAATTAGTGGATGGTTCAGATTTGATTACAATAAAGGGCTCAGATTGAGCCACCTATGCCCTAATTAGGGCTTCTGCCCTAAAAACCGCCACCAAGAGGAGTGGGGCAATGAATGCGCCCTCCACTCCTCATCAATGCACCACACCCTGCCATCAATGCACGTCGTCTCCTTCCAGAAGGTCATCGTCCAGAAGGGCGTTTCCTTTCTCCTTCTCACTGGCTGCAAATCTGATGAATCTGGCCAAGACTGCCTCAACTTCCTGATCAGAGATAGGAGGAATGTGATCCAACTGAAACTCCAGAACTGCAACTATTTGCCCATGCCGGGCACATGATTTCTTCCAGGCAACAAGGGCGTCCTGGGTGTTTTGTATGATACTGGAGAACGTGGTTGTGTTCTCGAAATCGTCCTGTGTGAAGGTCTTCACCTCAGAGAAGAATGGCGCCAATCTGTCTTTCAATCCATTTGCAGTTACCTCTTCAGCAGTCAACCTCTTGGCAAAGATTGCCTCCAACGTGTTGAGAATTCCATCTAAGATGTTTGTTATGGCTTTTCTGATCCTGACAGAATCTGCCTGTGATGCATCATAGAATCCCTGGCCTGTGACTACTGAAGAATACCATCTGGCGAAGTCGTATCTATCTCCCTGCTAGATAACACCTCCCTCAACTAAAGTCTGTTGAGGTATGCTCATCAAAGCCCCTAAATGGAGAACAACTCTCGTCCGATAGATGCGAGCCTCACCCCAAGCATGGTTAACTGCCTCCACTCTAGCCATAATATCGGAAGCTTGCCCATAGGCATGTGCAAGATCTTCCATAAACTTTCTTGTCTTTGTACGCACACTGGCAACCCACTTGTCTGCTTGCTCTGCCATTCTCTTCAAATCTTCTAACCCACTGATTGACTCCCTGGAAAACTCAGCTGGAAGTTCAATTGCTGGATTTTCTTGCCCACAAGGACAGGACAAGTGCTGCACATAGCCAATCAGTGTCTTGTGCTCTACCTTCAACCTTTTGTATTTGCCCTCAACATGGGACAATCTATCCTTGAGTGCTCGATAGGAATTATCGCACTCCTCTACCACTTGTGCTCTAGTAGGGCGGCCTAGTTCCATGGTTGTCACAACATAGTTTTCAGGAATGACCTCGTCTCTATCACATTCTTCCCGAGGAACTGCCACATGCAAGGTTCGGGATCCATCCTCATCTGTGGATATTTTGAAGAACTTCCTAGCCTTTTTCTTTGCTGGAGGTGCGCTGATCCTCTGTAATAATTCTTCCATCTCGGCTGCGGGATTGGTCTCATCCACAGGATCACACCTCATTCTGTCCCTTAGCCATTCTGGCACCTCTTGCCGCATATTAGATATAATAAAAGGCTATTCTACCTCAGCCTCCACCTCATGAACCCCTCCTCTGCCATCGTTTTGACGAGGCTCACTGTCATCAATAGGCTCCGTGTCTCCCGAGCTCTGGGCATCCTGATCTGAAGTAGCATCACCCTTGAGAGCCGCCTCAATTTCCTGCTGAAGTTGAGTATCAATAGCCGTCCCCTCATCTGTCTCTTGCTGATTTTCCTGCTGATGTTCTTCTTGGGGCATGTTGATGCTCTGACCCACTGATTCTCTACGAGGTGGCTGACTCGCCACTTGCACTGTCTGCTCTACATCTAATCTCTCCCTCTGATCAACAAACAAAGACACCTCCTATAAGCTTGGAGACTATGTCCGAGATGGCGTATGCAGGGACTCCTTAACTACCACTGGCTCAGGTCGAACTGGATCCTTTCCTCGAGGCTCTGGAGTTGGATTACTCCATCTCCTCTGATTAGTTGTCTACAATCTGTTGTCTCCCATCAAATTGTAGTTAAGGGGAATTGACCTTCCCTTGAGTCGGCTGACGTGCCTCTCTACCCAACTCCGTGTAAATGTCAAGACTGGGATACAAAGTGTATCCAAGTCAGTGATCTCTGGCTTAGACCAATCTGGGAGAGGTAAAGGTGTATCTCTTACTATCTTATAGTCAGCCTATACTACGTTTATATCCTCCTCAATCTGATCTGGCACTGAGATGATCTCACACTCTCTGATCATCCCCAACGGTATCCGATAAAACATTCTCTTTCTGACCTCGATCTCATCCACTGCACTAGCCCAAAAGTCTTCGATCTGCACCTTGTGCCTGAACTCCTCTGTCAATATCCACCTGATGTTTCTGTGGGGATCGTAGTAATGCCTGTTGGTGTGATAGGAAAGGTGGAAGAATTGGAGCTCCGCTTCTGCCTCTCTTGCTGCTTGCAGCGATGGGCAGATTTCATCTGAATTTTCCATAGTAATCGGGAATCCGAGTCCACCTTTCTTCTTCTTTTTCTTCTTCTTATCATAGGCCATCAGTTGCCTAGATACTTTCAGCATCACTATCCTGTTTGTGGGATATCGTGGCAATCTGTATGGATAGGAGGAAAATCCTTGCAGCCTTATGTAGGTGAATTTTGGAAATTGGATAAACCAACATCCAAATTTTTCAATCATTTCCTGTGCTTCCCTTGATATTCTGTGGTGGGTTCTCTGCTGCAAGGTCCTCGTGATATGCGTTGTAAAGGCCTCATTGACCCTCTTGTAATTAGTCGTGCTTGTCAAATACAACTGTGGACAAGCTTCATATATTTTAAACTGATGAGATCCGCAACCGATTGGTTCTTTGTAAGAGATCCCTCTATATCTCGTCATGCGAGCCAGCATATAGACAAGGTAGGAGCCCATGTAAAATGTCTTTGTTCTCCTCACGCCACGAAGCTGCTCCTGTATGTTATCACTGGTCATCGATGCCCAATCCATGTAATCCTTTCCCTCTAACACCAAGTTGACAAAATAGAACATCCAAGGTTCAAAGATGAACACTTGGGGGCAACCTCCAACTCTGGTTCAAAGATAAACACTTGGGGGCAACCTCCAACTCTGCTCAACATCATAATGAGATCACCAAACTCCTGTCTCAACTCCTCTGAGACTATTTGCTTGGGCAATTTGGTGCGAGTTGGCTTGGGTTTAATCATCCACCTAGTGTTTATCAAATCAGCACACCAGTCTGTGGTGGATGAGTACATCTTTCCAGCTCTCTCTTTCGTCTTGTAGATCATCTTCTCATGAACTGGAATCCCGAATGCCTCCCCGATCGCTTCAGGTGTTAGGTTAGCCAACACCTTGCCATCTGGCGAAGTGACTGTTCTCTGTTCTGCATTGTAGTGGTAGGCGCACTCCATGATGAGCTCTAGACATCGGATAGCTGGTGGAATGTTGGCAGTTGCATATAATCCACTTCTGACAATACTGTGTGAAGTCACTGACGGGTGATGGCCTCCAGTCCCCAATATCCTTCTTCTGAATGCTTCCATGTTGAATGAGCCTAAGTTCGTGTCAGCTAGCCTGCCAAGCTTGGATGAAAATTTGGATTATGGCCAGAATGACTTACCCAATTTCTTGATCACAGCTTGTCTGGACTCGGTGTGGTTGTTCTTGCCTACAACTCTTCTGCTTGATTCGGCCATTCTCAACTATCTTGTTTACTTCAGCTGTAAAATTTTCTGTAGTTGCAGCAACTCTTGAGACTTCTTTCAAATTCGTACTTCTCTTCTAGAAGAAATGTACTTTCAGCAAGTTGTAAATGTCTTCACGAATGTGAACTTTCAGCAACTGCAGCCCTCTTAACTTCAGATTTCTTAGCAATCGGATGAAACTTCTTCACAAAGTCGAACCTTCTCAGCAATTGCAGCAACTAAGGAATTCGCACCTTTCAGCAATTTGAGACTTCAGCAAGCTAGGTCGCACCTCTTCAGCAACTTCACTCTTTTCAGCAAATTCGCACCTCTCACAATTTCCAGATCTTCTCACAACTCTCTCAGAAATTTGAAACTTTGCAACTTTCAGCTCTCCAGAAATTCGAAATCCTCACAACCTCCAGCTCTTTCTCACAAATTCGCACTTAGCAACTTTCAGCTCTTCAGCAACTTGTGAGAAAAAAATGAAGAAGACCTCAAAACTTATAGCTTGGTCGAATTCTTGCAGAGGCTAAACTTAGCAAATATTTTGGATTCATTTTCCCTCTCTTTTCTAGTTGTAACACTTGTCGCCTGAAGCATCGGAATCTCGAACTTCTAGAATCACGAATTCATCATCTTTGCACAGGCCTGCCTTGTTGCATTTGATTTTAAAATATTAAATCATTCACTCCCTTGAACAATTTCGAATTGTTTAGCTAAGGCATTTCATCTCATTTTATCCTTGGCAAAATTATCAAGTTCAAGCTTCTTAGCGAAATTCCTCATCCATTTTATTCGTTTGCCTTAGAGAAATTTTTCAAATTTGCCTTAGGAATTTATTTAAGATAGGCACTGGGCAAAATATCCATCGAAACGATGTGAGCAAGGCGTGGAGTAACTATGAATCACTTCCGAATTGCAAACGTTCAATACCCAGAAGAAAGATCTTCGCAGAATCCATTGTTTTCATGTGTATTCGGACGAAGGGGTACGTTTAATTTTTATTATTTAAAAATAATAAAAATGGCTAATGTTTTTAATCTCGTCCTCCGGAAGTCTTCCACTCCTGCAATTTCGAGCTTCTTAGCCTTGGCACATTTCCCTGATTTTTCCCTGAAGAATTTTCTCTCTGAAGATTTTTTATAACTCTGGAAATTTACATCATCCTCTAGGCGTATTCATTATTTTTCCTTCAAGAAATGCCTTAGGAATTATTTTAATTATTTTACCCTTTGAAGGGCGCATTTGAGCATGTCAACTCCTACTTCAATCATCCTCACGCCTTGGCAAATTTTATTTTTTTGCTTTAGGAAAAAAATTCTTAGAAAATTCATTTAAAATTACCCATGAGGGGAGTATTTCATTTTATGCATCAACTTTTCCTTTACCCCTCAGGCCTTTTCACGCCTTAGATATTTTCTTCCTAGTATCCTTGATTCCTTTATGAGTTGCAAGCTAGGCGCATTTGGAGGTGGAGGAGGAACTTTCATACTCAGAAATATTTTCAAAAATCATGCCCTCCTTAGTGTTATCTTTCCCTTTGGCGCATTTCACATGGTGACCTTTCACCTTCCTCTAGTGCATTCCTCATAGAGGACTTCCATTTTCCTTGAGCACATTTCATAGTGTGAGAGGGAATTCCCATGCCTATGGGTGACTCTTCACCTCTTCTTGGCGCATATGGGGGTGTTGACTTCCATGTTGGGCGCATATCACCTTTGCAAAGGAAGGCACCTCCATCTTGTGACCTTTCAGCTTCCTTGGGCGCATTTAGCCTATGATGCTTCCACTCTTGGGCGCATTTGCTAGTGTTGGAAGGAATTCCACCCTCTTTTAGTGGCTCTTCACCTCCCCTTGGCGCATTCAAGCTTGTAGACTTCCTTCTTTGAGCGCCTATTGAGGTGTGTGAGGAAAATTCCATGCCTTAGAAGAATTTCCATGCCTCCTTTGGTGACCTTTCATCTCCCTCTGGCGCCTTTCAACCATTGCTCAGGAAAATCTCACCTAGAGATTTTTGTATCTTCTATTCTTCCTAGGCGCATATGAAGGTGTCTGCATGCTAGTCATCCTTTATGAGTTTTCAACGCCCTTTATGCCCTAGCTTTCTATTTTTAGTAAACCCGGAGAAGTTAGGGTTTCTTTGCATTTCATCCTGTTCTGAGCTGGAAGTGGGGTCACTGTGCCTTCACTGACTTTTGTCACCTTGTTCATACCTCATATGGCATAGTACATACTATTTTTAGCCACTTACTATTTTTAGCAACCCTAGAATTGATCAACTTTTGTATCTCCGTTTGCTTCGAAATTTGCTCCACTCGTTCTTGATGCTGTAAGAGACCTGTTCACACCTTTTCTCTGACAAGGACGTGCTATTCTTAGCCATGAGGTGACTTACTAAACATAGTAAGTATTCAGATCATGCTCAAATTTTACCAGTAGGTAGCTTGAAAGATGCTGACTCCGGTGGCGTGCTTCGTTTTGACATCTCTGCACTTTGCTTCATCTATTTTTAGACGTGGCAGGGGAAACCCTAATCTGATTTGCATGTGCTCTAGACTGCTCCTGATCGCCTGATTTCTACTGTTTGCTAATCTGCTCGCTGGAATGAAGTAATAGGTAGTTGCTGGGATGACACTGCTATTTATAGTAAGTGTCCGGAAAGTGGTCAACCGGATGTCGGACGAGTTTGCATGTCACAGTGCTCGTGGGATCTCAAAAAACCCAAAAAACCCAGAAAACTGGTCAAAGTTTTGGCACTGGCTAAAAATAGTAAGTCCTTGAAAACTGATCCGATCCACTTGCATGTCATATCACTGCGAAGCTCTCACGAAACCCAGATGGAATATCTGGACATGCATTGAAAATTCTTGCATGCAAACCCTAAAAATAGCCTCGGAAGGCTGAACTCTGAAAGTCACCATCTCGTCTTGCAAGCTACATCATCGCGAAGGTCTTGGAAAACCCAGATCAATTCTCCTTTCATTTATCGGAGAATTGCTTGTCTAAACCCTGAAAATAGCCTCCGAAGGCTAAACTGCTAAAAATAGCCAGTTGTCTGAATCCATTCAAATTTCGCGTGTAGGCACTCTGAAGCTGCCTGATTGTGCTGAAGTCATTAGAATCCCGAAATCTTGAGGAACAAGCCTCGAATTAGGCACTTACTAAAAATAGTAAGTTGTCGGATTTCAGTGAGATTTTAGGGGGATTCTGCTTTGATCTTTTTGAATGTATTGCTGCACTTAGATTTCACCTAAGTAACTCAATCTTGACCTCGAACGGGTCTAAAGGATAGAAACCCTAAATCTATCAATTACTTCAACTGAGGTCAAACGGGACATCCCTGGAAGGACAAAAGACCAGAGATAGAGAGAACCAAAGCCAAAAGACCAAAATGGAGCAAAAATTAGGGGGGTCCCTATCTTGGATGGGGTGATGTGTGAAAAGGTCACAACAGTGTCCCTTTGGGCGTGCGAGCTTCACTAACAATCGAATAACTTTCGGTTTAAACTTCTTTAACACATATAGCCTTTTATATGTGAGGTGCGAATCATATTTTATGGGTTCCAATTTTATTTGAACATTTATTTATTATTTCGAATTGAATCAGAC
This sequence comes from Sequoiadendron giganteum, assembly GCA_007115665.2. Taxonomy (NCBI): domain Eukaryota; kingdom Viridiplantae; phylum Streptophyta; class Pinopsida; order Cupressales; family Cupressaceae; genus Sequoiadendron; species Sequoiadendron giganteum. Next base: position 77,552,558 of record CM021105.1, read on the forward strand.
TTATAAATTCGATTTTACTTGATTTATTTTTCATGAATTAAATATTGATCATATATTCTGATCGAAGCTATATTTCATTAACACTCCCTCTTAGCTAGGGAAGATATTTCAAATCAAATAAGTAGAGATATCACCTTAACACGTGATATCTAAGATATGGTATGATTTCTTAGTATTGTCAAGTCACATGACATTCTTCATAACACATCTTTATTATGGTATGTGCACTGACATCAAGTCACATGATGTCTACCATAATTCATGGCATATCCACGGATATAAATATCCACCATGATTATCTCTCACAATGATCTACAGATGATATCAAGTCTCATGATATCAATCAAAGTGTCCAAGAGATACTATCATGACATGTCCACAGATATCAAGTCACATGATATCTATCATGATAGTTTATCATTGTAGAGTTGTCACTTTACAATGTCAAATACAAGTGTTCATTATTAAAAAGATCGTCACCTTTCAATAATGTACACAGGGGGAGTAGGCCCATAAGGTCACAGAGTCACACACATGACAAAAGAGTTTACACAATAAACATCTTTATATATTAGTACAATTTATAAACAATTTGTATTTCAAACATAAATAACAAATTACATTTCAACCCTAACAAGTTTCTTCCTGAAGTGCTCTACCTTGATTTGGGAGAGAGGCTTGGTGAGAATGTCTGCAGTTTGATCATTTGTACTAAAATACTCCAACTGAATCACTTTCCTTTCCACCATATCTCTTACATAATGATAGGGGGTCTCAATGTGCTTAGATCTATCATGAAAGATAGGATTCACAGAGAGTTTGATGCAACTCTGATTATCACAATGAATAATTGTAGGATTCATGGGCTCACCAAAGAGTCCCACAAGCAATTTACGAAGCCAAACTGCTTCTCTTGCTCCCATTGAGGCTACAATGTATTCAGCTTCTGTTGAGCTCTGTGCAACTGAAGATTGTTTTCTGCAGATCCAGGAGATCATAGCTGATCCTAAATTGAAGCAACATCCTGATGTGCTTTTCCGATCGGTTACGCTTCTTACCCAATCTGAATCAGAGTACCCATGTAGATCTAGTTGATCATTCTTGTAAAGAAGACCATATCCAATAGTGCCTTGAAGATATCTCAAAATATGTTTCACAGCCATTAAGTGAATTTCTTTTGGCTCACACATGAATTGGCTGAAAACATTCACTGCATAGCAACTATCAGGCCTGGTGTTAACCAGATACATCAAGGATCCAATCATCTTCTTGTAAAGGGTTGGATCTGCACATTTGGATTCTGTTGCTGCTTCTTTCAATTTGTGAAGGTTGGTTTCCATAGGTGTAGACATCGGTCTACAATCCAACATTCCAAATCTCTTCAAAATATCAATAGTATACTTTTCTTGGTTTAGTATAATGCCCTCTGATTTCTGCCATACTTCTAAACCTAGGAAGTAGTGTAGAATGCCCAAATCTTTCATGTCAAATTCAAAAATTAGATCCTGCTTCCCTTGAGCAATGAGGTGATCTTCTCCTGTTATCAGCAGGTCATCAACATATAAAATAATTATTAGCATATCACCTTTGATTACTTTGAAGTAGAGATTGGAGTCAGCATCATTCTTGGAAAATCCTAATCCCAAGAGATAGCTGTCAATTCTTTCATACCAGACCCTAGGAGCTTTTTTAAGTCCATAGAGAGCTTTCTTTAGCCTGCACACATGTGAGTTAGATTTGTGTATCACAAAACCTTCAGGCTGTTCCAGATAGACTTCCTCTTCAATGGTTCCATTCAGAAAGGCAGTTTTCACATCCATTTGATGGATCTTCCAGCCTTTAGCTGCTGCAATGGCTAATACTGCTCTCACTGATGTGTAACGGGCTACAGGTGCAAATGTTTCTTCATAATCAATGCCTTCCTTTTGAGAAAAGCCTCTAGCCACAAAACGTGCTTTATGTTTTTCTATACTGCCATCAGCAGCATGCTTGATTTTGAAGAGCCATTTGGAAGAGACAACAAATTTCTCTTTTGGTCTAGGCACTATATCCCATACATCATTTTTTAGGATGGACTGATATTCCTCTGTCATTGCATCCGTCCAAGCTTGATGTCTGAAGGCTTCTGTAACACTGGTAGGTTCTGAGTTTATGATGTTGTTTATTAAAGCAACATAGCTGGAGAACCGTTTGGGTCTTTTACTCTCCTTGAACGTTCCTTTAGGTGCTACATGATCCTCTGCTTCTTTGATCATCTTCTTGGCCCAAAGTGGTCTCTTTCTGCCGATGACATTTGTATTCTCATTTGAAGTGGCAGGAAGTTCATGTGGCATTTCCTCAGGATGCTCCCTCTGAATCTCAGGAGCAGGTTCCAATTCAGGTACTCTAGGGGAATAGGTTTTTGTCTCACTAGAATTTCTTGCCCTCTTGAATGCAATGTCTTCTTCAAAGATGACATCTCTGCTCAACTCAATTTATTTCTGCCCGGGTATGAATATCTTGTATGCTTTGGAGGTTTCACTATAACCCACAAATACTCCCTTCTTTCCAGAAGGTTCTAGTTTGAATCTCTTCTCTTTGGGCACATGAATATAGATAGGACAACCAAAAATCCTAAAATGACTGATGTCAAGTTTTATGCCGCTAAAGGCTTCTTCAGAAGTTTTTTTATCAAGATGAGAATGAGGACATCTATTTTGGATATAGACAGCAGTTCTAGAGGCTTCTGCCCAGAAAGAAGTTTCAATATTTTGGTCCAGTAACATTGCCTTAGCAGCTTCTACAATGGTTCTCTTTTTCCTTTCAGCAACCCCATTCTATTGAGGGTTGTAGGCAACTGTGAACTCCCTCTTAATTCCAGCACTCATGCAGAATTCTTTAAAGATCTTAGAGGTGTATTCTCTCTCATTGTCTGTTCTTAAGGTTTTTATTTTCTTCCCGGAGAAGTTTTTAGTGAAGGCTTTAAACTCTTTGAACCTTTTGAGGATTTCTATTGAATCTTTACATTTAAGGAAATAGATCCAGGTTTTCCTAGAGAAGTCGTCTACGAATATGACATAGTATAGAAATCTTGCTTTAGAGGGTACATACATGGGTCCACATAAATCTGAGTGAACCAGTTCTAACACATTTAGGGTTTTGCTCACACTATTGAGAAAGGAGCCCTTTGTATTCTTTCCTAAGGCACAACCTTTGCAAGTTCCTTCATGAGATGGTTTTAACTTAGGTAAGCCTATTACAAGTTTTTCCACAATAGGTAGGGCACGAAAATGAAGGTGTCCTAATCTTCTATGCCAAATCTCATTTGAATCAAAGGTGTCAAGAGTAAGGGCTTGTTTAACTTCAGTGCATAGTTTGAAGAGTCACCCTTGTCTTACACCTATGGTTTGGGCTTTCTTGATTTTTGAGTTTTCAGGCCATGCTAAAACTTTCCCATCCATGAAGGTAACTCTATATCCATTGTCTTCAAGGGCAGAGATGGATATTAGGTTCCTCTTAATTCCAGGTACAAATAGGACTCCAGTAAGTTGAAGAGAGAGACCAAATTTTAGTTTGATGGAGCAAGTTCCAACCCCTTTTACAGGGTGTGTAGAATCATCCCCAATGGTTACTACTTCATCAGATCTTTCAGTCATAGTGTCCAGGTGTTCTCTGAATCTTGTGATGTGTCTGGAAGAACCACTATCAATTACCCAGTTGTGGGTGTTAGATGTTTGGCTAGATAGGGCTGAATAGAACACAAAGTTCTCAGAATCATTATCTGAATTTGGCTTTCCTACTTTAGCAAAGGATGCTTGTTGTTTAGTCCTATCAGGGCACTTCATTGCATAGTGACCATATTGATCACATCTGAAGCATTGCACTTGAGAGATGTCTTTCTTCTTAGAAGATCCCTTTCCATTGGGATTTCTCTTTCTTTTAAAAGATCCTCTCTTGTAGGAGTTTTTCTTGTTCCTTTTATTAGACGATGTGTTGAGTACATGAATGTCTTCATCTATGTTCTTCTATTTATTTTCCTTAGTGGAGAGTCTTGTTTCCTCTTGAAGGCAGTCAGTTCTTAGCCTATCAAACTTGGGGAGTTTAGATCTCGCACTTATTCCTTGAACAAATGACTCCCATGAGCTGGGTAGGCCTCCTAGTGCAATTAGGGTTAACTCTTTGCTATCAATTTGATATCCAATTGTGGATAATTGATCTCCGAGTTCAGTGATCCTCATAAAGTATGCATTGATTGACTCTCCTTTGATTATTTGGGCATTGTTGATTTGCCTCTTTAACGCAAGAGTCCTACTGGTGTTGTTAATCTCATAGGTGCTCTCAAGGGATTTGAACATATGATATGCAGTTTCATGTTTTGCTAAGATAGGCACTATATGATCCCTAACTACATCTACTAGGATTTTCATGGCTCTTTCATTGTTTTCAATCCATTGAGTTTTCTCAGGTTCAGCCTCTGGTTCCGTTTTATTTTCTCTCACAAGTGAGTCTAGTTTATTCTCTTTTAGGATCATCATGATTCTAAATTTCCATGATGTAAAGTTGTCTGCTCTTGCAAGAAGATCTTCAAATCTGATCACACTTGACATTATGAAGAATGTGATGTGAATTCAATTTTTAGAAAATACGAATTTCTGGAGCAATCTGATTTAGATTTGATTTGGATTCACACAATGTGGCTCTGATACCATGTAATTGTAATCAAATCTTTATCAAATAGGATCCTAATAAATCTAAGGAAACACTAAGGTCTGAAAATTCTGTTAGTGAGAATTCTAAGTGAAAAAACAATTTCCAAATTTCTTCTCTTTATGTCGAATGTGCTGATTGCAGAACATTAATAAATTTCGATGTTTGCAAATCAGGGATGGAACCACCTTTAGTATATTAGAGACCCGCCCCCTAAGGGATGCGTCTCTTGAGAGGACATGTCTCCACACGTGGAGACACGTCCGCTCAAGGGACGTGTCCCTTTGGGCGCGCGGGCTTCACTAACAACCGAATAACTTTCGGTTTAAACTTCTTTAACACATATAGCCTTTTATATGTGAGGTGCGAATCATATTTTATGGGTTCCAATTTTATTTGAACATTTATTTATTATTTCGAATTTAATCAGACTTATAAATTCGATTTTACTTGATTTATTTTTCATGAATTAAATATCGATCATATATTCTGACTGAAGCTATATTTCATTAACAGTTCCTACCTCGTGTACTTGATCGCCTATCAAGGTCAGTTTAGAGGGTTGAACATGGTGGGAATACTTAGTCCACAAAAAGTCTATCGTTACTATGATCAGCTCGAGTTCACGAAGGTTAAAAGACATTTCAAATTTGTGCAGGTGGCTTTCTTGACATATACAGTGAGAAACTTGGATCAAGAGTTGCACATTCGTATCTCAGCAGTTGCTAGAGCAACAATGGAAGATTGGGCAGACTGGTACATTAAGTTCCCTACATACACCTACATCTGTGTTTATGGATACATAGGAAATCCAGCTATGCTACCACACTATCCTTCGGATAAGAGAATGTTCATGGAGTTCTTGAGGTAGCTGTATGAGGTTGACAAACGTTTGCGCCACAAGCGTAAACAAGCTGCCAACTTTCCTATGCAGTTCGGGATATATTGGTGCAAGACAACAGTTGATGCTAAAGCTGTAGGGCAGGAGTTAGAGAATTGCAAACTCAAGTACCTAGTTGACACATGCACATATGATCCTTGGGGTCATTATGCAACATGCCTTGGTGGTCTCTCATATCACAAACCTACAATGGAGGACTACTGGGTGAATTGCGAGGATGATTTTGAGGTACGTAGATGCAACTACAACAAGTTCTCTCTTCCACAGATATTTGTCTTCTTGGCAAAAGAGGTGGAAGGTTTGTCAGAGGATGAGGGAGATGCACTTCCTCAATTTTACAAAGAACAGGTTGATGGACAACCACTGCCGACAGTTGAGTGGTATGCCAAAGAGTTCTCATCGATGAAGGAGAGGTCGAGCAGAGTCATCCAAAATAGTATGCTTTATCTAGAAAGCAGAAAGACTAGAATGGTATCTATGCCTAGAGCTGAGCTGCCACCAGTGGGAGTTTCACTACCTTCCTCATCAAAACCCAAGCAAAAGAAGAGGAGTAATCCTCCTAAGAAGAATCTGGTGCCTAATAACTCAAAGGGAAAGGCACTCGTTGTTGTTTCACATGTAGAACCTGTTAGAGAAGTTGTTCAGAGTTCACTGCAGCCTGAGGTTCAACCACATTTGCCGTCACCGACACCAGAGCAGCCTCCAGTTCCAATTCACATCGATTTGGACTTGGATTCACCACCTTGCAGTGACACCTCTACACATTCACTTTCGTCCAATCCTCTCATGACTAGTACAGATCATTCCAGTGGGATTAGTCGGGATTCGTCTTGGCTTGAGAGTTAGCTGGGAAGAAAGATGAGACAACCATCTTATGTGCTTGATCATTCAGATTTCGATCATGCTTATCAAGATGCGCCTGACAAAATGATCAAGAAACAAGTCCACATTGAGAGGAATGCAGGTAAGCAGATCATCATTGAGACTGTTGCGTCTCCAGAGGATAAGAGTTTGAACGAGATGAAAGCTCAAGACTTCGAAGTGATCACAGTCAACTTCGGTAGAAGTACTCGCCAAATGGAGATTGATCTCCTGTAGGTTGGTACAAATAACGCAAGGGATAGAATGAGGAAGGATGGAGAAGATAAGTCAGCCCTCAAGGATGAAATACAACAGCTTCACCAGTATATTTCTAGCCTTGTACACAGAATGGGGAATGTTGTCACTGCATTTCCACCTATGTGAGAACCACCAGCAGAACAGGGTCAGCTTGATCACTTGGTTGCATATGGCAAGCGGTTAGATGAGTGGGAGGAGGAGTTTGTTACTAGAGGTCACCTTGAACTTTCAGAGTTATACCAGTTGCGGTACAATGCACGTGAACTCCGTCTACAACTTCAGGATGAGGAGCATGACTTGGCTATTAGTAGACCCAGGGATGAGATCTTGATTGCTAACCTAGGGTTGTCATATGAATCAATCACAAATGTAGAGGATAAGGAGGTTGTCTACACTTGGAGGACACAATTGATCTTCAAGGCTAAGATAGAAGAAACAATAGCAACAGAGTTGGCTGAGAGCAGAGAGCACATCACCAGTGCACTCCATTATGTGAGAAAATTTGTGTCTCAACTACCATGCCAGTATCAGCGTGTGGGTGGTGACTATGTCGAGCTTGCTAACGTTCAGTCGGAGCTCCAAACACTCATTCACGATATTTTTAATGGTGAGACCTTGGTTTTAAGATGAATTAGCTTACAATCATGTTAGCATTGTTTGATGAGGCAACTGGGAGTAAAGGTGAGTTTCAGTGTTAGATCACTGGTGGAGAAGACATGTTGCATAAACATGGGATACTTCGTCGAAGCTTCAGTTCCCCAGAAGGTGACGTAGTCAACAACCTAGTGGATGGGTTGATTGCTCGAGATTAGGGCTAGTAGACTTCAGTTCCAGCCTTTTGGGATAGACTCCATGCACGACAGTTAACTTGATGCTTCTTTCCAAGTTAACTTGTTGTTTCACATCTCACGCATGTCTATCTTGGAAGTATCTACATTCACTTGGAGTTTCTTTTCTAGGTTTGTACGCTAATTGATGGTAGTATTCCTATTAACTTGCTTTTAATAAGGACGTGCATGCTTGCACATTGTCCACTTAGATTAGATGTTTCGGTTAATTGATGGTAGCTTTCCAGTTAACTGTATAGTTTCTTTTATTAGGGTTTAGCAATAAAATTTCGCATGTTGCGAGACTGTAGTTGACTCAAGGTGATTTTAGGGTTTCCTACACCTTTGATGTCTATAAATAAGAGCTTTCAGCTCTTTTGTAAATAACTTTTGCACGAGAGAATAATATATGCTATGCGGCCTTGCTTGTAATGTTGCCTATTTTGTATCTGTTCACGAGTATTTGTTATGATGATGAATTGTTATGCCACTCGAGTTTCATGCAGTTTTTATGGTGAATGCTCATCTTAGTTAAATGGGGTTGCTGGTTTGATCGTTATTGTATGTGTGTCTCATCTATGCAATACACTATCCCAGTTGCTTACCTTATGTTTTGTGTTTAATAAGCCTATTTAGATTGAGAAAATCGTTGTGCCACCTTGCATTCAAGTTTAGAATCTGTACCTAAAGCTTATCGTGTGATGTGTGTGTCAATAAACTTATTCAGCGAAGCAAATAGTTGTGCCACCTTGCCTTCATGTTGTGAATCTGTGCTTAGTTTATTGTGTATTCGTTTGTTTTAATAAACTTCTTCCCAGCCAAGCAAATAGTTGTGCCACCTTGCCTTCACGTTGTGAATCTTACCTGAAGTTTATCATGTAATCACATCCCCGCTCCATTTCCTCATGCTCTGTTTACTTGAGGAAACTGGATAGATTTAAAGTAGTTAGTTTAGTTGTAGTTAATGATCTGCGACACCAGAAAATCCTTAGCTACAACGTTCTAGGTTTTCTTAACCTGGTGCCTCTTCCAGTTGAGATAAAAAAAATAGGATTTATAATACCTTACTTTTTCACGCATATCAGCTAAAGAGGGAGCTTCCCCTCCTAATTTGAAGAGCACTCATTACGCAGTGTGCATAGCTATCCATATTAACTTACACACCAGAGGTGTTAGTTATTACGCCAACAGTTTTTTGGCGCCCACCGTGGGGCACGAGGCAAGAAAACTTCAAGAAAGCTTCACGTTTTATGTCACGGGAATGACCATTTGGCGTCCTACTGCTCCAGTTTAACAATCAGGACTCACTCCGGCTGCCATATAGTCGAACTTTGTGCTAATTCAAGGCGAGTAGTTAGACATCATCAATAGCTTGCAAAGTTTTATCTTTGAAAATCATACATCTACTACTCAGTGGAGAAACACAACTACTACTTTGGACAAAGAAGAAGAAAAGGCGGATCTTGCAGCAAGTAGACCAATTTTGCCACCACCCGCGTGGGAATAAAGCAACCTGGCTTACCAAGTTTACTACCGACGGAGGCACAATCCTCCTATTCAAGAGAGGCACAATCCTCTTATTCAAGAAGAACTACGCTTTGAGGAGGTTCCTGAGCATTTCCTAGAAGGATTAGAAGAAGAATCTCTAGTCCCACCTGAAACAATGGTCGACAACAACAACAACGATAACGACAACGTTCGAAATAGAAGGAACGTGAGACGTCCAACCCCACTGCCTTTGGGTGACAACATCGAACCATTGGCCTTACAAGGACATCATGAGCTGCCTAAGGGATCGCGAAAGCACTTTCCTCGATTCCATGGCGATGGATCTAAACATCCCGATGAACACATTTCAACATTCACAGCGGCTTGTTCCGTTTTGCATGTTCAACATGAAGACATAGTTGTTCGTCTCTTTGTTGAGACCTTGGAGAACAATGCATCAGATTGGTTTCTTAATCTTGAACCAGGTTTTATCACAAGTTGGGCAGTCATGAGTGAGAAATTCTTGGCAAGATTCAAGCCTGCCGAGGATAATCATCAACTTTTTGCACAACTCTCAAACTCAAAGATGGAGCCTACAGAACCAATGAGGGAATTCATAGCAAGGTTTAACCACCTTGTTACACGTCTTACCCATACACTAAATGCATCCGATGAGATTTTGATGAACAACTTCATCAATGCACTACTGTCATAAATAACCTTTCTCTTGAAAGCAAATGAAGGAGTAGATCTACAACTCACTCAAGATGGATTTAGTGTATGGGTAAGACATGTAACAAGGCGGTTAAACCTTGCTATGAATTCCCTCATTGGTTCTGTAGGCTCCATCTTTGAATTTGAGAGTTGTGCAAAAAGTTGATGATTATACAACCATCATATCAAGTTGTGCAAAAAGTTGATGATCATATCAACCACAACTGCCTATACAACCATCATATCAACCACAACTGCCATATCAACCTCAACAACCGTACCAACCTATGTTTTTGTTGAACATTTCCAAGTGAACATCGGCACTGAAGACAAACCTCGGTTTGTTAATCTAGGCAAGTGGTGTACTACAAAATAAGCTGAGAGGTTTACTGCCTTGTTCAAACAATACAAGGATGTATTTCCCTGGTCATACGAAGACTTGAAGGTCTTCAAACCTATAAAATTGTCACATACAATTCCTCGGAAGTCTGATGTTAAGCCTTTCAGGCAAAAGCAGAGACATTACAATCTGCGGATTCAAGATACTATCTATGTGGAAATTCAGAAGATGGTGGACTCGAAGATAATTTATCCAATCCATCATTCCACCTGAGTGTCAAACATTGTTCCTGTGCACAAGAACGGTGAAATCAGAATTTGTGTGGATTTCAGGTACTTAAATCTATCGTCCTTAAAGGACAATTACCCCTTACCAATCATGAAACATACATTGTAGACAGTCACCGGATTGGAGATGCTATCTCTTCTTAATGGTTTTTCTGGTTACAATCAGATTGCAGTGGTAGAGGAAGAGCAGATCAAAACAGCTTTCACCACACCATGGGGAACGTTTGCTTATGAGAGGATGCCTTTCGGCCTTATCAACACCAGCGCTACTTTTCAGAGAGCCATGGATTTGGCAATGGCAAACTGGAAAGCTAAGTTTCAATGAAGCTTTAGTCTTCTGCTAAGACCTAAGAGAACAACTTGAACTGAAAATGCGAAAAACAATGAAAGAAGAAACCTGATCTCATATGATAATGGTCATCTATCCATCAATCTCCCCATGGAAAAGCCTTCTCTCAAAACAATTAATCCCCCAGAATGCCAAGGCCGAACCAGTCCCTCTTTTTTGCTGCTCATCCAATCTCTTTTTTTTGTCTCCCTCTCTCTGCCCTTTATTGCCTTTCTCTTTTCTATGGAAGCGTAGAGCATGAGGTGCGCAGTAGTGTATGCATTAATTTAGTTAAATTCAGTCAACTTTCTCCTACCCCAAAGGCCTCCATTTCATTAACTCGTATGGCTCTTGTACCTCTCCAAGGGTGGTGGTTAGGTGAAAAATAATATTTACTGTAAACGGCTCTTTCTTTATTCATTTGCAATTATACTTGAATATTTGGAACTCTCCCCTGAATCATCTATCCATTATTTTCTCCTATGAATATACTTCGACTTGCCTTCCGACTCATCTCTTCATTTATTAATCTTCGAATTAACATTGAGAATAGTTACGGTAAATAAATCCTCCTCAGATTTTCTTGTATAAAGCTGATAACTCTCTGCCGTCTTACTACCAGCCAGCCTATCCAATCAGGAGGTGATTACTCGAGGATTCTCACAACTCCTCAGGATTCCAAATGATTTCTGGTTTAATTCGAATGCCTCAGAAACAATTAGCACTCCGTATTATTTTATACTTCAAATTCACGGCTCTCATTAACTTCCTTTAATGCCTGTAATTTTAGGCATCCCCTCCATAAATCATTGCGGCTAAGGAATTGAATTATACAATGAGTCTCTTCCTTATCTCAAATTTTCCCAAAACTTTACAAACACCAGATTAAATATTCAAATACTCACGGATGTCCTAACAGATATTTATACCCCTGTTTATTTCAAACACACCCGGCTCCCACATAACTCTAACACCATTTCCTTCTGCACAAACTCGTATACAGTGGAACAATGTATACGTCCGCACAAATCTGGATTATCACAATTAACCAAATGCAGATACAATATTGAATTTATTCAGCTTGCAACTCAATTCTTATTCTAAATCGGAAATTCGGCTTGGGACAAGATTTCCCGAATTTCCAAAACTTCAACTGTTAATTCCAAATGCGAAATCTACAAGCAATGTCCACTTTTCACCACTACAGTGATCAGCATATAGATGCACTATTTATAACTTTACTAGACAAAGCAAATACATGGTTTAATTTTTTTAGAAAAATACAGTTTAGTTGAATCAACTCCAACTTCATGAATGTAAAGTTATAAGCAATATGTTAAATTATGGATGATTATTTTTCTAACACCAATATGATGGCCAAATTTCTCCCCATAGGACTCTTTCTTCCATCTTCAAATCAAGTATATTAATATGAGTAGGAAGGGTATCACATATTTATGTGAGGCATGTCTTGGACCTTTTAACACATTTTCATGCAACTCTGTAATTGAGAAATATTTCTTTTTGCTGTTTGTGACATTTGAAAGGTCAAATTGAATATGTATCTTGCCAAAAATGGAAAAACACCACTTGGAAGTAGAATTTGGAATAACAGCTAAGTTGTCAAATTGGAATTGGGTATGGTTATCAGTACGGCAATGTTTTTTGGGGTTAGGTATATTTTGGGCACATCCAAACAAATAGCATATAAAAATCATAAATATATACATATTTGTAGATAAAAGTAGGAATTAAATTCATAATACCACATATTTTATATATGCTAAACAAAATTGCCAGAAATATTACAAATTTGAAATAAAATATGTTAATTCAATATCAAATTGTCAAATTTGGATGTCATGATAGATAACCATTGCTCAATATTAGAATTAGTAATTACCATCATAAGGGTCATCATTAAGACCAACATCATCGTCATTGACATTAGATGATATAGGTAGATTAGAAGAACCACACAACCCCGTTACCACTTTTAGTAAGAGTATGTTGGCTACTCGACTCCTCAAAAAACTAAAGATTGTGCAATGATAGAAATATCCAAGTTGGTTGAATCATTGTTTTGGAATGTCATCAACTACAATTAAATCAAGCACTCAACATCATAAAATATTAAAATGAAAATAGCTTGTTTGTAGAGGCTGGTTTGAGATTGCTATGTTAGCCAAGCGGCATGGGGTATGTTGTATGTTGTGTAGGCAAATGTTCAATAGAAGATGAAACTATTTTGTATTTGCATCTTTTTTCATCATCGGTATTTCATTCGCATTCATGTAAAAATAAGAAATGAATGAAATGTTGATGTTAAGTTTTTTTTTAGTGGTCAATACCTCAATTTTTTTGGGTTGAAGTCCACACCTACATCTAGAATTTTGATGAAATCACATTGGAATTGCCATGTTATAGTTACAATTTTCTCAGGTTTGTTTGCTATTGACTGGCAATGTTTGGTATGCAAAACTCTTGAACCCTATTTGAATACACAAAGGTTTACAATCTGAATCCAATCTTGGGATGTTTCATACTTGGAATCAACCCAGTTTCTTGGTGATTTAGCAACATACAATAACAGTTACAGGTAATGAAAATATGAAGAATATGATGAGGTTTATGCTAAAACACTTCACCTACAACAAGTTTGAAAATCCTTCACTATGGTGCCTCAAATCATACTTCAAACCTGCAATAATGAGATAAATATATCTTATTTATGCTATGAATAGTAGATGGAACTATTTGCCAAGTTTGAAATGGTGTCATCCTTAATATGAGACACATCATGCTTTATTTCTTCTTTAAAGATAGTGGAGAAAGTAAGTGGCTAAGCCAAGAAAAAACTACTCCAACTTAAGTTATTTGACCTCCTTGTTTGAGGCGGAGTCTCATAATGCACTTGCCCTATTTTAAAACATCAATGGAATTTTATGTTGGCACAACCACTACAAAAATGGTGCTTAATGAGACTACCTTTAGTTCTTTCAATGCTAGGACAACTCCATAAGGTATTTGCCACTGTCTTATGTCTTTGGCATGTTTTATGACACATTTCCCACCTTTCTTCAACTTAGTCGAATTTCACATTGGCTTTGCCACTAAAAAATGATGCATGAATGACTTAAGTTGTCCCTTTTCCATATTTGTGTGCTTTTATAAGGTTATTGCCTTGTTTCATGGCTTTAGGTGGAGCTTTACTTGGTGTAGCCACTTGCAAATGACACCTCATTTCATTTTCTTATTTGATGAGCAAATCCTAGATGCTTTTCACTAAGGACATTGACAATTATTAAGCAGGGTTTCAACCTGTCATTGCCACATGATTCATGCACCATTTAACACTAAAATTCTTTTCCTTTTGAGTGTGTTTTCCTACACATCTTGCTACTTTGTGACATAAATTTGAGATTGTAATGCCACTCCAAAATGACACCAAAGTGTGATTTTAGTTGTCTTTATGTGTAGGTGGAGCTTAGATGTTTTTTCGCCATCTTTCCAATGTTTGGGTGGAGTTTTTTATACGATTCAACCACTTAAAAAGTGTGCTCTATCTTTTTTAATTATTCCCTAAAGATTTAGGTTGGGTTTTATAAGGATTATGTCATCCAAAAGTGTTCCTTGACTGAGACATAAGTTGAACTTTAGAGGGCATAGTGGAGGAAAACCTATGCTTAGTTTCCTTATAGTTTTATTCCAACTTTTACTCCATACATGCCTTCACTTTTTTGACTGCTCTATTTATTTCCTTATTTTTCTTCATTGATCTAACCCATCATCTTCATCATTTACTGCTTGTTTGTTCTTGAACAACTTCATTTTTACTCCCTATCAGACTCGAGGTTATGATCATTACCTTGCAAAAAATGTTATTAGAAAATACAAAGACATTTGTAGACTAAGAGGAGAACACTATCACTGAACTTGACATACAAATCAAGATAAATTAATGACAAAAATGGACACCAAGTAGGGGAAAGCACCCAGTACTTGAGCATGTTCCAATAGTTGTGATGGCATTTGTTTATATAATGCCCAATATTTTTAACAATATTGGACTAATAGTTGTAACTTTAAAGTTGTTAGTGTTGATGATGACTACCCATAATTAAATGACATGTATTCCTTAGATCTATAAAGCAAAAAGTCATGTGATGCTACATCAGCACCTAATAAAACATGATGTAGATGCACAAGTATCAGTCTCACCTTTTTTTTGGGCCATTTTGGACACCCTAACAAAAAACATGTTGATGCGGCATCAGATTTGATGATGTGGCCCCGAAACCTTTGTTATAAGAATGGGACTTGCGAAGTAAGCTGTTGTTAAAAATTGGGAGTGATATGAAATTTCCACATAGGATTTTGAGAAGCGCGAAGTTAGGGTGCTCAACTACTGGTTCCTCTCCCCTAATACAAATATCAAGTTTTGAATGGGTAACAATACTTCTTAGGTTCATTAATAAAAAGTTAGGCCCTTAAATGAAAATGAAAGATATCATATACACTTTTTTATTGTTTGGGAGATGGGGCTTTTTGGATTGAATTGGACTAAAAGAAAAGAGCCCATGAAAAGAAATGCAATAAAAATGATTTTGCTCTTCCGTAAGTTGAAAAGGTTATGCTTCCAAAAATCATTACAAACATTGATGGGCATATTTTGTGAAATATTGGAATTCACATTCTATAATTAACCTTGAAATTAATATATAAAGTAGTCCAAGAAGAATACAAACCCCCAAGCCTAGATGCCAAAACTAGAGAGTGATTTAGATGTAGAAGAATAACATGCGCCTCCATGTGGTGGTTGTGAAAGAAGACAAAGCTCATGAAGATTTTCCACATTAAACTTCAACTGTAGACCATGAAGGTAAAAAATATTTTCATCTTTGTTCTAAACTGAAACTGACTTCCAAGGTAATGGTGCATTTGAAATTATTACTTGTTAGCATCTACAATCATACCCATTGGTTTGGTTATATTAAAGTAGAGTATTTTGGAAATTATTACTTGTTAGCATCTACAATCATACCCATTGGTTTGGTTATATTAAAGTAGAGTATTTTGGGTGTCTTGGCCGTAAATTTGAGTTTGCTAGAGCTAGTAAATATATTGATGAAATAGAATTTGATGTAGTGGCACTTATGTGAGGTTTTTTTTTTGAAATCTAAAGTACTTACTCACCTTGTAAATTTGAGTTTGCTAGAGCTAGTAAATACATTGATGAAATAGAATTTGATGTAG
This sequence comes from Sequoiadendron giganteum, assembly GCA_007115665.2. Classification (NCBI taxonomy): domain Eukaryota; kingdom Viridiplantae; phylum Streptophyta; class Pinopsida; order Cupressales; family Cupressaceae; genus Sequoiadendron; species Sequoiadendron giganteum. The sequence continues at coordinate 77,568,504 of CM021105.1, forward strand.
TGGTACTTATGTGAGGTTTTTTATTTTTTAATTTTTGAAATCTAAATTACTTACATATGAGATAGACATGTAAACTTTCTTAGATAAAATCAAGTAATTTTGTTCTAGTTTTACCAATGATATTTTGTAGTAAATTAGTTTTATCTTATTTTTATTAATGATATTTTCACTAAATGAGTTTTTTTAGAGATGTTAATTTTTTAATAATGATATTTTTGAGTAAACTAGTTTTATTTTAGACATATTAATTATTAATACATTTTTCATTAAATTAGTTTTTTTCTTAAATCTAATAAAAATATTTTGTAGCAAATTAGTTTTGGTTTATTTTTATTAATGATATTTTTTAGTAAATGTCTTTTGTGTTAGAGATGTTAATTATTTTGCATGTTAATAATGATATTTTAAAGTATTTTAGTAATAATATTTTTCAACAAACTAGTTTTATTTTAGAGATGCTAATTATTCAATAAATTAGTTTTTTAAAAGATGATAATTATTTTTCTTGCTAATATTTTTTAAAAATTAGTTTTGATTAATTTTATTAATAATATTTTGCAATAAATTTGTTTTTTAAGTTCTATTAATGACATTTTCACCAAATTAGTTTAAAAGATGATAATTATTTTTCTTGTTAATATTTTTTAAAAATTAGTTTTGATTAATTTTACTAATAATATTTTGCAATAAATTTGTTTTTTAAGTTCTATTAATGATATTTTCACCAAATTAGTTTTTTAGAGATGATATTTTTCATCAAACTAGTTTAGCTTTAGTTTTAGTTTTGTTTTAATTTTATTAAGAATATTTTTTAGTATTTATTAGTTTGTTTTAGTTTTATTAATTCAAATTCTCAATAAATTAGTTTTGTTTTAGGTTTTTTTATGATATTTTGTAATAAATTAGTTTTGTTTTAGTTTTTATTTAAGTTTTATTTTAGATATTTTATTTATTTTACGTGTTAATAATACTTTTTAGTAAATTAATTTTGTTCTAGTTTTATTAATGAAATTTTATAGTAAATTAGTGTTTTAGAGATATTAATTATTTTGCTTTTAGTAAAATAGTTTGGGTTTATTTTAATGTTATTAATGATATTTTTTAACTACAGGAATCAAGTATCCCCTATAAACTGAACTCAACCTGTTTGTAAATTTTTTTAAAAAAATACAGGTGATCCGTGACAAAGGGGAGACTATCTTCCCTACAACAAGATGCTTCAACCAATCGAGCTAGGTTCTCTGGCCCCATGATATTGATACTTTTTAGTAAATTAGTGTTTTTTTTAGAGATATTAATTATTTGCATCTTAATAATATTTTTCTAGTAAATTTGTTTTGTTTTAGTTTTACTAAAGATATTTTAGGTATATTAGTTTTATTTTTGAGATATTGATTAGTTTGCACATTAATAATTTTTTACTAAATTGATTTTGTTTTAATTATATTAATCGTATTTTGAGAGAATTAGTTTTGTTTTAGTTTTATTAATGATATTTTTTTAGTAAATTATTTTATTTTAGAGATATTAATTATTGATCATGTTAATGACATTTTTTAAAAATTAAGCTTTGTTTTACTCATTCTTCCATTTTTCCTCCTTTCTTTTCATGTTTGCTTCTTTCTTTCTTTCACTCTATTTTATGTCTCTACTTTTAATATTGCCTATCTTTTTTTTATGTTACATTTTTCACTCTATTTTATATTAAATTAATTTCTTATTTTGTAATTTTCTATTTCTTTTTCTTAAATCCTTGGTCATTTTTTTAATCTATCATTTATTTTGTAGTTTTCTCATTTCATTACATTAACACTCTCAATATCTTTGTTGTGTCTCTATCTTCATTCTCTCTCTATATATTTTTCGATCATTCATTATTTATTTATCTTTATGTTATTTGGTTTTTTTCAATTTCTTTAACTTTAATGATTCATTTTTGATATTTTATATCATTTTTTGACATTATTATTTCACGACTTTTTCTTTTGTTGTCTCACCATGTCCCCACCTCTTTCTCTCTCTCTATTTATTTTATTTTCCTTTTTTACTTTTTCATCTTTCACTTTTCATTCTATCTATTTTATATGTAGATCTATTTTCCTATTATGTTTTATTTCTATCTAATTTATCAAGCCCATTCCTTCCTTTAATATTTTTTTTTCTTTCGTTTTCTCCTCCAATTTTTAATACATCACATGTTTTTAGTCATTTGATGAGGCTAGAAATATAGATAGTAATTGAATTATCTATATTAAAATTTAATTAATAAATTGATTTCTATACCCTCATTCTCTTTCCTAAGAGGGAATAAAAGTCGGGGTCGTCCCAAAGCTCACACAAATAACAAAAAAGGTTTAACTCATGGGTATCCTCTCCACTTGCAAGTTTTTGCATACATCCCTAGGGGACTAGTCTCACCTCAACACGACACCCCATTCCCTACCTCAACTTGACAAAATGTAAGACCAAGGTAATGTGAGATGGGTGTTGAGTTTGATGACAAAGATACCCTTGAGTTAATAAAAAATAAAATAAACAAAATTCATACCATTTTATCATCTTTAAAAGGAGAGTTTAGATTAAAATATTTTGATTAATTAGAGGTCAATTTACAAAACAATGATAATATTTTTTTAGTGTAATTGTTGATTCATACACCAACAATCCATTTGTATTAACTGACATTATTTTTTTTTCCCCTTTGGATCAAAAGTGCCTTAGAATAATTTTTATATCTGTAACCTAGCTCACCTCTTTCCGACCCCAACTTGGCAGAATGTAAGACCAAGGTAAGGCAGAATGTGTGTTGGGCTTGGTGGCAGAAATACCTTTGAGTCAATAAAAAATAAAATAAAATAAAAAGTTCATATTTTTTTTATCGTTTTTAAAAAGCGTTTGGATTACAATATTTTGATTAATTGGAGGATAATTTACAAAATAATGATAATATTATTTTAGTGTAATTGTTAATTGATACACCAATAATTCATTCGTATTAACTAACATCATTTTTCTCCTCTACCTTTTGGATCAAAAAGTGTCTTAGATTTAAAAATAGTGGTTTCACCAATCAAAACTATTTGTTTATCTTCTATTTGTTATCTATTTTTTTTCTTATCCCTAGGGGACTAGTCTCACCTCAACGTGACACCCTATTCTCGACCCCAACTTGGCAGAATGTAAGACCAAGGTAAGGCATGATGGGTGTTGGGTTTGGTGGCAAGGATATTCCAGAGTCAATAAAAAAAAAGTTCATATTTTTTAATTTAAAAAAAAAAGAGTCTAGATTAAAATATTTAAATTAATTGAAAGCTAATTTACAAAACAATGATAATATTATTTTAATGTAACTGTTGATTGACATACCAACAATCCATTCATATTAAGTGACATATCAACTTTCTTATCTACATTTTGGATCAAAAGTGTTTTAGATTTAAAAATTGTGGCTTCACTAATAAAAACTATTTGTTATTTCTCCATATGTTTTTTTATCTTCTATTTTTTATCTATTTTTTTCTCATTATGTCAATAATCTATCTTTGTCTATTTATATATTCTTTGCCTATTTCTATATTTTCACATTTTTATATATATTTTTAAAAAAATTTATGTCTTTTTATTTTTTCTCATTTGCTTACTAACTCACTTTGTATTTGTTTTATTTTTTCTATCCATGTGGCTTGTGAGTTATTGCATACACCCTTAGGGGACTAGCCCCTCCTCACCGTGACACCCCATTATTGACCTCAACTTGGTAGAATGTAAGACCAAGGTAATGAGGGATGGGTGTTGGGATTGGTGGCAAGGATACTCCTGAATCAAAAAATAAAAGAGAAGTTTATACATTTTTATCGTCTTTAAAATAAGTTTCAATTAAAATATTTTGATTAATTGGAGGCCAATTTACAAAACAATGATAGTGCTATTTTAATGTATTTATTGATTGATACACCAACAATCCATTTGTATTAACTAATATATCATAGTTCTCATTTGCCCTTTGAATCAAAAGTGTCTTAGAATAATATCTATACATGTGCCCTAGTTCACCCCTTTCCAACCCCAATTTGGCAGAATGTAAAACCAAGGTAAAGCGGATTGAGCGTTATGTTGGGTCGCAAATATACCCTTGATAATTTACAAAACAAAACAATGATAATTTTATTTTAGTGTAACTATTGATTGATACACCAACAATCCATTCATACTAATTGGCATATAAATTTTCTCCTCTGCCTTTTGGTTCAAAAAGTGTCTTAGATTTAAAAATCGTGGCTTCACTAATCAAAACTATTTGTTTATCTTCTCTCTCCATATATATTTTTAACTTTTATTTGTTATCTATTTTTTTTGTTATTTGTAGGGGACTAGTCTCACTTCAATGTGACATCACATTTCCGACCCCAACTTGGCAGAATGTAAGACCAAGGTAAGGTGAGATGGGTGTTGAGTTTGGTGGTAGAGATACCCCTGAGTCAATAAAAAATAAAAGATTTTTTTAATACATTTTTATCAATTTTAATATGAGTTTTGATTAATTGGAGACCAAATTACAAAAAAATGATAATATTATGTTAGTGTAACTGTTGATTGACACACCAACAATCCATTCATATTATCTGACATATCATCTTTGTCCTCTTCCTTTTGGATCAAAAGTGCCTTAGATTTAAAAATTGTGGCTTCACCAATAAAAACTATTTGTTTATTTTCTCTCCCCATATGTTTTTTTAATTTATATTTGTTATTTATTTATTTTCTTATCTTTAGGGGACTAGTCTTGCCTCAACATGATATTCCAATCTCGACCCCAACTTGGCAAAATGTAAGACCAAGGTAAGGCGGGATGGATGTTGGACTTGGTGGCAGAGATACCTTTGAGTCAATAAAAATAAATGAAAGAGAAGTTCATACTTTTTTTTATCATATTTAAAAAGAGTTTAGATTAAGATATTTTGATCAATTGGAGACCAATTTACAAAACAATAATAATGTTATTTTACTGAAATTGTTGATTGATACACCAACAATCCATTGGTATTAACTGACATATCATTTTTTCTCTTCTACTTTTTAGATCAAAAGTGTTTTAAAATAATTTCTATACCTGTGACCTAGCTGTCCTTTTTTGATCCCAACTTGGATGAATGTAAGACTAAAGTAAGACAGATTGGACGTTATGTTGGGTCGTGAAGATATTTTGAGTCAACAAAAAAGAAGAAAAAAGAAAAGACCATATATTTTTATTGCCTTTGAAAAGTGTTTGGATTGAAATATTTTTATTAATTTGAAATCGATTTATAAAAAAATATAATGTGATTTTAGTGTACCTAATGATTAATATACCAACAATCCACTAGTACTAACATAACATCCTTCTTCTCTTCCCTTTAGATCAAAAATTTCTTTATATGCAGAAACCATGGCATCAACAATCAAAATTATTTATTTATTTTTTCTTTGCCCATATGTATTTCTAATTTTTATTTGTTATCTATTCTATTTTTCATCCTTTCAATTATCTCTTTTTGTTTATCTATATATTTTTTTGCCCATTTCTATATTTTCACATTGTTTATACCTTTTTTCAAATTTTTATTTATTTTTTATTCTCTCCCACTTGCTTACTCATTCACTCTATATTTATTCTATTCTCTCTATGTATGTTTTATCTTTATCTTGTTTCATTTTTTTTGTCATTTTTTAAAATCTTTGTATGTAGATTTGTTATTCACTCTATATTTATTTTATTCTCTTTATCTTGTTTCATTTTTTTGTCATTTTTTTTAAATCTTTGTATGTAGATTTGTTATTCTCCCCCTCCCTTTATTTATCGTATTTTCATTTTTTGTCAATTTTTGATATTTTTATCATTTTGTTTACTTTTTGTCTTTTGACATTATTATTTTACAACCTTTTCATTTGTTGTTTCACTATGTCCCTATCTCTTTCTCTTTATTTATTTGTTTACTTTTTAACTTTTACTTGTCATTTTATCTATTTTATATCTAGAAAAATCTATTTTTATTTTTTGTATCTAATTTATCAAGCCCATTCCTTCCCTTCATGTTTTCTCTCTATCTTTCTCTTTTCTCATTCAAGTTTTAATACATAATATGTTTTGAGTCATTTGATGATGGTGGAGACATATATAGTAATGAGATTATCTATGTTAAAATTGAATTAATAAATCGATCTCCTACCCTTATTCTCTCTCCCAAAAAGAAATAGAAGTCAGGTTTATCCTAGAGCTCGCAAAAATAATGGAGGATTACTCGTGGGTATGCTCTTCATGGTCTTGGGTTTGACTTCTAAGACTAGGTTTATCTGGTGCACGTGACTTGCGAGTTGTTGCATACATCCCTAGGGGACTAGTCTTGCCTCAACGTGACACACCATTCTCAACCCCAACTTGGCAGAATATAAGACAAAGGTAAGCTTGGTTGTGTGTTGGGCTTGGTTGTAGGGATACCCTTGAGTCAATGAAAAAAGAAGAAAAACAAGTTCATACCCTATTATCATCTTTGAAAGGTTTTTATATTGGAATATTTTGATTAATTGGAAACCATAAAACAAAAAATGATAATGTTATTTTAGTGTAATTGTTGATTGATTTACCAACAGTCCATTTGTATTAAGTGACATAACATATTACTTCTCTACCCTTTGAATAAAAAATGCCTTAAAATAATTTCTATACTTGTGACCCAACTTATCTATTTCTGACCCCAACTTGGCAGAATGTAAGACCAACGTAAGGGGGTTGGGCGTTTGGTTGCTTCGCAGGGATACCCCTAAATCAACAAAAGAAGAAGAGAGAAGTCCATACCTTTCTATTATTTTTGAAAAGGGTTTGAATTGAAATATTTCGGTTAATTGAAAGTCAATTCACAAACATATTGATTAATACACCAAGGATCTATTTGTATTAAATAACATAGATTTTTTCTCCTCTACCTTTTGAATCAAAAGTGCTTTAGATTTAGAAATCGTGGCTTCGACAATAAAAATTATTTGTTTATTTTCTCTCCCCATATGTTTTTTTATGTTTTATTTGTTCTCAATTTTTTTTCTCATTCTCTTAATAATCTCTTTTTTATCTATATTTTCAAATGTTTAATATTTTTTCCTTAGTTTTTAAATCTTTTTATTCTTTCTCTCGCTTTGCTTACCCACTCACATCTCTATTTGTTTTATTCTCTCCATCTATCTTTTATCTTTTTCTTGTTTAATTTGTTTGTGATATTAGTTTTTTATCTTTGCATGTAGATTTTTCATTCTCTCCCTCTCTATTTATCGTATTTTTTCATCTTTTTATCAATTTTTGATATTTTGTTTGATTTTTGTCTTTTGACATTTTTTCACTAAAAGAGGGGTAAAACTTTATTCAAACAAAAAAGAAGAAGAGAAAAATAAGGGAATTACACACCCTTGTCAATCTTCACTAAGTGGTCCAATTTTTTGACAAATTTGGGGGTAATTGGCCCCTATCCACAATGTTTCAATTATGCAGATGATTGGAGGCCCATTTTTCCAAGCAATCTGCAACACCATTCCATTCTCTATGAATGTGACGAAAAGTAATAGATTCCAAGGAAGCACATAGATTAAGAATTTGTTTTATAATCAAAGCTAAATGCCCACTAACATTTTCTAATTGTTGTCTCTTCAACAAACTCACCACCACTTGAGAATCATTATTGGTAGAAAATAACAATGAGGTTGTGGGCGCAGGTGGTGTTGTGGTGTCTCATAAATCTCCCAAGCCCCTCAACCATCAAAATGAGTAGTATGGGGATAAATGATCTCCTTACCGCAAGCCCTTGGAAGCCCTAAAGAGCTCTGAAGGCTCCCCATTGACCAACATCAAGAAGAGAAAGTGACAACTCATAACCCACTCAATCCAAGTATTTGAACCCAAATTCTCTCAAAATTTTGGATAAAAACTCAGATTTGACTCAATCATAGGCTTTGGCCATGCCCAACTTAAGAAACATGGCTTCTCCTTGGAGGAAGCCATGGAGTGCATAGTCTTAGCTGCAATCACTACACCATCAAGAATTTGTTTGCTAGCCACAAAATCCCCTACTCAAAAATCAACCTACTCAACCACGACTTAAGACATTCAACAATCATCTTAGTAACTACTTTGTACACCACATTGTACAAGGCAATTGGTCTAAAGAGATCCAAAGAGGTAACACCCTCCTACTTAGGGATACAAACCAAAAAGGTGGCATTTATTACTCTTAGCATTTACTTGTTCTGTTGAGACTTCTTAACCACCTTGAGAAGGTCAAACTTACTAACCTCCCAAAACTCTTGAAAAAACTATTGAAAACCCATTGGAGCCTAGAGCTTTGCCTTTTCTCATTTGAAACACTATATCTTCTAGCTTAGTCAAAGAGATTGGTTTAAGAAGAGAATCATTCATTTCACCCATCACCAAAGAAGGGGTGCAAGTTAAAATTAAAGCCTCCTCAGCATTGGTGGGAGAGGAGTCATAAAAAACAAAGCAGAAAAAATCGAACAACCTCTTTTGAAATCTTAGCAGTAGAGTAAAGATTCTCCCCCTCTTGAGACATAAGAGAAGAAATGATGTTGCCTTGCCTTCTATTCTTGACCAAGTTATGAAAGAAATAAGTAATCCTTTCACCTTCTTAGAGCCAATAAATGTGAGACTTCTGCTTCCAAAATATTTCCTCCTGAAGTTTCCATTCCTCCACTTCCTTCACAACCAAGGCTTCCAACCTAAAATTTTTAGTGAGACCTTAATCTTGAATCTGATGAGAAATAGAGTCCAAATGCTCATGAGCAACCCTTTTAGCCTGAAACACATTTCTAAAGTGGTATCTATTCCAACATTTTAACTTATACTTGATGAATTGAAGCCTCTTGACAAAGGAATACATTGTTGCACCAAAAGCCAACTTCTTAGCCACCAACTAGGAACAAGGTTATGAAGAGACCCGTTCTAAAGCCACATGAGTTGAAATTGAAAAGAATTCTTTTTGGAGCATCGAGAGAAGAAATCATGGAATTTTATTAGACAATGATTAGATCCTCACCAATCCAAAATCTTAGAACTAGTTACCCATCTGTCACCAACCCAAAAGCTAGACACTAGAAACCTATCCAACCTTTCAGAAATGGTAACATCCCTAGTCCTTATATTGTTCCAGGTAAACATCCCATTGACAGGCTTGATATCCACTAGATTCAAATAGGCCACATTGTCCCTAAGGAGATTCGAGGAGGGGTCCAACTAGGTAGTACCACCCCTTTTCTCCTCCAGAGTGGAGATAGCATTGAAATCACCTACCAAATTCCAAGGAAGAAAAGACTCCAAAAAACACAAGTATTTAACATGTGACCAAAAATTCATCTTACCAAGGAAATCATTAGGTGCATGTGTTAAAGAATATAATTCTCCCACCTAACTCCAAACTAGAAACAACAAGAGAAATAGAATACCTATAAAAGAGCCACCAAAAAGGAATAACTCTATGTGGATCCCATAAACAAGCAAGTCCTTAGAGCTACCTTGCGCCCCAACACACTAGCACATACCTCGGCCCTAGATCCTTGAAGCCAAAGTCATCATACTTTCAACAAACAACTTAGTCTTTTGGAGGAACACCATATCAAGAGAGTGAACATGAATTAATTCTTGAATATCCTTTTGTCTAGTGATGTTATTCATACCCCTCCCATTCCATGATAACACAATCATCACTAAGGTTGGGAGAAGTGAGAATCAATAATCTTCACTAAGCCAGACTCCACTAACGATTCACCAATTAACTAAACTTTTTCCTGATCCTTCTTCCTACCTGCTTTAAGGGGCTTCTCAAGGATCCCCCTTTTCAAGGGTTTCTATTGTAGGAGCAAAGCAGCAAAAGATGACTTGGTTCTACCAATCTCTTCAATTCCCTTCTCAATTATGGGTCAAGAACCAGGAATCACAAACCCTGTAATAATCCTTGGAATGGAACTTATCTCCCCAGGCACAAAAATTGAGGGAGGTACGCCCATATCCACCTAAACAAATAAACCCTCTGGCGGAGCCACGTTGTAGGAAGAAATTGGTTGAAACTCTAGGTGCTTCTCAGCTATTGAATCATCCACTACCTGCATATCCATAGGAACTCCTTCCTCCTAAATCAAATCCTCTATGATTGAATCTGTTAAAATTCTCCTCTTCATGTTTGTCCTTGAGCGTCCTCTTTTGACCTATATTCTTGTTATAGGGTTTAATCGGAACAAAACCATCCTTGTCTGCCACCACCCCTTGCATGAGAGTTTTACCTTTGTCCATCTTTTGAGTAGGCTAAGAAGAAGCATTACCCAAACCTGTAGAATTAACACCTTTGGGACACTTCCATTGAAGATGACCATGTTCATGACATTAGAAGGGAAGAGTGTCATAATCCAACTACTGGGTGCATGAGGTTGTCCCTGTTATCTCTCAAAAACACAGGCTATATGCCTCAAGAAGATGCCAACTTCTTGATACGCTTTAGGGTAACAGACAAGCTTAAGAAAACTCAACCTTCTACTCTTTAGGTAATGCTGAACCTAGGTGGGTATACCCAATTGACTCAGGAAAGCTCAATCTTATTTAATTAATCTACAAAGGCAATTCTGAAATGAATTAACACTGGATTTAATGATTAGTACATACCAATATTTGAAAAGGATAGACTAAAAACTTAACAAACGTGGAGAATGTGAATGAAACTTGAACTGAGAAGTAAGACCAATGCCTTATGGGATTTACGGAGTCAAGAAAATTTCAAAGATGGGTTTATTTTACTGGCAAACATTCAAGCTGTTTAGTATTTTATTTGGTTTATAACTTGTATAAACATACCATTTCTGATCACTGAGTTTCTTCTTAATAATCCCAATTTATATTCCCTGTTTATTATGATCAATGCAAAGAATTTTAATCTTTGCTGGAAAGAATCAATGAATTGATCATACAAATACAGCAAATGTGCATTGATGAATGGTGTAAAAACTTGTTTACATAAATCCAAACAACCAGGAAACACAAAATAAGGAGACAACCTCAATAACACTAATCAATAATTACCATAAAACAACTGATGCCAGAAAATGTTACGCCATTATATTAAAAATTCTGTTCTTTTGATATCTCCATCATTTTACATACGCTACCAGTCTTATCCCCCTTTTTTTTTACAAAAAGCCTCCTCTTTTGTCTCTTGAAAGCGGCTTTTATACATGCAGAATATGAAAGGACGCGTCCCTTCAGAAAATAAGATTAAACAGAATACGAAAAGCTATGAAGACAATTAAGCCCTTGTTAACCATAAGTGAGTTGTAGCAAGGTAATCCAAGTAATCTTGACGATTAAAAGTATCCGCATCTTCAACGGCATTTCGAATTGCGGTTTCCATTTTAATCATATCTTCCACCCGCTCACTCACGTCTTCTAGAGATATATCTTCCGTAGAGGATGTCTTCATAACCTCTTTCAGCATCGCACCACACTCGTTCCTCCATATAGCAGCATCCTTGACTTCTCCTTTAGCATCAAAAAGTGTAACCATAACTGTATTAGCAGCTTCAGTCAATCCATTTTTGTCCAGCTTCAGTCAATCCATTTTTGTCCTCGAGCAACTCATCATAAAACTTCTGATGACGACTGATAATATTATTTGCTCCTTCAGTTGCAGTGCTACCAACCTCGTTACGCATGGTCAATTCTTGAAATTTATCCATTACCCGTTCCTTCATCCTCTCATGCTCTTTTATTGCATTCATAGTAGAGGAAAACCTTCCCCACAACTGATTCAGCCAAGATGTCAAATTGACCTGCCGCTTCTTTACAATTGTTGTAATAGCATCATACCTTCCTTGATTATAAGCACTCGATCCAACCCAATGTTCTTTTGTCTGGGAACTTTCTCCTTGAGTAAGCATTTTGGTTGGCATTGCAGGAACACCTACCAAATCTTTCAACCTATCATTCTCTCTGAGCAGTCTCTTATTACTTGCTTTATACATCTCTCGTTCCCTTATCAATGCCTGAATATGTGCTTTATTCAATTTGGCAATATCAATACCAATTTCTGCAGTAACCATAGGGTCTACCTCTCCAACCTTTAAGGTCATGACATGACCAAATGCCTTTTCAGTATCAATCACCACTGATTTCCTATGAGATGGGTACAAAGCCCATATCATTAATGAACCTTCATCAGTGTTAAATTTCGATCCTGCATATACCTCCATTACCTTATCTTTATCCAATTTATGCACAGTGTTAGTATCCTTCAGAAAACTATCAAATACTAATGCAGAATTTAAATCAAGACCAGGGAAAATCATTACTCCAGCATTCTCCAACATTTTCCTCCCCTTTTCAGGAGTCATATTTGCCATTTCCTCATCTACACATCTTCGTAATTGGTCCAGAAGCTGCTCCTCATTCTCAAAAGTGATTGAACCAACTCCTTCCCTTATTTCTTTTCCTTTCTGTTTGTACAAGAATGATTTGAATTCTAGAGAGTTTATAAATTCATTATCTGAAACAAATGAGCTATACTCCATATGCCTCATATCAATATCTCCTGTCTCCGGACTCTGTTCCCTAACCAGGCAAACATATTTCTGAGTCCTCTGTCTAGACATCTTCTCTGTCATACCCTGTGGTACTTTACACGCTGAAATGTCTTCACCTCCAGAAGACAAATATCCTGTATCCTGTAGCCCCTAATTATAACTCTCAACCACAGCTTCAGAGTCTTCCTCATCCAGATTTCTAATCATATCATCAAAAAGATAAGGCACATGATGATACTTCCCAAAATTAATCCTCTCCTTAGCTGAGTTGATATACCCCTCAGGATCAAAATCCTTCCTAGGTGGTCCCCTTTTCATATTGTATTGCAACAATTTATCAAGAATTGAATTATATCCTTCTTTTGCTAACACAGTGAAATCACCAAAACATAATGTGCTAGGCATGAAAGCCTGTTTCCCATATGAACTAAAAAGCATCACATTACTAAAGTCCAATTGCCTAACAATCTCCAAATAAGCAATTCTATTTGGAACTGTCCTTGGTAAAATAAAAGGAGTATCCTCAAACCCATACACCCTAATCATTGTGGCTCCCTCCAAACAGTACCAATCACCCCAATTATGATCAATTGGCCCATTGAAATCCTTTGGCCGAAGAAACCTCTTAATCTCAGGGGTTAATGAGTAATTACAAGGATGTCTATACAATTTGTATAAAGTTTTCACAAAATACTCTTCAAAATGAATGAAACTAGAGTTAACAAACCTGCTATCCCAAATAGCAGTCCACAAATGAATAGGCAATGCTTCACCCTCTTTTCCAACCTGAGAAATCTTCATCTCTGATGGCCATACTCCCAACTCTTGTCCATAATACAACACTAAGTGCATCAGTAGTGAATAATACCTTAAATGGACAATAGAAGCTCCACTCTTTATGGCTATCAACCCTGAATCAAGCTCTTTGGCAATATATGAAGCATAATCAAATGGCCTGGAGTTGTGATACTGGATATCTGCTGTGATAACCATTGGCACAATTGACATGAGCTCTGGGGCATCCATTCCCAATACTTGACATACTGAAAAATATGTATACTTCATATAAGATTCAAACAAATCTACATGATAAGGAGGCCCCTCAGAATCTTGTAATGGCCTTGAACTGTTACCCTTTTTAATCCTATGAATAGGCAACCTCCAGCCCTTATATGTTGTATCCATTCGTGAAAATTCTTTCTCCAACTCTTCACAATTGATTTCCTCATTACAAAACCCTTCTAGCTTGAAAACTTCACCTAGGGCTTCTCGGGATACATGTATCTGTGGCTTTCCGGATGGGTCACATATAGCCTTATGCTTTGGATCATAGTTATCAGCAAGAAGTTTTACCAATTCCGTATTCACAAAGACATTAGGGCATACCAATTTCCCCACATTCAATTTCCATGGGTTGCAAACTGGTTCAAAACGGTGCCTTCTATGATAATGGAAATTGAAAAGCTCGTAACCCCTAATTGCAGTCCAGACATCACCTATGAACTTACATTTGTCATCCAATTTATCTACCTCAGCCCTAAGCTGTGCAGATCTCCTTGCTTTTGGGCCCGAGCCAGGCAGTTGGTCAATAAGATCCTGATTTAATCTTCTCTCAACGCCCTCCTGTTCTATATCAACCTTTTGCCTTTTTCCTTTTGATGAGTTGGTCACAGCCAGCTTTCTACCTTTACCCTTTCCAGAACCAGAGGACTCCATTTTTAAAATTTATATAATCGAAAACACAAGAGCCAAGAAATAATCACTTACAGTCTTATACTTTGAGCTTTTTAAATTGAGAATAGCCCTGGTTCTCTGCTTCTCACATCAACTCTTCTGCAATCATTTCGGATAAAACAAATGATTCAATTCCTACTGTGTTATTCCGTCGCGCCATTAATGAAACACGAACGAACATCAATTTGAAACTGGCACTGTCGCATCAGACGTCCCTTCGATAAGAGATTTTCAAATCTGGGGCAAAATCATATTCAACGTCTATCACACCCTTTCGTCAAGACAAAAGTATAGTCTTATCGAAATTCAGACTCCAAATATGACAACTACTACTCCATTTTACATGTCGTCCTAACATTCTGAGTCGGGGAGACATCACATAGATTCCACCATCTCACACCGATATATATCCCCTTCACATTGTGGTTACCAAGAAACTTTACCGTTCTGGCCGAAAACTTAACACTTCGGCATATCCTCTGAACTGTCTCACCGAAAAACTATAACTGAAATTATATTTTCGGCAAGACAATAAAGCTTTCGGGAAGACTCATACCGATATCAAATGTCTTACCGAAAACATCTTCATAGACTTCTTTCATTCGGTGAGACTTACCTCGAACCACTTCGTCGATGTAACATTTGAACCTCGATGAAGCTTACGCCGAAGGATCCTTTTCTTAGTGATACATATCTCCATCGGTATATATTTCGAGTCAGCAAGACACCAATACCTTTTCCAGCAGTCCCAAGATTTCCTTACATCAAGTTCGGCAAAACAAATGTGACCTCGCCAAGACTCTCCCCGAAGATTTTAAGTCACATCGAAATACTTCGCATATAAGTCAATCGGCAAGACATAAGGATGTCGCTATGACTTCATGCCGATACTTATTAGTTAGGCCGAAACGACCCCTCCATACTCCAGTCGGCAAGACTTACTAAGTTCGCTGTGATGTTACGACGATGCTCCAACATATGCCGGTATGAGTCTTTTAGTTGCCGAAACATTCTGCAAAATCCCACCGACTATCTGCAACCAATACATGTTAATGATAACACATCTCGGGAAGACTTCTACCATGTCTTGCCGATAGGGATCTTTTAATGAAACAAAAGGGAACAAGTGAATTCAAGAAGGGTCAAACAACATAGAATAGGCCAATTAATGACATGAGGAGACTTTATGCTTAATGTAAGGGCTTTAATGATGGAATCTCACAAATATAATAGGCTGTAAAATTTAAAATTTCTACAGTTCCAACAGTCCCAATACTCATATGAATCGAATTCAACAGTGGCTTGTTCAATCAATTTCAATGCACACTCAAGCATAGGAAAGGACCCTTTAAGACATTGTTTGTTGTGAAGGCCCAATAGGCTTACTAAGCATGAGAGCAATCATTTGCAATATATCACTTCACCAACATTCCAAAGGTAGACGTCGGAGACACATTGAAATCGAAATCCTAGAAGGGAGCTCCTTAGTAGAGTTGAATCCCACATGCCAATATTTAATAAAAAGACCCACTTGATTGTAGAAATAAGACCCACCTCAAAAGCTCGTTTGCTATCAACAACACAAGAAAAATCCACCATGAAGAAATTGTTGGTTGCCAACATAATATCAAAGTCATCCTCCGGGTTCCAAGTCTTGTGCACGAATGAATCCAAAAAAAGGAGCATCAATTGCATCCCGATGAACTCATAAATCAGAACATGGTTTATATAATATTCAACATCCTTTGCCACAAAATCAAGTTTTATAATCAACATCAGACGATCCTGTGATATTTTCAAGCATCCATTCACCTTGTGCAAACGAAAACCATTATTTCTCGACAAATCCTTGCCAGGGTTATCCATG
This sequence comes from Sequoiadendron giganteum, assembly GCA_007115665.2. Taxonomy (NCBI): domain Eukaryota; kingdom Viridiplantae; phylum Streptophyta; class Pinopsida; order Cupressales; family Cupressaceae; genus Sequoiadendron; species Sequoiadendron giganteum. The sequence goes on from CM021105.1 coordinate 77,584,702, forward strand.
CTAAAAAAAATAAGACCATCTCCAAGTGGAATTGAGAGAAAACCAACATGCCACGATAAAAGCTAGACCAAGATTAAGAGAGCTAAAATCCCTACCTAAGCAGCTTGAGCAACAAAAGACGACTTTGAAATAAGCTACACACAGCTAGAAAATAAACAATTTGCAAGAAAAAAAGAAAAACCCACCTTGTAATCAACAAAGACCCCCCCTCCCCCCTCACAACAAAGAACATCCAAACATGCTCGATCCTCAACCACTAGCATGCATGCATTGGAATTAGAAGATATGTAACCATGGCCTTATAGGTCACATGCAGTCTCCTCTGCGCAACTCAGACCATTCACCATCCTTTGTACAACTTGAAAACTAATCTTAAATTTATTTATTTTTTGTTTTCATTGTAATTCTGGTAAATGTAAAGTTAGGGACATGTATTTCATATTTGTTACTTATTTTTGTGTGTTAAATACATTGCTTGTATTTTCATTTGTTTCAACTTGTTCAAATGCTCTATCTAGATCTCCCCAAGTAGAATTGAAATTGTATGTATACTTATCCTGGTTTATATTTATTTGTTTTCATGATAGTTGTATGCATCTTCAAATGTTCTCAATCCTTCTTTTATTGTATTTTCACGTGTCTGAAAAGGTAAATATAGTAATAGTTTTTCTCTACAGTAGTTGTCATAATCAACATGCTTGTTATATTTAACATATCTTATGATACCATTTTTTTTACATTTTACAATTTTTTCCTTTATTGATTCTATATTCTGAAGCAAAATTGAGCAAGACAAATTTGTTTCAAATTTGTAGGATGTTGAATGTAGTGATCTATGACTGATTTACACATTATTTTATTTGACTCATCAGGTTCAGATTTTGGTAATGAGTTAGGCTTTAGAATAAATGTACATTCTTCTACTAGAGATGTGTTTATGCAAACAATTTTTTTAGAACTTGTATTTAAAGGTAGTGAGAGTATAGTGTGTATTGCTAGTTGAGTAGGCGTTTGTTGCAAGCTAAGTAGATTATTTCCAAGACTATGAATCATTTGTATAACATCTATTTATGTTGTCTCGTGGTCTTTTCATATTGTTTTGGAATTCGTGTTCATAGATTTATCAATTTTTGTCATGTATGATGAACAATATGCTACTTGAGCATAATCATTGAGAACAAATTATGCATTAGTGTTTGCTTGCCATAATTTAGGTATTTTCTTACCAAAAATATTATTCCAAGCATGTGATGGTTCTCGTTAAAGAATAATTGTTGGTTTTGTTAGTGTTGATTGTATTAATTTTATGTAATCAACTTCTTATATTTTTATTTCACGTAAGAAATCATGAAAAGTGATAGAGTGGTCATATTGTTTTTTTCTAGAGCTGTAAATATTTGAATTGCATTATTTATAATAGTATGACCAGTTGATGTAATTGGTTCTAGTATTGTTGTCTTTCTCATAGGCGGAAATGGAAAATTGTATCTGCAATGTGTTTTTTTTTGTTTTTTCATAACTTTTTGCATGGTAGTGTGGATGTAGCTTACGAAATATTTCATTGAGAATGTTTGTATTGCATGTAATATATTTGTCCATAAATTATTCAATATGTTGAGGATTTTATACATACATATGAATATTCCAGCTATATTGGCCATACACAATTAGGGAGTATTTTTATATCGACTCTAAAAAGATAAACTAAAACATTTTAATGATGAAGTTGATGATCTCTTCTATTGAAATAAAGACAGGATGAACACAAAAGTTTACCTACTTCATTCATAGGAAGTAATTGCACATTATTTACATATTCAGAGATAGACTAACTTCTTAAAGGCTTCATTACTAACCATCATATCCATTCCCCCCTCATTTGCATAAAGCAATGCAAAATGAAAAGATTAAAAAAAGAATTCCTATAAAATAAAAATTGCATGAGAAAGTTTTAAAAACATAATCACAACTTAAATTGCAATAAATAAATAAAACTTCTTAATAACCCCCTCAATGAAAAGGGAGAAGGTGAAACAAAAATGGCATAAATTTTGAGAACTCCTTGCAACAACAAGAAACGAGAGCAAGCTTAGAAATGATCGTATGAAACAAAAACTATGTTTCCTTGTGAGAAGAGAGATTTAACTGTGTTGGAGGTATTTTGATTGGTTTAGCTATACAAGCTACAAGAGTTGCCTATTGTGGAGGAATGAGTTGTGAATTCACTTACAACCTTTACACTAATGTAGTGTGAGGTATTGAAGATGCTCCCAAAGAGTCATCAAAATTTACAAACTACATAAAATAAGAGTATGTTTCAATAATACTTTATTCAGACAAACATAAATGATGCAGGAGCATCTAGGGGTACTAGCAATCTTGCATTACCAAAAATACTGTAATTTTTTTTTTTTTAATTTTAATAAAGGGCTTAAGGGTTAGGAAAATAATATTTTAATTTGCAACAATGTAATTTCTCTTTTGTGTGAAATTGTAAACTTAAATCAGATGGGAAATAAGTCTTGGTAAAATAGTAAAAGCATCTTGGAGGGGAATATGCTTTTTGGGTGTCCACTTTTGGAGGAGGTCAAAAAGTCTTGTTTGCATGTACATGTGTCATTAAACGTCTTAAATTTGGCTGCGAAATAATCTTGCATGTAATTGCATGTTGGCCACAAGCTTTGCATATTGTTGCATGTCTCGGTCATAATTATGAGATCTAGTCTTAGTAAAATGGCCATAACTTTCTCATACGAAAACAAAATTACGAATATCAAAATGATTCGGAAAGTTGGAAATGAGGCACACCAAACCCAAAAATAATTTTAGAGAATTATGACAATGATAGAGCATTGATAGACATAAAGTGATAGGTTTTCTTGGTGGTTGTTTTGAGAAACCAATAGTGGTTTCTTTTCACAAAATTTTATATATTCAGGCCTTTTTCATTTGAGAAGTTTGATTTGGAGGAGTTTCAAGTTTACATAAGTAGATGCTATTAGATTGAGGATATGATTCAAGACTCCAAGTGTTGCAAATTTTGGTATGTAGAAAGCCCATATTTTTTAAGGGAACTTATGAGCTTCCACCTATTGTAATCCCAATTCATATTTGCTGCAATAAAAATAGTGTTTTCCTTCTTGCATATGTTGTGGTATTTTGAATTGTGTTATGAGTTTTCGGATTTGTAAGGGGATTCCCCTTCATTAGTGGTATCAAAGTTTGAGTTCCTGAGTATGCAGGCAAAGCATCAAATGTGAGGCAATTTGCACCAGTACGTAGGGTGGAGTGTCTGTGGTGTGTAGACCGATCACCAAATGTGAAATAGTTTATACTTGAAAGGTTGAAGTTTAAGAGTGTGTGGAAAGTAAGGTTGCAACAACAAAAAAAAAGTTTAATGAAATAGAGGACATTTGAAGAAAGGGAAAAAACAAATTATAGTAGTACAGGAGGTTGCAGTTAAAACAAAGTATGCAGTGATGTATGGGGATCTAGTGTTTGATGATGAACTTGATGAAGACCAAGAATTTCTTGAGGAAGAGATCACAGAGATAAAGAAGTTGTTCAATGCAACAACAAATAGTAGCATTCAACATTGAGGAAGAAGATGTGATAGAAAAAGTCATTGAGGTAAAATCTGATTTTTATGAGTTCTGTAATGTTAAATTTGTAAAGGATTTGCATTGTGAGATGATAAAAGAGTTAGAAAAGAAAAAGTATTATGAGGATCTAGAGAGGTATATAGGTGTATACTTGCAGGTAGAGGCTATGGAGGAAGCTACAAGAGAGATTTGGTGGAGGTGGTCAATTTATGGTGGGTCAAAACCCATGAAAGAGGAGATGAGTAGAGAGATTATTCATAGGAGGATGGTACATGGTGGATAGAAGTCCATGAGAGGAGAGAAGAATGGAGTGCAAAGTTGTCGAAGGAGGAGGTTGCTTGTTACAACTAAGTTTTGGAAGAAGAGAGGGAAGAACAAATCAGAGGTACCAATTTTAGCAATGGAGTTTGCTCGAAAGGGTGGTACTACACTCAACTCCATTTTGTGAATCCATATTCACAAAAAAATTCCTACTTCAGATGTTTGATGCAAGAGCATCTAGGGGTACTTGCAATCTTGCATCACCAAAAATATTGTAAGTTTTCTTTGTTTGATTTTAATAAGGGCTTAAGGGTTAGAAAAAGAATATTTTAATTTGCAAAATGTAATTTCCCTTTTGTGTGAAATTGTAAATGTAAATCGGATGAGAAATAAGTCCTAGTAAAATGGTAAAAACATCTTGGAGGGGAATATGCCTTTTGGGTGTCCACTTTTGGAGGAGTTCAAAACGTCTTATTTGCATGTACATGTGTCATAAAATGTCTTAAAGTGGTCCACAAAAGAATATTGCATGTAATAGCATGTTGGCCATAAGATTTGCATGTTGTTTCATGTCTGGGTCATAATTATGAGACCAAGTCGTAGAAAAATGGCAATAACTTTCTCATATGGTAAAAAAATTATGAATTTCAAAATGATTCGAAAACTTGAAATGAGGCACACCAAACCCAGAAACTGTTTTGGAAATTTTTGACAAATGATTGAGCATTGATAGATAGAAAGTGAGGTTTTCTTGGTGGTTTAGTGGAGGTTGTTTTGAGAAACCAATAGTGGTTTCTTCTCACAAAATTTTATATATCGAGGCTTTTTCATATGAAAAGTTGGCTTTGGAGGAGTTGCAAGTTTAGATAACCAAATGCTATTGGATTGAGGATAGGATTGAAGACTGCAAGTTTTGCAGATTTTTGTATGTAGAAAACCCATGTTGTAAGGGAACTTATGAGCTTCCACATATTGTAATCCCAATTCATATTTGTTGCAATAAAATATACTGTTTTCCTTCATGCATATGTTGTGGTATTTTGAGTTGTGTTATGAGTTTTCAGATTTGTAAGGGGAGTCCCCTTCATCAATAAGGGTGCAAATCGTGATAATGTCTACCTCAAAACAAAAGTGTTCCTACTATGTTGGGAAGAAATGATTAAAAAAGAGAATATATGCATTGTGGTGAATTTTAGTCAAATGAACTCTTTCATTTTTTGTAGGACACTTTTCACTTTCTATTTGACTGACAATCTTATTTTAATTGTACTTTAAAACATTTTTTTTTATCTAAAAGGGAGTAAAAATTTATTGAATCGAAGAAACATTGCAAAGCAACAAGCAAAAGCCCATAAAAGCAAGCAACCAACCCCACAACAAAAGTCCCCAAAGGAACCCAACCAAGGAGCCAATTACAAATGAAGGTCTCCCATGATCATCTTTTTGAGGGACACAGATAAATCTTAGGATAAAAGTCCCTAGTCATCAACATTCCACCTCTCCAAGTGCTCAAAAGCCCACTTTTCCAGAAGATTTTCCACTCTATTCCATTCCCATGAAATATGACAAAAGGAAAAAATTCTGAAGAGTTGCACATATTCATAATTTGTTTGATCACCATAGCCAATTTCCAATTAACACCATCAAATCTCTGCTCATTTAGGATATCAACTACAATCTGTGAATCAGATTCACAAATAATCATCTTCCATCCCAAAGAACCTCTTTCAATAGCATGAAAAATAACCAGAGCCTCCATGAAATTGTTAGAATGGCAACCCTTATAAATAGAGAAGAAAAATACCTCACCTCATTACTGTCTTTGTCAATACCACTGATCCCAACATGCCTAGGATTCCCCCTAGAAGAGCCGTCAATATTTATCTTCAGAACTCCTTGAGGGGGTGGTTTCCATCTACCCTCTTGATGCACCTTCTTCTTGACTTGTCGAGGGCCAATACCAGTAGAGAAACCAAACATGTTTCCCTCCAAATGAAGCTTCCTCACATAGGACAAATCACTTGGATCCATAGTCACCAATAGATCACACTTAGCTACAATAGTCTCCTAGATCTTGTTGAAGATCCTCCTCCAAAAAAGATCCCCTACCTACTTCACATCTTGAAAAATCTTCCTATTTCTCTGAAGCCAAAGTTGGCAAATAATAAAGGTATGGCCAATAATCCAAGCAATCTGAAGAAAAGTCATCTTAGCAAGGGGTCTTCCCAAGCTTTCCCAAAATTCTATCAAAGAAGAGGCATGAACATATGGTTGTCCCCAAACTCCCCACCAAGAATTCCAAATATACCTAACATAAGGACACTGAAAGAGAAGGTTTGAAGTACACTCCTCATTATTATTGCACAAAACATAGATGGATAGACCCTGAAAGCCCCTTTTTTGCAGATTTTCCCAAGACATCTATTTTGAACAAGCAATCAAAAAAATAAATTACACTTTGGCCAAGAAAATTTATTCCAAACCTGCTTCCACCAAGGAACCCCAACTTTTCCATACACCTGCTTATCTAGCTCCATATATCCAGAGGCAACTGAGAATCTACCTTTTAGATTAGAACTTGGTGCAGGAGCACCTATGGATCCAATGGGCCTAGTATGTTTTGGTTTTGGCTTTGTGATGAAATAAGGTCCTAAGGACCATTTCAAATGTTTTGTAAACTATCTCTTAGGTTTCTTGTTGAGTTTTGATCTTGGTGATCAAGTTCATTGTACAAACAAGGCCTCCATCCTCATTCTGTAAGTCTGGTGCACCTTGGAAAATTAAGAAATAAGAATGCCATGATGCAACCAGATACCTGAGGGGAATTACCTTGATAATTGGAGGGGTTTTATATGCCTTTGAAACATCTTGAAGGATCTTTGTGGTCGAGTTGGTGCAAGTTGCACAAATTGCCTTAACTAGGCATTTAAGTGTCAAAAATGAGGTTTTTGTGTTTCCAACGGGAAAATAATTCAAAATTTTGTTACAAGATGTTGGAGGGAGGTTGTGAGACTTTAAATATGCCTCTTGGTCGAAGCAAGGCTGTTGATGAAGAATTGAAGGAGTTTTCAATAAAAGTTTGTTGTTTTCTTGAGTTTTTGTGAAGAAATTATTGATCTCGTACTTGGTACAACCTGTAGATTCACTTTCACACTTCAAGCTTATAATGGTTCGAAAGGGGGTTGAATAAGCTTCCTTTTGGCATTGGAGTGGTGAGTTTTCATCAAAGAACAAGGGAGATATTTGTGTTTTCCTATCAGGTGGTCAGAAAACCCTCAAAACCAGGGTTTTTAGTGAAATTGTCCCACGTAAAATTGTCCAATCTTGGTGGGATGGAAGATATGGGTGTGTACTATCATTTTCTTAGGGATTTGGAGAATGACAGGTTGTTTGGTGGGAGTTGTGCATGGTTCTTGGCCTGACATCTCCATGTGGCAGGCCTAGTTGTTAAGCAAAAAGTTGAGGTTTGGCTTGGTTATGAGAAATCTATCAAGATAGAACTTAAGGATGTTGATAAGAGGTGCAAACAACCTATAGGAGTCTAAATTGAGGCTTTGGGGTGAAGGGGAGAGCCTAGATAGCGAAGACCCAGGGGTAGGTCTACCAATTAGGCCTCTTGGAGCAGCGATATAATTGGCCATAGTGAACTTTGCATTGATAGTCAAGGTGAAAGGTTTTGAGGCCTTGTGGGAGTCCATATTAGGTGCCTAAATCTAATGGTTAGGTGTCATAATAGTCTCCCATGTGAATTTTAAATTGATTGTCCTACCGAGCAAGGGCTACAAGCCTTTAGAGCAAAAGAGGCCTAAGTCATTATAGTGATGAATGTGTGATGTATCCTAAGTGGAAGAAGGGGTGTTGAACCTTGGTTTGGTCCATTTAGACATGGTCAAAGTTTTTCTAAGTCTATTGGATAGTTTGAGCATATGAACCCTAGGTGTGTTGTGTTTCATCCTTGAAGGAATAGTGGAGTTGGTGACTCCTCATGAGAGTCATTGAAAGAAGTATTGTAAGAATTGTCTTTGCCATTTGTGGTTGACCGTTTTCCTTCCCTACCACTTTGCATCATAGTGATATCAAAGCTTGATTGTAGGTAGCTGTTGAGGGGAAGACATCATGCCTCCAAAATTTGGACTGGTTGTTGCAAAGGAGTTGAAGGCCTGGAGAGAAGAGATAGAGGCCTTGAAAGCAAGAGACAAAAGGAGAGGCAGCTGAGGAAGAGAGTTCCCCTGAAGAAGATCTAGAGGCTGAAGAAGATGAAGGGAATCCTCAAGGGGAAGAGATACCCCCTAATGGGAGAAAAATCCTTAAAGCCTTGCAAGCATCCAAAGGAGAGTCCTTTGAGGTAAAGATTGATCTACTGGTATACAATGGATAGATGGATGTGAAAGAAGTGTTAGAGTGGGTGGAGGCATTGAATAACTATTTTGAATACAAAGACATGGCATAGAATAAGAAAGTAAATATTTCCAAAACAAAGTTGAAGGGATCTGCCTTGACATGGTGAAATTTCACCCAAGGAGAAAGGGTCAAGTTGGGTAAGTCTATGATCAACTCATGTGATAGGATGGTGCATAGGTTGAAGGCACAATTCCTTCCTGTTGATCATGAGGTGCAAGAATTCAGAAAGAGGAAAACTCTAAAACAAAAATATATGGATGTTTCATCCTACATTGATCAATTCTACAAGTTCATCATGAGATGTGATCATGTAGAGAGTGAGAAGGAAAAAGTAGCTAGGTATATCAATGGCCTAAGACTCAACATACAAGATGAGATCAATTTGGTTATCCCCAATGCCATGGAGGATTGCATACAAATTGCATATAGGATTGAAGAGAAGATAAGAAGAAAACAAGAGTAGAAAAGTAAAGGAAGAGGTAAGAATTTCAGAGGTAGAGGTAGCTTTGGCGGTAAAAATCAGTCCCAAAAACATCAAGAAGAATCTAGCCACAATGAAATGAGTGGAGACTCAAGTAATAGAGGGGCATTCAGGGGTAGGAGACCTAATGGAAAAGACAGATTTAATGGAGGGAGAGGTTCTAATAAGTTTTCAGGAAGATGTTACACTTGCAACCAGCCTGGGCATCTGGCCTTCAAATGCCCTGAAAAGCAAGGTTCAAGCTCTCATGGTGGGGAGAAGAGGAATCGATTAGTGCATGAAGATGAAGAGAGTGTGACTTTACCTGTAGTGAACCTCACATCATAAGTTGGAGATAACTTGATGATTAGGAGAACATTGCTCAAGGTACCTATCCTTGAAGAACCCCCACATAGGAAAGCACTCTTCAAAAAAAATTGCAAGGTATAAGGTAAAGTGTGTAAGATAGTAGTGGATTTAGGATCAACTGATAATCTTTCTTCAATTCAGATGGTAGAAAAATTGAATTTGAAAAGGATTTCTCATCCTGACCCATACAAAGTTTCACGGCTTAGTAAAGGACAACAGGTCTTGGTGGATGAGCAACTGTGGGTAGAATTCAACATTGGGTCATACAAGGATAAGATCCTATGCGACATCATCCCTATGGATGTGTGCCACTTTCTGCTTGGTAGGCCTTGGCAGTTTGATAGGAAGGCCAAGCATGATGGGGAGAGGAACACATATTCCATTGTGAAGAATGGGGTGACTTACAACCTATCACCTCTCCTTGAAGAAGGCAAGACAAAGCATGAAGGGCCTAGTGTCTTGATGGTGGGTGAGAATGAGTTCATGAAGACCTTGAAGGAAGGAGGAGGAAGAGGATTCTTCTTGATTATGAAGCCAAAGAGTGAAGCAGATATGCCCACAAAGAAGAAGGAAGATGCACCTAAAGAGGTCCAAAAGTTGTTGGAAAGATACAAGGACATAACGGTAAATGAACTACCTAGTTCCGTACCTCCCATTAGGGATATAAGCCACCATATTGATCTGATTCTAGGGGCTACATTGCCCAATAAGGCTACATATAAGATGACACCTACCCAGAATGAGGAGATTGCAAGACAAGTGCAAGAGTTGATGGATAAGGGGCTAGTGAGGAAGAGTTTGAGTCCATGTGTTGTTCCTACTATCCTAACACCAAGGAAGGATGGGGATTGGATGTTTTGCACTGACTCAAGAGCCACTAATAGGATTACAATTAGATATAGGTTCCCAATGCCAAGAATGGAGGACCTCATGGATTTTCTATCAGGAGAATTTTACTTTTCCAAGATTGATTTGAAAAGCGGTTACCATCAGATAAGGATCAGAGAGGGTGATGAATGGAAAGCAACTTTTAAGACTAATGAGGGTCTGTATGAGTGGTTGGTGATGCCCTTTGTGTTGTCAAATGCCCCTAGCACCTTTATGCACCTTAGGAATCAAGTATTGAGATCTTTCATTGGAAATTTTGTTGTAGTTTACCTAGATGATATTCTTGTGTTTAGTAGGTCAAAAGAAGAGCATTTAAAGCACCTTGACATGGTACTAAGGAGGTTACAAGAGAAGTTGCTGATCAACATGGAAAAGTGTGAATTTATGAAAGGAAAACTAGTATACCTTGGGTTTGTCATCTCCAAGGGAAGTTTGAAGATGGATCCTTCAAAGGTGGATGCTATTCTTACTTGGTCAACCCCAAAATCCATGGGAGATGCGAGAAGCTTTCATGGACTTGCAAGATTTTATAGAAAGTTCATCAAGAACTTTAGTCAAATTTGTGCACCAATCTTGGACACCATCAAAGTAGGTGATAAGGGTAAGTTTTCTTGGACCAATGAGGCTGATAAAGTGTTTGAATATCTGAAAAAGAGAGTAGCACAACAACCTATACTTGTGCTCCTTGATGTTGATAAGGTTTTTACCATTGAGTGTGATGCTAGTAATCGAGCAATAGGGTTTGTCTTGAGCCAAGAAGGCAGATCAGTTGCATTTTTCAGTGAGAGGTTGAATCAAGTAAAGAGGAAGTATTCTTCCTATGATTTGGAATTGTATGCTATGGTACAAGCCCTCAAAAAGTGGAGGCACTACTTGTTACGTAAAGATTTTTTTTTTATACTGATAATCATGCTTTGAGTTTCTTGAATGCATAGGACAAACTCAATCATAGGCGCATGAAGTGGGTGGAGTCTTTGCAAGCCTATACATTCACAATAAAGCATAAGAATGGCCAAGAAAATAAGGTGGCAGATGCTCTGAGTAGAAGGGCACTTGTAGTGAAAGAGATCCAACTCCAAAGTATGGGGGTTGATGCATTGAAGGACATGTATCATGAAGATTTAGATTTCAAGGAGGTATACAATGTTTTTGAACAACATTTGAATACTTTTCATGGTGAATACTCTAATTTTTTTTATTGCAGAATAGTTTTCTCTTCAATGGAAGTCAATTATGTGTGCCTAAATTCTCAATGCAAGAGAATATTATAAAGGAGAAACACAGTGGGAGCCTTGGAGGTCATTTTGGCCTTGATAAGACCTTAGAACAAGTGAAGATGTTCTATTATTGGCCAAGGTTGCAAGTAGATGTGAAGAAGTATGAGGAAGGATGCACAATATGCCAAAGAGCAAAAGGAACTTCATCAAATGTAGGGCTCTATCAACCACTCCCCATTCCCAATAGGCCTTGGGAGAGTGTAAGTATGGATTTTGCATTGGGGCTGCCTAGAACCCAAAGAGGTTTTGATAGTGTTTTGTGGTGGTTGATAGGTTTAGCAAGATGGCTCATTTTATTCCTTGTAAATGTACCAATGATGCATCTCATATAGCAAGTATCTTCTTTAAGGAGGTTGTTAGGATACATGGTTTTCCTCTAAACATTGTTTTTGATAGGGATTCTATGTTCATTGGTCACTTTTGGAGGACCTTGTGGAAGAAAATTGGCACAAATCTATCCATCAATTCTATTAGATTTCCACAATCCATAAGAATATCAGATAATTATTTCTGGATCAGATTGTGTGTCAACTTTTGAATCAACGTTTTGGTTCATATCCTTGAGCTCTCTATCTTGATGATGGATCACAGAGTGTGATTCGAAATGTTGATTCAAAAGCTGACACACAATCTAATCCAAAAATAATTATTTGACAAATCTATCCATTATCTCTGCATACCATCCACAAACAGATGGACAAACTGAAGTGGTGAATATACATTGGGAAATCTCTTAAGATGCCTTACCAAGGAGCATGGACAAGCTTAGGATCTAATCTTACCTCAGGCTTAATTTGTATACAATGACTCCATGAATAGGAGCATTGGTAGGAGCCCTTTTGAATTATAGTATGGTATGCACCCTAGAGGGGTTTATGAACTAAGAGATCTGCAAGGAATTGAAAAGAGAAGTGCTCAAGGAGAGGATTTTGTTGTTGCAATCAAGGAAATTCATCAACAAGTGAAGGAAACCCTTCAAAAGAATGTGGAGAAATACAAGGAAAAGGTAAATTTAAAGAAGAGGGATGTCCAATTCAAGGTTGGAGATTTGGTGATGGCACACTTGAAGAAGGAGATACTTCCAAAGGGAAAGTATACCAAACTCATGATGAAGAAGATAGGACCTTGCAAGGTGGTCCACAAGTTTGGCCAAAATTCTTATGAAATAGAGCTACCTCCTAGGGTGGCAATCTCTCCTATGTTTAATATTTATGATTTGTATCCTTTCAAAGCTTATATGAATGCATGAGATGCAACAGGTCCAACACCAATGAAGGATAGAGATTGGGTCAAGGAACTACCCCCAAGCCAACCTATGACTCTTGAATGCATCCTAGACACCAAGGAGACAAAGAGGAATAGAAGGAAGGTCTACAAGGAATATCTAGTTAAGTGGCAACGTCTACCTAAACAACATGGGACTACTATAGAAGACCTGATCTCAAAGAGGACTTGAGATCTTTTTCTTGCTTGGGAGTATAGTGCAGGAGCACCTATGGGTCCAATGGTCCTAGTATATTTTTCTTTTGGATTTGTGATGAAATAAGGTCCTAAGGACCATTTCAAATGTTTTTAAAAAGATCTCCTAGGTTTCTTGTTGATTTTTGATCTTGGTGATCCACTTCATTGTATAAACAAGGCCTTCATCCTCATTTTGTAAGCCTGATGCACCTTGGAAAATTAAGAAATAAGAATGTCATGATGAAACCAGATACCTGAGGGGAGTTAGCTTGATAATTGGAGGGGTTTTATATGCCTTTGAAACATCTTGAAGGCTCTTTGTGATCGAGTTTGTGCAAGTTGCACAAATTGCCTTAACTAGGTATTTAAGTGTCAAAAATAAGGTTTTTGTGTTTCCAATGGGAAACTAATTGAAAATTATGTTGAAAGACATTGGAGGGAGGTTGTGAAACCTTAAATATGCCTCTCCTGGTTGAGGAAAGGTTGTTGATGAAGAATTGAAGAATTTTTTAATAAAAAGTATGTTGTTTTCCTAAGTTTTTGTGAAGAAATTGTTGATCCCATACTTGGTACAACCTGCAGGTTCACTTTCTTGCTTGAAGCCTATAATGGTTCGAAAGGGGATTGAGTAAGTTTCCTGTTGGAGTTGGAGTGGTGATTTTCCATCAAAGAACAAGGGAGATATCTATGTTTTCCTGTCGAGTGGTCTGAAAACCCTCAAAACCAGGGTTTTGAGTGAAAAATGCTTCTTTCTTGCATTCCCACGTTGTAAAATTGTCCAATCTTGGTGGGATGGAAGATATGGGTGTGTAATATCATGTTCTTATGGTTTTGGAGAATGGAAGGTTGTGTGGTGGGAGTTGTGCATGGTTCTTGGCCTGGCATCTCCATGTGGCAAGCCTAGTTGTTAAGAAAAAAGTTGAGTTTTTGCTTGATTCTAAGAAATCTATCAAGATGACACTTAGTGATGTTGATAACAGGTGCAAAAAACTTGTAGGAGTCTGAATTGAGGCTTTGGGGTGAAGGGAAAAGTTTAGATAGCCAAGACCTAGGGGTAGGTATACCAGTTAGGCCTCTTGGAGCAACAATAGAATTGGCCATAGTGAACTTTACATTGACAATCAAGGCGAAAGGTTTTGAGGTCTTGTGGGAGTCCATATTAGGTGCCTAAATCCAGTGGTTAGGTGTCATAACACTCTCCCATGTGAATTTTAAATTGACTGTCCTATCGGGCAAGGGCTACAAGCCTTTAGAGCAAAAGAGGTCTAAGTCATTATAGTGATGAATGTGTGATGTATCCTAAGTGGAAGAAGGGGCGTTGACCCTTGGTTTGGTCCATTTAGACATGATCAAAGTGTTTCTGAGTCTATTGGATGGTCTGAGCATATGAACCCTAGGTGTGTTGGGTTTCATCCTTGAAGGAATAATAGAGTTGATGACTCCTCATAAGAGTATTTGAGAGAAGCATTGTAAGAATTATCTTTTCCATTTGTGGTTAATTTTTTTCCTTCCCTGCCACTCTACATCAGGACCCCATGCCAAAATATCCTTATCTTGAAGAGAACTGCACATTCTATTAGCCAAAATGCTAGCAAGCTCCTGCCTCTCCAACTCAGAACCTCCTGGAAGCCACTCTTGGGGATCCTTCCAATGCCACACATCCACCCGACCCAAAGATTGAACATTTTTGAAGTCCTCCACCTTGCACCAACCCACATTCATCAAGCTATCACAAAGAGGTTGCAAATGAGGAAACACAAAAACCATAGAGGGGTAACCATCCCAGGAATCAAACCAAAAGAGGGCTTTAAACCCCTTATCGCAGATCCAAAACAATCCCTCCTTAACTTAGTCCCTTTTTTAAGAGTATCCCAAATCATAGAGCCTTTTCCCTCTAGACAATATCAAGGAACATCATCAGGGTCCACCCCACCAAGGTACTTAAGATTGAGAATTCTAGCCCAATCTTGATCCTAGCAAGTACACCAATGCCAATACAACTTCACAACTAAAGCCTGGCCCATCAAAATAGTAGACTTGAGACCCAAACCCCCCTCTTGTTTAGACCTACACAGATTCCCAGCTCCTCAAACTCCACTTAGAATTAAGAATATTACCTACCCAAAGGAATTGACGAGTGAGGGTGTCAAACTCCTTAACAAAACTAGTAGAAGCCACTTGCACAAAACATCGGTAAATAGGAAGAGATTGAACCATAGATTTTAGCAGAACCACATGGCTTGCTGAAGGAAGCCACCTATGAGTCTAATGGCTGACCCTCTTGCGAAATTTATCCAACACATCTTTTCAAATCTCTTTTGGTTGAGAGTCCACCATGAGGGGAATCCCTAGATAAACCAGAGGGAAAGTGCCAATTTGAAATCGAAGAACTTGAGAAATCCTTGCCTGAACAAGCCGAGGAGTATTGAAAAAGTAAATAGAGGACTTGTGATCATTAATATTTTGACCCAAATAAATATCCAAGCCTTCCTGAATTTCACAATTTCATTTATTTTGGCCACCTCCATTAAAGTCGTATCATCAACAAATTGAAGATGAGATAGAGATGGAAAAATGTTGCCCCAACGCCACCCCTAAATCAATCCATTGCAAACATATGACTTGATAAAGCTCCCTAGCCTCTTAACCATAATGATGAACAAATAAGGGGACAACGAGTCTTCCTATCAAAGACCCCTAAAGGCTCCAAATAACGCTAAAGGTTCTACATTGATAAGCATCGAAAAGGAAGTAGAAGTCACACAACTCATGATCCAGTCAACCCACTCTCTATCAAAACCAAAAGCTAAGAGAACCTTCTACAAGAAGGCCCATTTGACTCTATCATAGTCTTTTGCCATATCCAGCTTGATAAACATAACCTTCTCCTTAGAGACTTCCATAGAATGAATAGCCTTAGTAGCAATAACAAACCCATCCAAAAAAATTCTACTTGCCACAAATCACCCTTGCTCATTGTAAATCAAAGAATTGAGCCACGACTTCAGTATTTTCACAATTAGCTTAGTAATGATCTTATAAACCACATTACAAAGGACAATGGGGCAAAACTGATCCAAGGAACAAGGCCCTTCCTTTTTTGGAATAAGAGCCAGAAAATTGGAGTTCACGACCTTCAACATTTTTTTATTCCTCTAAGATTCTTGAACAACCTCCAACAGATCCTCCTTAACAATATCCCAAAATACTTGATAGAATTTAGTAGGAAAACCATCAGGGCTAGGGGCTTTACCTTTTTTATTTGAAACACAATAGTCTCCATTCCTATAAGGAGATGGGTCGTAAAAGAGCCTTGTTCATATCATGAGACGCCAAAAAAGGAATACAAGCCAAAATAGAATTTTCTTCAACACTCATAGGTGGAGAATCCTCAGTAAAAAGAGCTGAAAAGAAATGAGCAGCCTCCTGGGAAACGTCAGCTTGAGAAGAAAGTTGAACTCCCTCAGAAGAAACAAGAGAACTGATAAGATTACCATTTCTCCTAGCAGCAATAGAGTGGTGAAAGAAGGCAGTATTTTTGTCTCCCTACTGAAGCCAATCCATACAAGACTTTTGCTTCTAAAAAATACTCTCCCTCAGCTCCCATTCATCAAGAGCCTTAGCTACCCTAACGTCTTCCCTACACAACTCAACTATGAGACCAAGATCTCGAATATGGTGAGTGATGAAATCCAAATGAGCTTGAGCCGACAACTTGTTTTGGTGAAGATTCCAAAAACACTGCATATTCCACTTCTTGAGTCTATATTTCACAAATTGCAATCTCTTGACAAAGGAATACATAGCCATACCAAGAGCAGGATTCCCCATACTCCACTAATCAATCAACAAATCATGGAGAGAATGATCTAATAGCCACATGAGTTGGAACTTGAAAGAGGGATTTTTTATGGGCTCTAACAAGAATAATAGAAATTTTAATCGACCAATGATTTGAACCTCAACAATTCAGAATCTCACAGCTGGTAGACCAACTATCCATAACCCAAAAACAGGAGACAAGAAACTTTTTTAGTCTCTCAAAAATAGCAACATCGCCACACCTTTGATTATTCCAAGTGAAGATGTCATTATTATGTTTCACATGAATAAGATTTAGGCTAGCCATGTTGTCTATAAGAAGTAATAGAGCAGGGTCCAACTTGGCAATACTCCCTCTCTTCTCCTCTAAACAAGAAACATCATTATAATTTGAGCCATAATCCAAGGATGCCAAGGAAAACATGAGTAGACACAACTAAGATGAGTCCAAAGTTGGGACTTACCCTACATATCAGTGGGAGCATAGAAATGAGTGAAAAGGCAAGATTCACTAGATTCAAGACTAGAAGCAATCATAGAGATAGAATAGCCACTCCTGATCCAGTACAAAGGAGCAGCCTTTCTTGTATCCCACAAACAAGCCACACCTCTAGAGCTACCAAAAGCACCCACACACTAATAACACCCACTAGGCCAAACAATAGAGGCCATATTCAACATACCGTCCACTGATAACTTAGTTTATTGAATAAAGACAATGTCCAAAGAGTGACAACCAATCATTTCATGAATAACCTTTTGTCTAGGGGTGCTATTCAAATCCCTTACATTCCATGAAATAACAATTATTTTTGGGGGTGGGAGTAATGAGAATCCAGGGTTTTTACCAACCCAAGTTCCACCAGAGTCTCACCCAACAACTTAAACTTCTTAATGTCTTTCTTGCAACCCACCTTAGAAGCTTTCTCAGGGGGGCCCTTTTTTAGGGGCTTCTGTTGCAGCCCCAAGGCATGAATTGGCCCCACAGGTTTCTTTGGGTCCAAAGTCTTATCCACCTATGAGGGAGAAGAAACCACCACAGTTCTATCATCCTTTGGAATCGAAGATCCACCAAGATTGGAGGCTTCCTATTGCTGGAGAGGATCATCCATTTCCATCTAACCAACCTCCAACTGATCATCCTGCAAGGTTACCCTAGACAAGTTTTGATTCCCAATTAATTCCTCCTCATGCAAGACCACCTCAAATAGGATAAAACTAGGAAGAATTGAAACTAGAAAACCCTCTTCCTGAACTAGGTCATCCAAAGCATCAAATCGATCAAAATGCTAGTGTGAAGAAGGCAAAGAAGAAGGTTGAATCTCCTTCATCGAGTGTTATTAAATGTGAAGATTTGGAGGGGGCGGGGAAAGGATTGGCTCGTCGAAGAAGAAAAAAGATTCTAGGAAGAAGGAAAAATCTCCTCCCCTACTTGGGGTTAAAAGAAGAATTTAGTTAGGGGATGGTGGAATGAAGAAGGTGGGGAATACTTCTATGGAAAAAGGCCCCCCATCTGTGAGTGAAGGAAAGGGAAAGATTGGTGACGATGCAGAGGAGCCGATGGATGGTATGGAGTTTGTTCTTGAGGAATCGATGCAA
The DNA here is from genome assembly GCA_007115665.2 of Sequoiadendron giganteum. NCBI lineage: Eukaryota > Viridiplantae > Streptophyta > Pinopsida > Cupressales > Cupressaceae > Sequoiadendron > Sequoiadendron giganteum. The sequence goes on from CM021105.1 coordinate 77,602,842, forward strand.
AGGATACAGATTTCACTCCTGATAAGGAGACTGGCCTAGAGGCCAAGTCTTTGGATGCAAGTAAAGAGAATATGGTCACCCCAGATAGTAAGTTTCATTTTGTTGTTGAAGCTCTCCAGTTGATGTATGGAAATGATGCTTATCCCCTCGTGAGGGAGGCGACTGGTAATCTTATTTTGTTGTTGAAATGGATTCTTAATGAACTTAAGCTTCTTCATTTGAAGATTGATTTTGTGGCTTGACTCAATGTGTCTCTCATTGGTAGTAACACTATGGAATCTTCGGTGGCCAAAATGGTTAAAATGATGCATAGTGCCCTTGATGGATTTATGGTTGATGTGGAAACGCTCAAGGTTGATCATGAAACCAAATTGGTAGCTCTTGAAAAAACATCCTAATTATTCTTGTTGATATTTCTACCTTAGTTTCTATGAGCCATGTGTCTTTGTAGAGTAGCGTGGAGGGATTGATTGTTCTTAATGAAAAAGCCAAGCAATGGACTAGTAAGCAACTACTTGATGGTAAGGAGATGCTAGACTTGGAGGATGTGAACTTATTGGGAAATGTTTAGATAGGTAAAGATAATGGACCTTGCATTCGAACTAGGAGAAAAGTGAAGAAAGGGGGAATGGTTTTTGTAAAGGAGCTTAACGATGTGGTTAAGATGCATGATAAAGTAATTGCTAATGATGTGGAGGTAGTGAGAAATATTAAGAATTTTTAATAGTTTTTGTATCTCTTTTTGTCTATGTTTTTTGTTGTGTTTGTTGATTGTTTGTTGCTAGTTTAGTTTATGGTTGATCTTTTGCTTGGGCGATGCATGGTCTCAATGTTTTTCTTTAATTAGCAACCTACTTTATTTTGTATGTAGTTGTTGTCTCTCTTTTTTGTCTACTTTTTTGTTGTATTTGCTGATGGTCTACTACTAGTTTAGTTGATGGTTGGTCTTTTCCTTGGGGGATACGTGGTCTCAATATTTTTCTTTAATTAGCAACCTGCTTTTTTTGTACAAGGTCTCAAGAACCCTTCAAAACCTAGTTTCCTAATAAAAACAATCAATTTGGAAAAAATCATTGTTATTGAATTGATCTAAGTGGTATCAGAGCAAGGATTAGGACGTGTTTGGAGAAGACCTTGAGAGTTTTTGTTGTGGGTAATTGGAGGAAACAAGGGTTGCAACTGCAGAGGGTACCAACATGGCATATTGAGGACGAGGATGCGACTATAGAGGACAATAAAATGATGACATTGTAGTCATCATGGAGATGCTAAGATACATCACAATGAGAATAGATGCAATGAAAATGGTGCAAAAAAGAGGAGTGCCTAGGATAGATGTCAGTAAGGATGAAGAAGAAATAGAAGCCCCCAAAATTGATTTGGAGATGAAGGTGATAATGTGGCAGAGTAGATTTCTAAAAGAGATGGAAAAGATTAGTAGTAAACCTTGATTGGACCCTCCTATTTACAAGGGGAATTTGAATCCTGAAGACTTGATCTATTAGATTTCAAAGATGGAGAAGTACTTCAATTATGAATTGTTTGAAGACCGAAAACATGTGAAGTTCACATGCACAAGGTTGAAGAGGCATGCTTCCCTATGGTGGGATCATATGAAAATGGAAAGGTATTGAAGAGGTAAGTATAAAATTAATTCTTGGGAGAGGATGGTGGAAAAGTTGAAGGAAAAATTATTTCCTACAAGTTAGAATATTACAAAAATTAAAGAAAAAAGAGAAGAATGTGCAAGACTATACAAAGGATTTTTGCAAGCTAAATATATGAGTGAGACATGTAGAAGATGGTGTGGAAAAAGTATAAAGGTATGCAAATGGGATGCATAATTATATTCAAGATGAGATGAGCATGATAAGAATAACCAAAATTGAAGAGGCATACCAATGTGCACTGAAGGTGGAAGAGAAAATAACAAGAAGGCAAAAAAATAACTCCCAAGATAAAGGTAGATTTTCATGTAAAAAAACAACCCAATAGTGGTCAAGGTTATCAAAATAAACAGGATGAAGCAATCACATCTTGTGTAAGTGAATGCAATAATTATGTGTTTATTGTTGGTGTGGGTAGTAGGGTATCAACAAGGCTTGGAAAGCAAAGTGTGTGAGATGTGGTGAAGGCTCGGTGAGTATAAAAGTAGTGAGTTCATAGTTAATTCACGAAATTTGATGCTTGTACTGGGTTTTATTTGTGCTTATTGTTGTTTATTTGTTGTTTGTTTAGAATCTTGTGTGTTTATAGCTTTTGGTTTGGGTTTTGCATGTTTGTTATTTTGTGGCAGTGCACCACTGATGAGTTCCTTGTTTCTGTGTTTATGATACTTGGTTGTTGTTACAATGGCTAACAGGCAATGCTCGCAAAAAATATCATCTTGGTCTATTTTTTTGCAAATTTTATTAATCTTTTTGTGGTTCATGTTTATGAATAGTGTATTATATGTTATGGACTATGTTCATTTGTCTAATTTGTCCCTATAATAGGAACCATTATTTGCAATTGGAGTTGGAGGCAGATATCTATATGAGCACAAATATACTTGGTTGTTGAAGAAGGAACTGGAAGGTCAGATTCTTGTAATGTTCTTCCCCTTTGTTTCCAATAAATTTTAAGTCTTCCAATGTGCATAAAATTTATGCTTTGGAAGAGTTATGGACAAGAAAGGATAAGTTTGGTTCAAGAATCTGACTTAGTGAATAAACAAATGAGCATAGTGAATGGCAAGTCATGTAATTCCTAAGCACGAAATTTTTTTGTTGAAAGGAAGGTCACTATTGCAATTGTTAGTTTATGTCAATAGGTAGGTTTACAATTGCATTTGTTGAATTTTGTTTTGAAATAATCACTTGTTGTTCTTAAACTTTTCATGGTGAATCAAATTGTATTGTTTCAATAATTTTGTGTGTTTTTTCCATAGATGGTCGGAGTGGGTCTATTATTGGTTTCTACCATTAGGCATGTTTACTATTGCATCTGTTGCATTTGCTTTCTAATTAGTCGCTTGGCCAATAACATTGTGTTTTAAATTTTTTTGTGTTTCTCCTATAGTCAGGGTTTAAGCAAATATTTTTTGTGCTTGAAAATTATGGTTTATTCATTTTTGTTTAACTAAATTGGAAAAATAAGGGAACATTATTTATTGTGGGAAATATTTGGTCATGAAGTAGTCAATACATGTTTATTCCATTGGATGCAAATTGTGCAAGATGTGTTTGAGAGATGGTGGGTACTAATTTATGGAATTTTAGGCGAGTGCTAAGTTTTATTTCTACTAAGTTTTCTTTGTGACAATAAGCTATTCATGGTGCTTCCACAATAGTGGTTTACACTCTCTGGGAGATCCTAATTTTTGTTGAAATCACATATTTTTAGAAAATATAATGATTTAAGCCTTTAAAAGTTTAATTTAAAAGATTTCAATTGAAGAGGGTTTGATCAAACCACATTAGACCAAGCCCCCTTGAATAGAACCCCATTAGTTTTAAACCATACCTATAATAGAGTCTTATTTACACCTATCAAAATGTTGATATAAAACCACTATTTATTTACCTTTTGAAAGATCAAATGAATTCATTTAAAATTTATTTTTTGTAAGTATGTACTCCTTATTATAAGCTTCCAAAAAAGTATAATTTTAATTAAATTAAATTTGATTATTAAATTTATTTTTTATTTCTTGTGAATGTAGGTTTTTCACTAAAAATCAATCTCTATGTTCTGCAAATGTGGAAAAATAGTAGATTATCAAAATAAATTTTTGAAAAATATGTTGAGGCTGGGTATTGATGTCTTTGATCCATTAAAAAGAAAAAAATGAATTTTGATACAAACAAAAAAACTTATGTTGTATACAATCCACCTATGTCTGAATTGTAATTGGTTTGACTTCAAAACTTGATTAGGGAAAAAGTATTGAATAAAAAACTATGAAACCAAATGAACTGGTTAGATATCATAGTTACAAATCTAGATTAAAAAAAATAGAATTTTATCTTTCATACAAAAAAAAAGTTAAGTTGTATACGGTGAACATCACTCTTTAAAAATGATCTTTACTGATAAAAACTAGTTTTCGAAAGAGATGACAAAAAAGTGCAATCTGATTCCAAAAATAAAAAAATATATTTTTTAGAATCTATAGAAAAAACTTCACAAATCACTAGTTTGCATCATCTTCAAATTCCTTACGGTTTAGCTTCTATAGGAATTTGAAAGTGAAGATTTAGTTTAAAAAAATCAGTTTAGTGTCCAATTTGCCCAAAAATTGTAAACCAATATTGTGGGATCACCCTACATCTAGTTATCAAGTATGAAAAATAGACAGATTAGTTGGTCATCAATAGTACATTGTTCCTATACATATGCTTCTATGTTTCATGTTTAATAGGGAAAAATAATATGCTTACATGAAGAAATGGAGAGACAAAATAAATACTTATTATCACTCAATTGAAAATGAGACTATTGCAATTGTACCCTACTTGTTTAGCTTCTATAGGTATTTGAAAGTGAAGATTTAAATACTTAAATACGGTTTAGGTAATAAATACTTAAATACGGTTTAGCTTCTATAGGAATTTGAAAGTGAAGATTTAGTTTAAAAAAATCAGTTTAGTGTCCAATTTGCCCAAAAATTGTAAACCAATATTGTGGGATCACCCTACATCTAGTTATCAAGTATGAAAAATAGACAGATTAGTTGGTCATCAATAGTACATTGTTCCTATACATATGCTTCTATGTTTCATGTTTAATAGGGAAAAATAATATGCTTACATGAAGAAATGGAGAGACAAAATAAATACTTATTATCACTCAATTGAAAATGAGACTATTGCAATTGTACCCTACTTGTTGGCTTCATGTGTTTTATGTCCTTTCTTATCTATTGTACCTATTTGTACAATTGGGTATTATAACAATGAATAATATATCTAGTGCAGGGACATAAAAGTAGTTGTTAGCTTATTGGCTAAGTTTGCAGGATTTCTATTTAGTGTCTAAATGTTTGGGAAAAGTTATGTTGGAAAATTTGCATTTAATATACTATTGTTTGTGATCCAATAGTTATTTCATTTAATGCATTCAACATGCATTGACCGCTTCTATAGGCACTACCTTGTGGCTAAGGGTGGCATAATTTGCGTGCAATGTTTGACTATTTGCAAAAAATATAATGGGTTCCTAATTTGTTGATATACTTTTACAAAAATGAATGATATAGTACCCTTGGTAGTGTATAGAATTGTATAATGTAAACATTTGTGTTTTTATTGGTTCTTTCTGAATGACAGGTTTACTATTGCGTTGATTGCACTTGCTCTTCAAATAGTCACTTCGCCAATGAAATTGTATTGTTTAAAATATTTTGGCCTTTTCCCTATAGTCAGGATTTAACGAGAACAAGCAATATAACAAGGAATACTTGTAGTTGTCAACTACCATAGAGACACAACAAATCCATTCACTTGCAATCAACTTTGACAGAATAACAAAGATGCAAAAGGCTAAAGTATTAACAAGATTTCCAACAAACGATAAATAAATGAGAATAAGCAAAAACATAACCCAGTTCTAATATTGCATGGGTTAAATGACAATAAGTAGAAACCAAACTCAACACTCACCTAACATTTCATGAATTAACTATATGTTCACTACATGTTGGAGTAGGTCAACTTTGCAATTGTATCATATGTGTTGGATATGGCACACTTGTCTATCAATGTATAGCTATTGCATTAAATGCTACTATGTCTACTACTAAATTTTGTTTAAGTAAATTGGGAGAATATGACATTATATATTTTTGGAAATTTCATGGGTTCACATGTAGTGAATGCATAACTAGTTCATGAATTCTTTAGGGAGTGCTAGATTTTGTTTGTGTTTATTATCATTTGTTGGAAAAATTGTGGGTTTTGTAGTTCTTCATTGTGTTTTTCCATGTGGGTATATGTCCATTGAATGTGTAGCTAATTTATGAAATCTTAAGCGGCTATTGGGTTTAATTTTGTGTTTATTCTTGTTTGTTTATCATTTGTTGAGAAGCTTGTAGGTTTTTTAGCTATTGGTTGCACTTTTGCATGTTCATTTTATTGCAAAGTTGCATTGGTGGTGAATGGCTTGGGTGTGTGTTTTTGACATTTGATAACTAAAAGCATCCATTCCTTGATGTTTGTTATTTTGTCACAGTGTACTATTGGTGAGTGGCTTGTTTATGTGTTTATGATGCTTGGTTGCAGTTTCAAGGGAAAATGTAGGTTTACTATTGCAATCAATGCATTTTCTTTTGAATTAGGCACTTGGCCAATGAGATTGATTTGTTTAAAATATTTTTGGCTTTTCCTGATAGTTGAGATTTAAGCGCATATTTTTGTGTTGGAAAATTACGGTTCATCTATTTTTCTATTGGTTTAAGTAGGTCAATTTCTCATTTTTCTTTAAGTAAAATAGGAAAATAAGGGAACTTTATATATGGAGGGGAACATTATATATTGTGGAAAATATTTAATCGGGGATGCATGTAGTGTGAGTTATGGTGGTGAACGTGTTGGTATTGAAGCAATAAGTGCATGTTTAATGCATTTGTCATGCCCATAAATTTTCACTAGAAAAATCCAACCAATTTTTTTTTTTTTTTTTGTTTACAAAGGTTTGCTACCTATCACATACACAACCAACCACCTTTACACAATGCAATTTCTAAAGGCTAACAGTAATTGATAGTATTATAATGGACAAGGAACTTCACACAGTATAGTTAGCTATAATAAGGTCACGTTGACCGAATTCCTATAGTTAGGTGCTATCGATTGAAGAATTTAATTCTTTACCAAATGTTTGGTGGGATGATATTACTTATAATGTCACCACCAAAGAGATTTTTATTTAGGTACAAAAAATTACACCTTCACATTTTCTTGAGTGTCATGATGTCATGACTAGGTTCAATTTTAACTAGTGTTGTTGATGCTGATTCAGTTATTTTATATTTTACGTGGATAAAATAATTAAGACCTCAAAAACATTAATACTAAAAAATATATATCTAACATTATCATTTTCTCAAAACAAGAATACGCCATTACTTGTTATTAAGAATGTACTTACTGTTGAATCACATATTATTTTCTTGTTAGCAACATTTTCCACTATTCTAGTATTAGCAACCATACCAATATTAAAGTAGTTAAGTAGGATTATCACTATTATTTGTAATGGTGTTAATATTATTATTGAACTTGATGCTAATTTTATCCTTGATCATAGTATTGACATATTTGATAATGTTCCTATCCTTTTCAAATATAAATACTAACAACATTGTTATCTCCTCTATGTGCTAATCATTAATTTAATTCATCCATAACAATACTATCACCCATGCTAATGTAATCCTCTAAATACTAACAAAGCTTCAATTATTTATCACTTTTAATAGACACATTTCTATTAATACTACACTCCCTAATAATGTTAACATGATTTATTATTTCTTTTATTTCTTAATAACATTGATATTAATATCTCCCTAAAATAATACTATTATTATCATAATATTTATTCCACTTGATTGATAATAAGTAGCTAGACCAACAAGATTTCCTTAATAGTTCGATTTACAACCCTGGTCATTAACAAAGGTATTATTGTTATTTTACTAACCAATAATGGAGCTATTATTCAGCTACCGATTCAAATTTAATTCACCTTAACTTTAATGCAATTATTATCAATTCCCATTTTTTTAGCATCATAATTTATTCCCAACTAATAGCAGTATCATCATGGTTATGTATCATGTTGGATTCAATGTGATACTTGATCTAAGTATATAGTGATACAGTTGAAATATTGGATTTAATAGATATTACCCGAATAATCTACCAACCCTTGCTTGACCATCATATTCCCTTCTATTTTTCTAAGTGAAAAAAAATACATTGTATTTATTGATATTTAAATTTTCTCATAATATTCACATTCCCATTATTAAAAATATTTCATTCTATGCTCACTCTATACCAACACTGCGATTATTAAAAATATTACCACAGGGAATAAGGAATGATCCCAACATCAATGTATATAACTCACTAATAATATTAAATTTCATTCATAATAGAAATGTTAAATGTGATCGCAATATTTATATTTAAATATATAATAAGAGCAAATGAAGCTCTCCACTAATTAACTCAAATATCCAATTAATTAACGTACTCATCAATTTAATTAATAATCACAAATTAAATAAAAGGTTAATTCAACTTTAACTCTCCTCATGACCTAATTGTAACTGGTAACGAATATATATATATATATTTTCAGATGTTAATGGCATTATGGTTATCATTAAGAAACAATTAATCAAGGATATTTTAAACAGTATTATAGTGCCAACGAATTTAAAAAGGTATGATTGCACCCTGCCAAAATTAATTACTTGGCACAGAGGAATAAGGCAGCCATGTCGTGTACACTGCACAGCTCACTTTAGCATTAATGACTTCTGAGCCAACTGAAAACAGACGCCTATTGACACACGCTACCTCACCTCTTCATAAACTATGGGGGAGGTACAATCGCAGTCCAACTTGCCATGGTTAGCTTTCCAAATAAATCTTGTGGATAGATTTACATATATGGTCAAATGAGGATGGCAGAAAGTTTACTTGGGTGAATGAATTAATGATTCACAACAGCAATTTAGACATGAGATTCGCAAAAGATTGAAGGAGCCTGACATAGGGCAGCCAAATGTGACTGATGTTTGTTGCCATCCATTGAGGAATAATGGCATACCAACCCTCTCAAGGATAAGACATGTTGCACATCATGTTCCTGTGCTTGTTATTAATATTAATAAACATTCGAGTAGTGAACCATTAATGCTTTATGGATAGAAATTTTATCCATCTCATATTTTTTTGGCTACAGCCATTCAAAGAGATTATATGGTGCATCTGCAGTAGAGAAAGGTAGGAAAATAAAACAAAGAAGAAGTTATGAGTTGCAGCTCTTCTTGAAGACAGCCAAGAAGAGGCATATGAGAACGATTGGGATAGAGACTAGAATATGGCTAATTCTCTTTCTTTTTTTTTTTAAATATTTTCTATGAACTTACTCTATTTATTTTTTTTATTTTTATTTTCTTTTACTACTGCACCTTCATAAAATTCTGGTGTTTATATTTTATAATCCCTTTTATTTACATTGTACTTCATCTCGGTTCACTCTATTTGTGCAGATCAGTAGACTGCAAGCTCATATTAGTAAATACGGACCTCAATGTGCCCTCTCATTGTGCTGCTCAAAACTAATATTGGGGATATATTCATTCAACTGTTGTATGCTTATATTTGTTTATATAAACTCTACAGCATAAAAATAATTCAGATTGGGGATAATTCATTCATCTTCTTTTATATAATTTTCTTAAATCGTCTTAAATTTAAACTACTGTATTCTTATATTTATAATTGTTTATATAGATTATACAGCATGAAATAATTCAACGATTGTGCCTATCTTATTTTATTTTTATAATCCATCTGATGTGCTTCCCTTATTTTATTTTATTTTCACTAAAACTCAATAGTAATAGTCCCATCGTGTTTTATGCTACAGCAGCTCGTGAAACCAGAATCTGGCCAATATTGAGGATATTAGAGAGTAGTTAGAAGCATGCCCTCTATATTTTACAGATGATATGAATTGGGTTAAGGTAGATTATGTTTTTATTTTGCATTATGTTGTAGATGAGCAGCAGAGACAGACTTATTTCTTAGTGACTATTATTATTTTATGTTCTTTAAATGTTTTTCTTAGTATAAATGTACAGATATATATATTTTAAATAGAACCATAAAATATAAGTGTTATTATAATTTATTTATAAAAAACATAAATTATATATGATGTGCAGTATACTCTTGATTATATATACTTAAATAAGACATATGTTTAAACTTTCTTCTTCCCCTTTTTTTTTTTTTTTGTCTTTTTAATACTCATCATCTTAAAGTTTAAAGACAACAAATCTGTTATATACAATAAGATACACATCTTTTATTTAGACTTTCCCCTATTACAAAGAATTTTTATAAATACAATAAACCACTTGCTCTAGTACAAACAGTATTGAGAAAGAGAAAACTATTAACTTACATGTTAATAAAATAAATCTTGATATTTTCTTTCTTTCAGTCTACCACAAAAACTATCTTTCAATATTACAACATATGTAGAAATAAAATAAATAACACACAATGAATAATACTTTCTTTTTTTCTTTTTGTTCACTCTGCCTCATAAACTAGCTTTCAATAATTACAACAAAACAATACCTCTCCACATTACATTTAATTGTAAGAAATACATTGATTGACACACAACTGAAAATGGCTTGCTCTTTTCATTTCTTCATTGAAAAATATGAAATCCATCTTTTTTTCTTAGATTTGCAATATTACCACAATATTTGAAGAACAAATGACTTACAAACTCATGAACAAGGTCTTGCTCTCCACCCTACCGTAATGGCGTCATGGAGCCTCATGGGCTCTAGCCATATCCCCGAGCAAGGAAATATCTTAGCTCCAAGATGATGAATGGAGTCTTTCAAATTTTTACAAAGGAATAAGAATGTCTCAACGTCAAACCTCTTGTATCTAAGTTTTCTACTCTTTGTTTCAACTATAACCCATGCAACATACCACTTTCTTACAACAATTAAAAAAAGTAAAATGGAAACAAAGAACTTATCTCTTCTCTTTCAATGATGGAATTCAACTCTTTTATCCTTCTTTCTTCTCCAAGCCAAGCCATCTTCATCTCCTTCTTCTCTCCTCTCCTCATTCTTTCTACCATCTTCACTAAAGTTCTCCAAAAGGAGAAGTGGGCAATGCCCAAATCTTCCATCTTCTTGAGGTATATAGGAATCCTCCAAACCTACACTCTTTCCCACATGTGTGAGCACTTGTGCCAATTCCAAAAACTTTTGGGGAGTAGGAGGTTGAGAGTGACAAGTCACTCTTCCCAAGCCCCAACACTTTTTGAATTCGTCACATTCATGAATGAGGACTTTTGAGGGGTCTTTTCACACTCCCAAGACAAGTTCACATGCCAAAAAGGTTCTAAACCCATAAGTGTAGGTCCTAGGGGTCTATTTTTGTTCAAAAACCAAGGAAATTGACTTAATAATCCCTTTCTAAAATCCACACATGAATCCATACGATTTTCACACTTGGATAAGGGTTCTTAAACCCTAACCACCACTTACACCTCACATGACACAATTAAACACTCACAAAACAAATAAATAAATGAGCCCTTTAATATCCATCCTCACACCCTGGTCTACCGACACATTAACTCTATTTCCTTCTAAGCCCAAGAAGAAATCAAATACATAACAACAAGCGGATGTCTTTCCTTTTTCTTTCATTGGTTTTCCCTTCTTGTACTGGTACCCTGACTTTCCTGCACATTACCAATGCAATCATTAGCAACAATCATACATCACATTTGTTTGCTAGTTAAATATCCCAAGGTTTTACCTTACAACAATTCAATTTAACATTTCAATTGTATTCCCTAGTTTACATACATGCCTGACACACTCATGGCAATGGTGATGAAACAAAATGTCAAAATGGAATATAAGATTATCTCCACATAACCACACTATTTATTCCTCACATCACATCTCACCATCTATTCAAGGAGACATATAACAAACTAGGGTTGTATCAATCACATACGAATCGGGGTCTTACAGCATTAAATGCAAACCTCACGATATGTGTTGGACAACTGGTGTGAAGATAAGTAGAGAATGCTTGGTTAATTTGCATGTTTATTGTTTATTGTTTGTTGAGAAGCTTGTGTGTTTGTGGCTATGGGTTGCCGTGTTCGACGTTTGTCATTTTGTGCAGTGGTAATAGTTTGCAACTGGTGAGTGGCGTTTTTGTTTGTTTTTTATACTTAATAACTAGAAGCGTTACAGGGAAAATTGACCGCTTTTCGCAATGTCTTGTGTAATGTGGGTACACATGCAGTGAACGCATAGCTAATTCATGAAATGTTAGTTAGGTTCTAGGTTTTGCTTATGCTTGTTTGACTATCGTTTGTTGGAAAGCTTGTGGGTATTTTAGCTCTTCGTTTCATTTTTTCATGTGGGTACACGTGCAGTGAATGTATAGTTAATATATGAATTCTTAGGCAAGTGTTAGGTTTTGTTTGTGCTTATTGTCGTTTGTGTGTCATTTGTTGAAAACCTTGTGGGTTTTTTAGCTATTTTTGTTATTCTGTAAAAGTGCACTACTGGTGAATGGTTGGGTTGTGTATTTGTGATACTTGATAAGTTTGTGGGTGCAGATGCATTGAACGGATAACTAGTTCATGCAATCTTGGGCGAGTGTTAGATTTTATTTTTGCTTATTCTCATTTTATTATTGTTTGTTGGAAATATTATGGGTTTTGTAGCTCTTTGTTGTATTTTTGCATGTGGGTATATGTGCAATGAATGCATGGTTAATTCATGAAATATTAGGCGAATGTTGGATCTTCTTTGTGTTTATTGTTGTTTGTTTATGGTTTGTTGAAAAGCTTGTGGGTTTTTTAGCTATTGGGTGCACTTTTGCACGTTCATTGTTATGCAAAAGTGCATTGGTGGTGAATGCATTGGCTGTGTGTTTTTGACACTTGATGACTAGAAGTATTTATTTTTGTTACAAGGTGTAATGTTGCAAATGGGTACAGTGGATTGCATATGCATGATAGGGGATATCAGGCGAGTGAATGCATTAATTATGTGTTTATTGCTTGTGTGGGTAGAAGGGTATTAGCAAGGCTTGGAAAGAAAAGTGTGTGAGATGTGGTGAAGGCCTAGTGAGTAGAGAAGTCATGAGTGCATAATTAATTCACTAAATCTGATGCGAGTACTATGCTTTATTTGTGCTTATTGTTGTTTATTTTTTGTTTGTTTAAAAGCATGTATGTTTCTAGCTTTTGGTTTTGGTTTTGCATGTTTTTTATTTTGTGGTAGTGCACCACTGATGAGTTCCTTGTCCCTATGTTTATGATACTTGGTTGTTGTTACAATGGCTAACAAGGAATTCTCACAAAAAAATATCATCCTAGTCTATTCTTTTACAAACTTTATTGATCTTTTTGTGGTTCATGTTTATGAATAGTGTATTATATGTCATGCACTGTGTTCATTTGTCTAATTTGTCCCTATAACAAGAAATATTATTTGCAATTGGAGTTGGACGCATACATCTATATGAGCACAAGTATACTTGGTTGTTGAAGAAGGAACTAGAAGGCCAAATTCTTGTAACATTCTTCCCCTTTGTTTCCAATGAATTTTAAGTCTTCCAATGTGCATAAAATTTATTCTTTGGAAGAGTTGTGGAAAATAAAGGAGAAGCCTGGTTAGGAATCTAATTTAGTGAATAGACAAATGTGCATAGTGAATGGCATGTCATGTAATTTATAAGCAAAAAACTTTTTTTTTTTGAAAGGCAGGTCGCTATTGCAATTGTTAGTTTCTATCAGTAGGTGGGTTTACAATTGCATTTGTTGAATTTTCTTTTGAAATAATCGCTGCTTGTTCCTAAAATTTTCATGGTGAATCAAATTGTATTGTTTCAAGCACTTTTTGTGTTTTCCATAGATGGTTGGAGTGGGTCTATTATTGATTTCTGTCGATAGGTAGTTTTATTATTGCATCTGTTGCATTTGATTTCTAATTAGTTGTTTGGCCAATGAAATTGTGTTGTTTAAAATATTTTTCCCTTTCTCCTATAGTTGGGATTTAAGCAGATATTTTTTGTGGTTGAAAATTACGTTTATTCATTTTTGTTTAAATAAATTGGCAAAATAAGGGAACATTATTTATTGTGGGAAATATTTGATCATGAAGTAGTCAATACATGTTTATTCCATTGGATGCAAATTATGTGAGATGTGTTGGAGAGTTGGTGGGTAGTAATTCATGGAATCTTCTAGGTGAGTGTTGAGTTTTATTTTTGCTAAGTTTTCTTTGCAATAGTAAGCAATACATCTAGTTATCAAGTATGTAAAATGGACAGATTAGTCGGTCATCAATAATACATTGTTCCTATACATATGCTTTTGTGTTTCATGCTTAACAAGGAAAAATAATATGCTTACATGAAGAAATAGAGAGACAAAATAAATATTTATTATCACTCAATTGAAAGTGAGACTGTTGCAATTGTACCCTACTTGTTGGCTTCATGTGTTTTATGTCATGTGTTATCTACTATACCTATTTGTACAATTGGGTCTTATAACAATGAATAATATATCTAGTTGTTGTGGCATAGAAATACATGTCATCTTATTGGCTAAGTTTGCAAGATTTCTATTTAGTGTCTAAATGTTTGGGAAAAGTTATGTTGCAAAATTTTCATTTAATATATTATTGTTTGCAATCCAATAGTTATATCATTTACTGCATTCAACCTGCATTGACCACTTCTATAGCCACTACCTTGTGGCTAAGGGTGGCATAATTTGCATGTAATGTTTGACTATTTGCAAAAAATATAATGGGTTCCAAATTTTATGATATACTTTTACAAAAATGAATGATACAGTACCCTTGGCAGTGTATCGAATTGTATAATGTTAGCATTTGTTCTTTAATTGGTTCCTTCTAAATGGAAGGTTTACTATTGCATTGATTGCACTTGCTCTTCAAATAGTCACTTCGTGCTAGTGAAATTGTATTGTTTAAAATATTTTGGCCTTTTCCCTATAGTTGGGATTTAATGAGAACAAGAAATATAACAAGGAATACTTTTAGTTGTCAACCATCATAGACATAGCGAACCCATTCACCTATAGTCAACTTTTACAAAATAACAAAGATACAAAAGGCTAAAGTATTGACAAGCTTTCCAACAAACGATAAATAAAAGAGAATAAGCAAAAATAAAATCGAACCCTAAGATTTCATGGGTTAGATGACAATAAGCAGAAACCAATCTCAGCACTCGCCTAACATTTCATGAATTAACTATATGTTCACTGCATGTTGGAGTAGGTCAACTTTGCAATTGTATCCTATGTGTTGGATATGGCACACTTGTCTATCAATGTATAACTATTGCATTAAATGCTACTATGTCTACTATTCAATTTTGTATAAGTAAATTGGGAGAATACAACATTATATATTTTTAGAAATTTTGTGGGTTCACATGTAGTGAATGCATAACTAGTTCATGAATTCTTCGAGGAGTGCTAGATTTTGTTTGTGCTTATTCTCGTTTTATTAGCATTTGTTGGAAAGATTGTGGGTTTTGTAGCTCTTGGTTGCATTTTCCCATGTGGGTATATGTGTAGTGAATGTGTAGTTAACTTATGAAATCTTAGGCGACTGTTGGGTTTTGTTTTTTTTATTCTTATTTGTTTGTCATTTGTTGAAAAGCTTGTGGGTTTTTTAGCTATTGGTTGCGATTTTGCATGTTCATTGTGTTGCAAAGATGCATTGGTGGTGAATGGCTTGGTTGTGTTTTTTTGAGACTTGATAACTACAAGTATCTGCTCTTTGATGTTTGTTATTTTTTCATAGTGTACTATTGGTGAGTGGCTTGTTTCTATGTTTATGATGCTTGGTTGTTGTTACAAGGGCTAATAGGAAATTCTTGGGAAAATTTACCATGTTCGTCTATTTTTTTTGCATGAAAATTAACCAAGCATTCTCTGCTTATGTTTGCACTAGTTGTGTAACACATATTGCGAGGTTTGCATTTAATTCATTAAACATGTATTGACTAGTAGAGCATCGACCAACCCACCGCTAAAACTCGCACTATATGCATCCCTCGATTAAATAGTTGTCACAATATATAATATTACCGACAATATATAATGTTCCCCTATTTTCCTATTTTACTTAAAGCAAAATGAAAATTCGACCTACTTAAACCATTGGAGAAAGAGATAAACCACTATTTTCCAACACAAAAGATATGTGGTTAAATCTAGACTATAGATAAGAGACAAAAATATTTAAAACAAAACAATCTCATACTTAAGCAATGAATTGCATATTCGATGATTGTAATTATGCATATTCTTGGTTGCAAAAGTAATATGTTTTTATGCAACTATGGAGGGATGCAAAAATATATTTAGTTGTAAATATAGTTAATTGTTGAACAAGGAAGTGGAAGATCATATTCTTGTATCATTCTTTCTTTTTGATTACAATGAATTCATGACAAGACCTTCCACAAAGCATACGTAATTTAGTGTACTTAGTTGGCTCATTAGCCCTTGTAACAGGAAGAAATACCTCTAGTTATCAAGTATCATAAACACATGGCCAAACCACTAAAGACCACTGCACTTTTACAAAATAACAACCATGCAGAAGCGTAATCAAGATCTAAAAGAAACAAAAACCATTCTGTTCCATTAAAATTTTTAGTTTTGCTTCTAACACTTATGTTGTCCAAGTATCAAAAAGAAACACATGGCCCACTCGACAGTTGCACATTGTTCCTTTAGCATCTCTTTCGTTCAAGTGTTGTACAAAATAACAAACGTTGTGGACAACAATCTACATCCAAAGAAACATAATCTTGTCAACAAATAATAAGAAAACAATAAGGACAAATCCCCACTTGGCTCATATTTCATGAATTGAAAGCAATAGAAAAAGAGATAAACTATAATTTTTGAGCACAAAAAACTAAGCTATTGAGATGATAACTTTGTAGCTCCTTCAGTGTTCAAGGGGATCACAGACTTGGGAAACACAAACAAATCAGTATAGTCAATGGCATGGTATATAATTCATAAAAATGAAACTATTTTATGGCCAAAAGAAAGTTAATTTTTCAAGGAGAGTTATGTTGTAATACCCCTCCGTTTTGTTTCTTGTTTATTTGCTTTATGCTATGTTTGGGATGCAGCTACTATTATACTGGACACACCTTGTTGTTTGTGTTTTGATCGCTACTATTGAGTGACAATTATTATTGTGTGATGAGGTTATCTGACTATTGTTTCACATGCATTATGGATTAATGATGTTAGTAGAGTTAGCATGGGATATTATTTTTATGTGATTATTGATTATGATGTAATGCCAGTCTTTGATGAATGGATTGGTGAAGAAGACGGTTTCACATCACTCGCTTGCGAGCGCCCTGTGAATCCGTGATTTCTTCTTCACAGTGTGTATTATATGTTGGATATACTGTATTATATTGTTTACTTGGTTTTAGGTTGCAGGTACATGACATCGACTCCACCTAGTTTCACAGGTTTGAGCATGTCAATCCAACAATTAAGTTGAAAGGGAGATAGTAGCTAGGTAACATGTGTCAGGTCTACGCCCTAGCCTTAGTGTGTCGATAGTCCTATTTTGTGAGTTGTGTTTACTTTATTTAATGTTATATAATTTTATTAGATGCATTATTATTTGATTAATGTTTAGAATAATTGCATTGGAAAGAGTAGTGATTATTTTAATATTAAATTAAATTATGCTTTGATGTTTGTTTAAAAGTTTATAATGAAATTTAATTAAATTAAATTTTAATATCAAAAAGGTTAAATTTAGTTATTAAATAATTAAAATTAATTAATTAAGTTATTGGGTGAAATTAAATTAAATTAAATCATGAGAAATTGAAAAGAAATGGAAATTGTATTTTAATTCAATTTTGTGTTTTCGAAAATGAGAAAAAAAATAAAATCTAATTCTCTACTTTGCATGCAAAAGGGAATTAGGGTTAGATTAGATATTTTAGTTTTATGTGAATGCATGTTTCAATTTTTGAAGGAGAGAAGTTTTGGAAGGATTCATATTTTCAGAGGATTTGGAAATTTTTGAAAAAATTGCACAAGTAGGGTTTGAAACAATTTTTGGATTCTGGAATTGGTATTATTGCATGTTTGAGGAAAATCTTGGAGGAGGCTTCTATCAAAGGAATTTCATCTTCTTTTGTAGCTTCATATTCCAGGTTTTATACTTGTTGTGTATATTTTCAATTTAATGGTTGTGGAAATTTGATAAACTTACTGTAGGAGATTATTTAGTAACAAAACCTGTAGATCCATTATTGAAATTCAATTTAAAATGTTCTCAAACATTTAGTATTTATTATGGAAATTCTACTTTGAAAACAATCAGATCTGTATTTCAAATTCAAACCCCTTAGAAAATCTATATTGAAATCAAACAAAATTAGATTTATTCAAAGTTCTTGTGTTTAATTTATTGAAAAATCTGAAAGAATAGATTGGGGGAAATTAAAATTACACCTTTTGAATTTTGGAATGAAATTCTAGAAAAATTAATTAGTTTTCTTGTTTCTGGTTTTGTTTAAAATATTTTTCAATTTGACCAGTTTTTTATTCTAGTAAATATATAAATATATTTTTATATATTTATATATAATTTAGATTTGTATATTGCATATATAAAATATAGATCTTTAAATATTAAATCAAACAACTGTTAAAAATTATGATGTTGAAAATCCTCGTCTCGAAAAACATGCCTGTGTTAAATGGGGATTTTCCCTTTTTCGTTTTTGGGGTTCTGTGTTTCTTTAATATATATATATATATATATATATAAATAAAATAAAATATAAAAATAGAATATAAATGAAATGCCGTTTAAAAAATAAAATTCTTTGAATCTTGCCTGTATGGTATTTCGAACTGTATTGGAAATTGAAAAAGTTAAAAAAAAAATAATATAAAAAAATAAATTAAATTAAATTCTAAGTGGACGGATGGGGAGGTCAAACCCCCACCATCACACATCCCAAAGGGGATGGTCGCATCTGCCATGGGCAATGCACCCACCTTTTGGGGGGACGCACTCCCCATGGGAGTTGCAGCCTCCCTTACCTAGCGTCGACTGCTATACAGTGTACAGTCGGGCGCCAGGCATGGGTACCGCCGGTATGCCCTGTCACATGTTTTTAGAATTAATTTTTATTTTTTAATTTTGTTTTATGTATAATTTATTTATTTATTTATAATGTATTTTATTTAATCTGGTCGTATACCTTTGGCATATTAAATATTAAAATATAATATTTAATATAAAGGAAATTTTATTTATAAATGGGGAAAAATTAATGTCTGAGTGTGAACATGTTACAAAATTTAGTTAATTTGTTTCAGACTAGAAATTAATATAAAATAGAGGCCTAGTATGAGTACTAAATAAGATTTTATTTATTTTTATTTAGTTTAGAATTTCAAATAAAATATGAGAGTTATATATTTATCTTTTAATATTCTGTTAGGCACTTTAATGCATCCAAATAGTTAGGCAGTGGGTTAAGTGAAATACTTTTTATGCATTGTTATTAAGTTGTAATAAATATTTATTTAAAAGAGGGGTTTAATTATTTAATGGATATTTGAATGGTTATTAGTTTAATTTTTCTACGAGAAGCATTAAGTAGAAATATGGATTTAAGAAATCCAAACATAGTGTTTTACTTTATCAATGCAATATTATATTATTTTCCCTTTAAGTGAATGTTGTGGGAATGAGTAATTGTGTTAAACATTGAGAAGTCTTCCAGTGAATGTGGGTTATTCCCATGTTAGTTAATGTTTGTTTTCCTTGGGTAGATTTGTATGAGTTTTTTTTCCTCCAAGTGTTGGAGTGGGATTCTTAATTGTCGTCTCCTAGATTAGGAGAGATTGAGTTATTCAGTTCTATAGTACTTGAGTTACCCTTGGAGTCTAGTTTTGATTAGTGTGTTATCCATTAGAGGAGTGGCTTTTGTTAGGGGCCAGAGCCCAAAGAGGAAAACCGGGTAACCTTCGAAAGTGTTTTTAATAAGTAATAATTAAAGTAATGTACTTAGATGACTAGGATGCATTCACATTAACCAAGATAAAATTAATCTCACTCGTAGACATAAGGGCTTGGTTAGACTTGGGGTGAGTGAGAAGACCTGGAATGGCAAGGTCAACTAGCTTGTCCATACGAAAGGTAGTTGATTCCGCATAGTGAGTATGAGGGTCGGGATTTGGTTGAGGTCATCAGGATTACCGGAGCCTATGTGTAATGCCTCGCCAAGTAACCTTAAAGGAAGTTGCAATTAACATCTTAAGTGAACTAATAATTTTTTTTTTTTTATAAAGTGCATTTAACATACACATTCACTTACTAGTTAACAACAACCTCTAAGGTTACAAGGTTAGGATTACCTAAACCCAAACATACATAATACATATAACCATAGCCTTATGAACTTTATGAAATAAACATCATACATCATAAGAATACCACATAACATAATAAGATAATCAACCAAGATACAATCTCATAAACATTATCTTAATCCAATAGATACATCACTCATTCCTAGAATGAGGCAATACTACTCAAGGTTACAATTACAAAATTCCACCTCATAATCATAAGAGGGATAAAATAACTTATACAAGTTAAAATATTACAATGCAAGATAATACAACAAGAACCACGAGTTGTCCATCTGGATGTCTTGCCACCAAGTACTGAAGATAGATGGGGACCCAACGGTTTTGGTGCATGTTCCACCCTACCAATGTGGTACCCGAAGGCCCACCCTCCATGCTAGGAGATAGTAACAAAGTAACATGGACAAAGATTCTACTACCTCTAACCAAAGGCAGACTCAAATTGACTCAAACTGACATAACCAAATAAATGCCATCAATAAGTACAAATCCAGTACAACTCAAGTACAATACAAGTACCAATCAAATACAATACAAGTACAAATCAAATACAATACAAGTACAATACAAGTACAACTCCAACATCACTGACATAGGTCACATTGCTTCCAGACATAAAGTAGATCAAGTATGTTCACAGAACCATACATATAAAACAATTAACAACAATTGTCTTAGATAGAGTGTCATCACAAGGTTTGTCATGAGATCTCCTCTGGGCATTCTTCATAGGCTCCGACACAAGTAATCCTGGTGGCTTCAACCGAATCTCGGCATTCATACTCACTCATGCGGAATCAACTACCTCTTGTAAGAACTAGATAGTTGATCTTGCCATTCCAGGCCTTCTCACTCATCCCAAGTCTAAACAAGTCCTTGTGTCTATGACTGAGGATTGAATTATCTTGATTAATGTGAAGTTAGTCATAATCTTCTAAGTACATTATTTTAATTATCACTTGATTAAATCACTCCTGAAGGTTATCCAGTTTATCTCTTTGGGCTTTGGCGCCTAACAGAATCCACTCTTCTATTCGACAACACACACCCAAACAATCCACCAAGGGAACCACAAGTGCATACCAACTAGGCATCATAATCCACTCCAATATAAGGAGGATACAAATAATAGAAACTCACTCCAAACATCTTGGAGGCAATAACACATAGTCCACTCCTTTCACAGGAGGTACAAAAGATCCCACTCCAAACATCTTGGAGGCAATAACACATAGTCCACTCCTTTCACAGGAGGTACAAAAGATCCCACTCCAAACATCTTGGAGGCAACAAGATGAAACCACATATCAAGGTCACTCCATACAAGGAGACACGGATCCCATAATCCGCTCCTAAACCAAGGAGGTGCAAACATCCCCGTTCATGAAAACCGAGTAAAACTGAAAAGACGCCATGCACTATCCAAGGGAAAACAACTGGATGGCATAAAGATTCAACAACCCTTATCCTCTAAGTTCTTCTGGAAGACTTATAATTTAAGACTAACACTAAATCCCAAAACCAACAATGCAACTTGACGACATAGCAACAAAAGCATTCAAGTCATCAATCAAAGCTAATATTTGGATTCCTAAATCCAATACTCATTCAATAGGTAGTGTTGACAAAGTCAAAGACATGATAACTAGATCATCTAAAATAATCATAACCTCTATTTCCCTTTTCATTATTGAAAATCTAAAACAATTAAACTTACTTCTTTTTACTGAATACAAATAATTAAATCCTTTAAGATAAGCATGAAGAAGATACTACTTTTGGATATACTAAATCCATATCTCTTTCATAATCCAATCACAATGATTCAATTAATCTAAATAGAAATTAATAAATAACATAATTGATTGCTTCATCAATAAAACAACTTCTTATTTTACTTTTAAATCGACACAAATCCATGCAACTAAACTCTTTCCATTTCTTAACCAAATCTTATATCTCATTCAATTTTTTATTCAACACATTCAATCACTTTAATATAATAACATATTGTTTCTTTTATCCATTTTCCATATACACTAATCAATCCAATTTTAAATCTCTATTCAATAATATATTGCATTCTTTAAATCAAATATTTAACTCTTTCAATTAAACTTTAACAAACCATTTTAAAATAACAATAATTTCCCATATGTTTATAATTTTAATTTCACTAATCTAATATACAAATTTTATTTAAAATAATATAAATAAATATAATACTTTAGTATTATAAATTATAATATAAAATATTATTAAATAATATTTTAATATTATAATAACAATACATAAAATATTAATATTTATAAATATCAATTTATTATTATTTTATTTTCAAAACAGCCATGAGAAAAATAACTTAACAGCAGTCTCATGTTTTAAGCATAACTCAAAAACTACGATCTGGGTATTTATGGTTTTTGGACAAGGATAAAAAAATTTCAAAATGCAAAAATCCTTTAAATTTTCTGAAAACCCAGTTTGTGAAAGTAAAGTTATAGGCGACGCAATTAGACCATTTTACCATGAAAATATAACTATATTGCAGATTTTAAAATCCGATTTTTAATAATAACAGAAGGTTTCATTTTCTAAAAACATTCTAAATGCATTGTTCAATCTCTATGTTTGATTTCAATAACAACAAAATCTATTTCCCCAAATAATTTAAATTGAACTAAGGTTTTCACAATTTTCACTCAAGAATTTTCACAAGCAAAGGCTGTAAATTTGTTTAATTCTTTTCTTCTAATATCAAATTTATTTTCTAAAACAGATTTAATAAATAAATCTTTAATCACTACTATTTAAAAAAAAACAATCAAGAACAATAAAATACAAAAAGGAAAACCTGGTACAAGAAGCTACAGGAAGAGATGAATTTCTGATGCAAGCCTCCTCCGAAGATTTCCTGAATTTTCTTCAATCCTCCAATGAATCCAATCCAAAACCAAACAAATGCAAACAATCTTTCCTCCAATCAATTCTACAATCAAATTTTCTTCAAACCCTTGTGCAAATTTTCCAAAATTTCTTCCCTGCTGTAAAAATATATTTTTTTCCTTCTAAAAGATTTTTTTTCTGCCCTAAAATTAAAACATGTATTCTTTATAAATAAAAAAAAATACCTAATACAACCCTAATTCACATTACATGCAAATTAGATATTTCAATTTCAATTTCAATTTCAATATTTACAACCCTAATTCACATTACATGCAAATTAGATATTTCAATTTCAATTTCAATTTCAATTTCAATTTTCAATTTCAATTTCAAATAATAAATTAATTTCCAAAGTTGCAACCAATTTTCTCAAATAAACATTTAATTACAATTTCCAATTTAATTCCCACACGTCGGAATTAAATTCCAAAATTAATTCTAATTCTTTTATTTCCTTTCATTCTTTTGCATCACGTTTAATTAATTAATTTAATTATTTAATAACTAAATTCAACCCCTTGGATCAAATTTAATTAATTAAATAAACTAAATATAATTAATTAATTTAAGTATAAACTTTTATCCACATTGCATTATTTAAATTAAATAACCATCAACATGATTTAAATGCAATTATTCTAAATATCTATTTCCAAATCAAGAATGCTTGATTAAATAACATCAAAGCAAGACAGGACAATGATTCGACACACCAACCGACGACACACTAAGGCTAGGGTGTAAACTTGACACATGTTACCTAGCTACTATCTCCCGTTCAACTTAACCGTTGGATCGACACGCTCAAACCTATGAAACCAGGTGGAGTCGATGTCATGTACCTGCAATCCTGCAACCAAGTAAACAACATCGTACGATATATCCAACATATAATACACACCGTGAAGAAGAAATTACGGATTCGTAGGGCGCTCACAAGCGAGTGATGCGAAACCATCCTCTTCACCAATACACTTATCGAAACTGACACTTCCATCATAATTCCAATAATCTCATAATAACATCTCATGTTAACTCTACAACATCATTAATCCATAATACATGTGAAACAATAATCAGATAACTGCATCCCATAATAATAGTTATCGCTCAATAGTAGCGATCAAAACATCATAACAAAATGTATCCAGTATCAAAGTAACTGCAACCAAACATAACATAAAGCAACTTGAACAAGAAGCAAAACAGAGGGGTATTACACTATGAAAGATGCCTAGAAGAGATCTCATGATGCACCTTGCGATGACACTCTATCTAGGATAATCTTGAGTATATGTTGTGTGTATGGTTTCTTTAGCACACTTGATTTTATTATGTCTCGAAGCAATGTAACCATGTTAGTGTTAGATTTATATTGTGCATATGTTTGATTGAGTCAGTATGTATTAGTATGAGTCTTCCTTTGGTTAGAGGTAGTAGATTTCCTGTCCATGTTGCATTTTTACTATCTCCTTGCATGGGGGGTGGGCCTTCGAGTACCACTAGGTTGGGTGGAACATGCACCAAAACCGTTGGGTCCCCCTTGTTCTTCAGTTCGTGGAAGCGAGACATCCAATTGGACAGCTCACGGATCTTGTTATTTTTTCTTGCACTGTTGTAATTCTACTTGTTATGAGTTGTAATTACCCCTCTTGTTGTTATGAGGTGGATCTTGTAATTATTATACTTATGTATTTTGACTCATTCTTGGAATGAAGATTGTAATCTTGTAATGGTTTATGTAATGGATTTATTTGATGGATAATCTATTCTTATCTTGTATTTATTTATATTGAATGAATGTCATTACTTGAGTTATTTAATGTAATGTAATTTAGATGATGTATGTTAATGAGAATTTATGTAATCTCGGTTACGTAGCCTTAGGGGAGGTTGTCAATTTTTAGGTGAACATGTATGTTTAATTTACTTTAATAAAAAAATTAGTACGCTTTTATAGTGAATTGAAACTTCCTCTAGGGTTGCATGGTGGGGCATTACATATGCATAGTTACAAGCATGTGGTATTGAGTCCATGTGCAATGTTTTGCATTGTATGTTTGAAAGAATGTATAATATAGGTATACTTGCTTTCATTTTATTGTAAGAAAATCTCACTAATACGCTATTTGAAGCAGTGTATATATATGAATTGCATATTGCATGGTTGCACTTATCCATATCTTTGGCTACATTATTAGTGCTATCAAACGATTGCAATGGTCATTTTCTTATTGGCTCAGATTGGACAGTTTCAAACACTTGGCATAATCCTTACACACATTCAACGAATCAAGTATATTTGTACATAAAAATTTAATTGAAGGCCTAGTGGGTATGCAAATAGTGAATACATAGTTAATTCATGAAATGTCAGGCCTGTGCTTGGGCTTTTTCCTGCTTATACTCATTTTTTTATTGTTTCTTGAAAAGCTTGTATATATCTCTTGTTGGTACATAGAGCATGTTCACTGTGGAAGCATTGAATGTATTAACCATATGCGGATTGCTTGAATGCTTCCTACATTGTTAGTAAAGTTGACAGAATATTGATTTAATTTTTGAATACTTGGAAAAATTTATCGCATTTGACTATTTTTTTTTGTAAATTTTATCATGTGCTTATGTGTTTCATATTTATGAATAACATATTATATATCATGAACTGTGTTCATTTTTCTAATATATCTTTCTAACAGGTACCATTGGTTGTGAATGGAGATGGGGGAAAAGATCTATATGGTTGCATGTATACTTGGTTATTGAACAAACAACTGAAAGGTTAGATTCTTGTATCATTTTTCCCTTTTGTTTACAATGATTTTAAAGTCTTCCAGTGTGCCTAAATATTGTGCCTTCGAGGAATTGTGAACAATAAGGGAGAAGCTTGATTCAAGAATCTGACTTGTTGAATAGATAGATGAGCATAGTGAATGGCATTGCATGCAATTCATAAATATGGAACCTTTTTTTTGTTCACAAGCATCTTAATATTTCAATTTTTTTATTTTCTTTTGGAATAATTGGTTGGAAAATTATATTATACTATTCAAAAAAATTGTGTTTTTTCCACAATTGGGATTTAAGGACAAATCTTTGATGTTTGAAAATTATGTTTTATCTTTTCTTCTATTAGTTGGAGTACGCCTAATGTTCATTTTAGTTTAAGTAGATTAGGAAAATAGGGGGACATTATATATACTGCAAAATATTCAATCCTAAAATACTGAATACATGTTTAATGCATTAAATGCAAAATATTCAAGATGTGTTGGACAAATCTTCTGTATGGAAGTAGTAAATGCTCATTTTTGCTTGCTATCGTTTGTTTATTATTTGTTCACAATTTTCTATGTTTTTAGCTTTGGTATTTTGTCTTTGGTGTTTGATACTCGATGCAATTCCTGAATGAGGGAAGGGTTGTGTGAATGATGTGCTATTGGTAGTTGGCTTGTCTTTCTATTTTTGGTACTTGATAAATAGAAGTGTTGCTCACTCTTACAAATAAAGCTGAATAATTTGAGAAAGGTCTTGTCAACTATGAGTGCATTAAAAGCATAAACCATCTCTTTATTACTTGAATCACCATTATGCATAGTTGATTAATGAAATGTAAAGTGAGTGCTAGATTTAATTTATGCCTATTCTTGTTTAACAATTGTTTGTTCAAAGGATTCTCTATTTCAAGTTCTTCATTGTGCTCTTCCATGTTTGTTATTTTCTAAAAGTGCACTGCTCATGAGTGGGTTGGTTGTGTGCTTGTGATACTTGAGAACTATAGTGTTTGAGAACATATTTCTTTTGTTTGAAAATTATTATTTATATCTTTTCTTGTTTTTTCAAGTAGGCCTATTGTTCATTTTCCTTTGAGCAAATAGGCCAAATTGATTGACACAATTTTTTTGTTGCAAATATCTACTAACTAGATCCAAATTTTACAAGTTTTTTTGGTAGGCCAATGCCCATTAAAGTAATCAATGTATACTTAATGCATTTTATGCTTGCACAGTTAATGCATTCTATGCTTGTGCAATGAACAAGGCCTTGCTCAAAGATCTAAAATGATGTCTCTTTATGTAGAAATAACATACTATTGTTTTGATGCATCAAGCAACACATGTATTGGGATTGCTTGATACCAATACTCTCACAATATTCTATTTCTCAAAGCATCTTTAAGGTGCTTCGTAATCTTAATAGTAAAAAAAAACTATGCAACTATGTATAAGAATTTCCAATTAGGCTTGGCAGCTATTAATAACAATGCAAGTTATTTTTGAGGCACAGTGACAATAATCTATACAACATGTACACATTGCACACATATAAAGGCATCAACAAGTCATCATGCTTACCTTCAAAGGTAAACATGTTTAATTATATATTGTAGTGGATGCATGTTTAATGCATGAAATGCAAACTTCACGATATATGTTGGACAATTGGTGCATACACAAACATACAATGCATAGTTAATCCATGAAATATGAAACAAGTGCTTGTTTTTTTCTTTTATTTATTTATTGTTTATTGAAAATATTGTGTGTTTTTTGGTTGTGATTTGTTGTTTTTGACGCCTTAGATTCTATGTGGTGCTTGAACGAGGGAGGAGTTGAACGAACAAACAAAAAGCACAACCAACATCAACAGAATTTTCCAATTTCAATTCCACATCCAAAAATTTCTTCCAACCATTCTTTGTGCAATCCTTCCAAAAATATCCTCTCAAACTTGAAGAAGCTTTTCCTCTCCAAAATTCTCTCCGTGAATCAATTTTCAACAAAACTCTTCTCATTAATTAAACATACACATGCTGGCATAATAGAAAATATCTTCAACAACCAAATCTAATTTTGCATGCAATATATAAATTTAAAATATTGTATTACTCCAATATTTTGAAAACTAACTTTCCTTTTAAAATTCAATTTCAACTTCTAATTTAATTCCCACAAATTGAAATTTTAATTTCAACTTCTAATTTAATTCCCACAAATTGAAATTTTAAGTTCCAAAATTAATTTTAATTCTTTTCTTTCTTTTAATTTTCTTAACATCACATTTAGTTAACTAATTAAATTATTTAATATCTAAATTTATGCCCATGGAATTTAATCAATTAATTTAAATATAAATTTCTATCAACAATTTCAATTTTAAATTAAATAACCATCAGCATAATTTAATGCAATAATTCTAAATATTTACTTCCAAATCAAGAATCCCTTCAAAATTAAATAAGATTAAAGCAAGGCAATCAATGAATCGACACACATGATTGACGACACACTATGGCTAGGGTGTAGAATTGACACAAGTTACCTAGCTACTATCTCCCGTTCAACTTAACCATTGGATCGACACGCTCAAACTTGTGAAACCAGGTAGAGTCGATGTCATGTACCTGCAAACCTGAAAACATAGTAACCAACATCATATAATATAAACAGCATAATATACACACCATGAAGAGGAAATCACAGAATCGCAGGGCGCTCACAAGCAAGTGATGCGAAATCGTCCCCTTCACCAATACAATCATCATAACTGACATTTCCATAACACTTCAAATAACCTCATATACACTAACATGTTATATCCACTGACATCATTACACCAATTAAAACATATAAACTAAAACATTAGATAAACCACATCACGTCAAATAGTTCACCGCTCTATAAATAGTGATCAAATACACACACAAGATACAGTACCTGAATATCCAAACACCAAAATCAAAGCAAAACAAGGACACACTGTCCAGTCCAGAAAGAAAAATGGAGGGGTGTTACATTCTCCACCCCAAGGGTTAGGCTTACTACTGGAAGCCTGCACACAAGTAGGGAAGAAATTTGTAGTCACATTGGAGCTCATAGCATTGATGAGACTTATTTTCTAGAAGAGCATTTAAGTATTAAACTATGTATCATTATACTTGACAAATTACTAGTATATGCAACATGGTTTAACACTAAATTTTTTTTTGTTGAAAAGAAGCCTCATCAATGCATAGTATTATTATTAGTTTTTGCCGATAGGTAGGTTCATTATGCAAGCAATGCATTTGCTTTTGAATTGGCCGCTTGCCCAATGAGATTGTTTTGTTTAAAATATTTTTGGTTTTTTCCTATAGTTATGATTTAAGTGCATATTTTTGGTGCTAGAAAATTATTGTTTATCTCTTTTTCTATTCATTCTAGTAGGTCGATTTTTCATTTTTCTTTAAGAAAAATAGAAAAATAGGGGAACTTTATATATGGTGGGGAACATTATATGTTGTGGAAAATATTTAATTGGGGATACATGTAGTGCGATTTTTGGTGGCAGTTTGGTCGATACTAAAGCAATGAATGCATTTTTAATGTATTAAATGCAAACTGTGTGATATGTGTTGGATAGCTAGTGCAAAGATAAGCAAAGAGTGATTGGTTAATTTGCATGTTGTTTGTTTATTGTTTGTTGAGAATAGTCATACAACACATCTCATATGCATGGTCCAACGATCCTTGCTCAAACTATTGTGTTTGCCTTGTAATGCATGTCCTTGTCAAGTATGGGAAACAAACAAATGACCCAAAAAGTTTCTACAAAAACAGTACATTGAGGCTATTGGTTGGAAGCATTTCCAATACCTTGTAATGTGTAAATAATCAATAGTTGTAAATGGCAATGGTTTTTTATGCCTCGATGTAGTTGATAGCTTCCAGGTGTGGGATGTGTACATGTATAGTGAAAATGGAAAAGGTGTTACATGTATACATGTAGGAATTTACATGGGGGGGAATTTTGGCCTTTGGTGAATGCCTAATATTATGGTCTCAATTTTTTGTGAAAAACATTCAAGTAGAAAGACATGTTTTGTTGTTTGAAAATAAAAAGACATTTTCTTAAAAAGAATCGAGTTTTGGAGAATGTAATAGAGGTGAGTTGTTATTGGATTGTGAAGTATTAAAAATTGAATGGAGAAGAACTTAGAGTATTTGGTAAAAGCTAATAAAGAAGCTTATAGAAACAAACATGTGTAAAACTAATTGACATGAGCAAGATCTTGTTAAGTGTACATGCATGGACTGCATTTTGTTAACATTTTCCTTGTAACAAGATCCATTTTTTGTGATTGGAATAGAGACAATGATCTGTAGATATACAAATACATTTGGTTCTTGAAGAAGAGAGTGAAAGGTCAGAGTATGAGATGTTTTTGAAAATTTGTTTGCAAGGAAGTTTGATTGTTGAAATGTGTGTTAAAGTTGTGAAAATTGTTTCATTTTGTCTAATTCTTTCAATTTTGTCTAATTTTGGCCCATTGCAAAAATGTCATGGTCAAATTGCATGTGGACGCATATGCAAAAACACAAGAAATAGGTAAAAAACTCACAAGATTTTCAACAAACTACAATGAAACAAGAACAAGCATGTCAAATAAAACCCAGTAGTTGCCTAAGGTTTCATGAATTATCTATGCGTTCATTGAATATGTAGTCAGAAAGATATCAAGTTTTATAAACATATAGCTAAGCCATTGACCAACAGTGTAGTTTTTCAGAATAATGAGTATGCAAAAGCACAACCAAGAGCTAAAAAATCCATAATGTTTTTACCAAATTAGATTAAGTACAAACAAAACCCAACACTCGTCTAAGATTTCATGAGTTAAGTATGCCTATGGCAATGTGTGATACAACAGTTCAAACATAGCTAAATCAAGTATGCAACCAATGAGTGGCACACTTTTTTTTTTTTGATACTTAATAACTAGAAGCGTTGTAGGGGTATGAGCAATGTGTTATGGACTATTGGTGCATATGCAATGAATGCATATTTGATTATTATTTGTTTTAATTGTTTGTTCAGAAGCTTGTGTGTTTTTGAATGTGGGCTTCTATTATTGACGTTTACCTTTTTGTAATGTGCTTCATTCATGGTGGAAACAATGTGTAATTGGTGAGTGGCTTGTTTGTTTGTTATTTGGTAGTTGAAAACTAATTAAGTGTTACAAGGGAAATTGAATGATTTGGGAAATGCCTTCTATAATGTGGGTGCATATGTAGTAAATGCATAGATAGTTCATGAAATCTTAATGAAGCTCTGGGTTTTGAATTTTGAAGACACCAAAAATAGGAACAAATAGCTGAAAACACATAATATTTTGAACAACCAATAAATGAACAAGAATAAGTACCAATAAAATCCAATTAAATATGCATTCATTACTTGTCTACACACCAGTTGTCCACCATAATTCGCAATGCTTGGATTTAATACATTGTATATGTATTAATTGCTTTGTGCACATATTAGGTTTTTTTTTATGAAATACATGGAATGAAATTCACTATTTTCACTTTGTGGAAATTCATATTCTTCAACCAACGTCCTCCTTTGTTGTTAACACAATTTCTCATGTTGTCTTTCTACTGAAGATATTGCTTTCATTTCTTATGTTTTATTAGAAAGTAAATGCTAATCATTAGCGATTTATCCAGAGAAACTAAGTGAGTAGTAAAGTATCTAAAACATGACTCAATCAAGTATCAACTTAACCTTACATGTCTGAAAATATACTATCTCTCTCTCTCTCTCTATTGCATATAGTAAGTCTGCCATTTGTTTTTGTATAAGCAAATAAGTGAAATCGAGATACATAATAAATTTTGTCAAATAAATTTTGTTGGCTAGCTAAGTATGTCAAATTGAAATGGAATATATGAAATATCAACTTGTCCTTTAAAAACACATATGTTTTGTGTTTCTAATATAATACATACGAAAAAAGCTGCTACACTGAAATTTGATTCATTTAAACAAAAACATAACAAGATAAAGTATTGCTTCGCATATAAAGGGAAAATATTTCAATTGCAAAATAAAAATAGAAAAAAAATTGAAGTCAGAGAACATAACATATAATTGTGTAGACAAAAGAGCTTGCAAAAAAAGCACAACAAAAAAGACAAAAGCAGATTGATGCAAATATTTAATTTCTAAATGCAAATTGTGCTAGCTTTGTGAGAAAATGATAGATACTGAAGTGGAACAAAACAATGCAATGAATTTTTGCAAAAAAATAAATAAAACTAATTGGTCCTCTAGAATTTCATCCTTCACCTATGCATTGAGAGCTTACATATCCACAAAATCAGACTCTTGAACCAATGCTTCCCTTTATTGTTCATAACTCTTCCAATACATAGTTATCTCTCATGTTAGAAACTTGTGTTCCTCCACGCACTTCCAATGTTCTTTCTTTGCTGAAAATGTTTACTGTGTTTCCTATTTTTTGTTACAAAGTAGATACAAATTCTTGGTGATTTGATCATAAAAAAATAAGGTATTTAGATAGTTGTTCAAACAAAACTCTGTATCTTTTCAAGCATTGAAGGGCTTTAAAGATGTAGGAAACATGGAGTAGGCAAAATTGGAACTAGGCAAAAACAATATGTTTGGACTAGTAGTATGCAACAATTCCAATACCTTGTAATGTGTTAATGGTGAATAGGTGTAAACAAAAATTCTTCTATACTTTTCCTATTACTGGTTAATTAATTATCCATGTGTTCAATAATTCAGTATGTAACATTTCCTTGTCAAATCTGGTGCAATTTGTATCTAGTAATTGCATATTTACAACATATATAATGTATCCTAATTTCTTAATTTACGTTAGCGAAGTTGAATAATAGGCCTACTCCAACCAGTAGATAAAAGGATAATTTATTTATTGTTTATGAGTTACAAATGAAACAATACCAATAGTGACCTATTCATTCACTTCAAATGTCTCTAATTGCCTATGTGGTCATTTGCTTATCGATAGACATTGCAAAATTTTAATCTAATGTTCAAATTGTTGCAAAAAATTATCATGTCTACCTTTTTTTTTGTGAACTTCCATCATATGCTTTTGTGTTTCGTTTCTATGAATAATATACCCCATGTCATGAGCTATGCTCATCTGTCAATTCTGACTTTCTAAAAGGGATGACTATTTGCAATTGGAGAAAGGCACAAAGATTTGTCATGCTGTAAATATTTTTGGCTGTTGAACAAGGAACTTAGAGGTCGGATTCTTGTATCATGCTTCCCTCTTGTTTGCAATGAACTTTAAGTTTTCCAATGTGCCTAACTATTATTCCTTGGAAGAATTGTAAACAATAAGGGACAAACATGGTTCAAGAATCTAACTTGTCAAATAGACAAATGAGCATTGTGAGTGGCATGCTATGTAATTCATCAACATGAAACTATTTTTTGCACATTCACAAGTTCTAATTGCAATTATGCTATTCATTTTTTTGATTTTTGATTGACGAGTGGAATTGTATTGTTTATAATTTTTTCTATTATTTCTATAATTGTGATTAAGTACAGATTTTTTATGTTTGAAAATTATGTTTTCTTTGTTTTTGTATTGCTTCAAACATGACTGCTATTCATTTTTTTAAGTGAATTAATGAAATGGGGAGGCATTGTAAATACTACAAAATATTTAATCCTTGAGCTATTGACATTTTGTACAATGCTTCCAATGTGGAACTTGTAACTGGCTTGTCTGTTTGTTTTTCATACTTAATAGCTAAATGCAATATAAGGAAAATTGAGCAATTGGACCAATTTCTTGTGGACTATGGGTGTACATGCAGTAAACACACATTTTATTATTGTTTGTTAATTGTTTGTTTGAAAGCTTGTGTGTTTTCAGTTGTGAGTTTTTCTCTTCGATGTTATCCATTTTCTATAGTGCTTGCTTGAGGGTGGAGTCGTGGGAACAATGTTGAATTTCTCAATAGCTTATTTGTTTGTTATGTATACTTGATTACTAGAAGCATTACAGGGAAAATCGAATATTTTGAGCAATGTCTTGTGGATCATGGGCACACATGCAACAAATGGTTGGTTGGTTCACATAATCTCAGTCAACTACTGGGTTTTATTTGTGCTTATTCTCATTTCATTATCATTTTTCCAAAAGCTTGAATGAGAAAAATCCATAAAAAATAATACACTATTCATAAACCTCAACCACATAAACAACAATAAAATTTGTACAACAATTCACAAACATTGTAAATTTCTGCAATAATTTCCCATTAGCCCTTCTAACAACAACCAACCATCATGCTTACTAATAGGGTAATAGCCACTTGAAAGCAATAAACACACAATTAACACATTCACTGCCCCAACAACCTACAAGACCTTGCTCAAAGCATATGTAATTTAATGTGCCTATTTTCCCCATTAGCCCATTTAACAACAACCGATACTTATAGCTATCAAGTATCATAAAGAAACAACCAATCCATTAACGACCACTACACTTTTCAAAATGCATGACAAATAATACACTATTCATAAACCTGAACCAGAGAAACAACAATAAAATTTGCAAAACAATACACAAACATTATATTTTTTTGCAAGAATTTCCCATTAGCCCTTCTAAAAACAACCAACCATAATGTTATTGTGGGTTTTTTGGCTCTCAGTTGCTCTTTTACATGTTTTTTATTCTACAAAAATTGAATGCATTGACTATGTTTTTATTGCGCTGGTAGCCAATGAGAAAAATTCGGAAAGAAAATTGTGTGAAATGTATTGTACAGTTGGTTTTCGCTTATTGTTTTTAATTTTTTCTTGAAAAAAAATCATTTTTGGTTGTCGTCTTTGATGTTTGTCATTTTGTGCATTGCTTACTCAATGACAAGTTGCATGAATGGTGTGCAACTGGTGAGTGGCTTGTCTATTTATTTTTGATACTTGACAAGTAGAAGCGTTACAGGGAAAAGTAAACAGTTTGAGCAAGGTTTTTTGGACTGTGTATACACATGTAGTGAACGTATAGTTAATTCATGAAATATTAGGCGAGTGATGGATTTTGTTTCTAGTTATTATCGTTTGACTCATGAAAATCTTGTGGGTTTTTTAGCCTTCTGCATGTCTACCCCCACAAATTACAAGACCTTGCTCAAAGCATATGTAATTTAATCTACCAACTTGCCCCATTAGCCCTTCTAACAACAACCAACACTTCTAGTTATCAAGTATCGTAAACAAATAGCTAAGCCATTCATGACCACTACATTTTTACAAAATAGAAAATATGCAAAAGCAAAACCAAAAGTTAAAAAAACTACAAGATTTTCAACAAATGATAAACAATTGATAATGAGCACAAAAAATCCCAACAACCACCTAAGTTTCCATAAATTAACTATGCATTCATTTCTTCCATACCAACTAGCTCTTCAACACACCTTGCACAATTTGCATTCAATGGACTCAATATGCATTCACTGCTTCAAAAACCATTAACCAAAATATGTCCTTAAATGCTAACTATAGGGAAAAGAAAACATTACTTTAAACAATGCAATTTGTCTGACATAGCAACTAATTCAAAAGTAAATTCAATAATTACAGCCCCTCTAACAATAAAAATAGACAGACTCTTTAATATGCAATAAATAAACAAAAAAGAAATTTAAGAACAACAAGCAACTATTTGAAAAGAAAATTCAACAAATGCGACTGTAAAAATTCCTATCGACACAAACTACCAATTGCAATAGTAACCTACTTCTCAACGAAAAAAGTTTCATGTTTACGAATCACATGACATGCCATCCACTATGATCACCTGTCTATTCAATAAGCCTGATTTCTGAACCAAGCTTCTCCTTTATCGTTCACAACTCTTCCAAAGCATAAATTTTATGCACATTGGAAGAATTCAGTAGCTAAGTATATTTGCGTTCATATACATCTTTGCCTCCAACTCCAATTGCAAGAAATTGTTCCTGTTACAAGGAAAAATTAAACAAATGACCATAGACCATGAGAAATAATACACTATTCATAAACCTCAACCACACAAACAACGCTTTTATTGTAGGAAAATAGACTAATATGATAAATATTTCTAAGCATCTCACATTAGCCCTTGTAACAACAAATAAGCATCATAAACATATAATCAATGCATTTGCTATCCCCATGGCCCACAAGATCCTATTCAAAGCACATGTAATTTAATGTACCCACTTGGCCTATTACCCTTTGGAACAACAACCAATACTTCTAGTTAACAAGTATCTTAAACACACAACAAAACCATTGATAGACACTGCAGTTCTACTGAATAATGAACATGAAAAACCACAACCAATAGCTAAAAGACCCACAAGATTTTCAATGAACGATAAACAAACGACAATAAATTTTGTAAAAAATAAGACCAAGCTAAAAACACACAAGCTTTTCAACAAACAACATACAAACAAGAACATGGACAAATAAAACCCAGTTCTTGCCTCACATTTCATGAATTAACTATGTACTCCCTGCTTCTGCACCCATCAGCCTTCCAACACATCTCACACATATTTCTTTCTAAGGCTACCACATACTGTACTAACCATTCGAGCAATAAATACATGATTAACGCATTCATTGCCCCCATAGTCCACAAGACCTTGCTCAAAGCACATGTAATTTAATGTAATCACTTCCCCTGCTAGCCCTTCTAACAACACACAATACTTTTTCTTATCAAGTATCATAAACACACAACGAAGCCATTGACGACCACTACACTTTTACAGAATAACGAACATGGAGAACCACAACCAACAACTAAAGAACCCACATGCTTTTTGTTAATGTGTGATAGCTTCGGTCAAATATGAATGATAGTGATGCAAGTATCATTGTCATTCATAAGTGATCGAAATTATCATACATGTTATGATATTTCTACAAGGATCAATTAAAATCGAAATTATGAATAGTCATATTAAATTCTATCATTCCCGTGATTTTTCTGTATTCATGTGAAATCATAATTCTCTTTAAAGTCATACGCCATCATGTAGAAGGTTATGTATGTTAATACATACTTAACAAATGGTAGAAGACTCTTGAGGAAGTCCGCACGCAAAGGGACACGTCCCTTGAGCGGACGTGTCTCCACACGTGGAGACACGTCCTCTCAAGGGATGCATCCCTTGAAGGCGGGTCTCTCCACCTACAAATAGAAGTTACTTCTTTGATATGCAAACATAGAAATTAGATAATGTTCTGCAATCAGCACATTCACATTTAATCTAAAATCTGGAAATCGAAGTTAGAAGGAAATCTGGAAATCGCAGTTAGAAGAAAATTTTGGAAATATCGTTCTTATTTATAATTGCCTTACACAGAAATTTGAAACTTAGTTTTTCTCTTAGATATTAGAATCCCATTTTAGGAAAGATTTGATTACATTTACATGGTATCATAGCCATGTTGTGCAAATCCAAATCAAATCTAAAATCAGTTTGCTCAAAGAAATTCATATTTTTAAATCGAATTCACATTCTTCATAATGTCAACTATGATCAGATTTGAAGATCGTCTTGCAGGAGCAGATAACTTTACATCATGGAAATTTAGAATCATGATGATCCTAAAAGAGAATAAACTAGACTCACTTGTGAGAGAAAATAAAAGGGAACATGAGTCTGAACCTGAGAAAA
Organism: Sequoiadendron giganteum; assembly: GCA_007115665.2. Taxonomy (NCBI): domain Eukaryota; kingdom Viridiplantae; phylum Streptophyta; class Pinopsida; order Cupressales; family Cupressaceae; genus Sequoiadendron; species Sequoiadendron giganteum. The sequence continues at coordinate 77,640,581 of CM021105.1, forward strand.
ATCAATGGATTGAAAACAATGAAAGGGCCATGAAAATCCTTGTAGATGCAGTAAGGGATCATATAGTGCCTATCTTAGCAAAACATGAAACTGCATACCTTATGTACAAATCTCTTGAGAGTACTTATGAGATCAACAACACCTATAGGACTTTAGCGTTAAAACAACAAATCAACAATGCCCAAATGAATAAAGGGGAGTCCATTAATATATACTTCATGAGGATTATTGAATTTAGGGATCAATTATCCACAGTTGGATATCAAATTGACAACAAAGAGTTAACCCTAATTGCACTAGGAGGTCTACCAAACTCATGGGAGTCATTTGTTCAAGGAGTAAGTGAAAGATCTAAACTCCCTAAATTTGATAGGCTAAGAATTGACTGCCTTCAAGAAGAAACAAGACTCTCCTCTAAGGAAAATAAACAAAAGAACATAGATGAAGACATTCATGTAATCAACACAGCATCTAATAAAAAGAACAAGAAAAACTCCTACAAGAAAGGATATTTTAAAAGAAAGAGAAATTCCAATGGAAAGGAATCATTTAAAAGGAAAGACATCTCTCAAGTACAATGCTTTAGATGTGATCAATATCATCACTATGCAATGAAGTGCCCTGACAGATCTAAACAACAAACATCCTTTGCCAAAGTAGGAAAGAAAAACTCAGATCATGAATCTGAAGACCTTGTGTTCTAAAAGGAAAAATGGACTTAGAGTTACCCTTATGGATGGGAAAACTCTAGTATGGTCTAAAACTCAACTACTTAACAAAAAAAAACAAAAAAAACATCCCATGGAGGATCTTGTAAAAGTTGTGTCTTAGAAAAGAAATAAAACTTTAAAAGTGTGTAATAGAAACCTACATCTTAAGGAACTCTGCATGAGTGCTGGAATTAAGAGGTAGTCCACAAGTTGTTTGACCTAAACATTAAAACCATTCAAAAGGTCATGAAGTTCAAGTAAGACAGAGATCCATTTCCCTAGGTTACCTGAAATGGAACCTACTCCTGAGATTCAGAGGGAGCATCCTGAGGAAATGCCACTTAAATCTCCTACCACTTCAAATGAGGACACAAGTGACATTGGCAGAAAGAGACCACTTTGGGCCAGGAAGATGATCAAAGAAGCAGAGGATCTTGCAACACCTAAAGGAACGTTCAGGGAGAGTAAAAGACCCAAACAATTCTCTAGTTATGTTGCTTTGATGAACAACATCATAAACTCTGAACCTACCAGTGTTACAAAAGCCTTCAGACATCAAGCTTGGAAGGATGCAATGACAGAGGAGTACTATTCCATACTAAAGAATGATGTATGGGACATAGTGCCTAGACCAAAAGAGAAATCTGTTGTTTCTTCTAAATGGCTCTTCAAAATCAAGCATGCTGCTGATGGCAGCATAGAAAAAAAAACATAAAGCACGTTTCGTGGCTAGGGGTTTTTTTTCTCAAAAGGAAGGCATTGATTACAAAGAAACATTTGCACCTGTTGCCCGCTATACATCAGTAAGAACAGTGTTAGCCATTGCAGCAGCTAAAGGTTGGAAGGTCCACCAAATGGATGTGAAAACTGCCTTCCTGAATGGAACCATTAAAGAGGAAGTCTACCTGGAACAGCCTGAAGGATTTGTGATACATAGATCTAACTCTCATGTGTCCAGGCTCAAGAAAGCTCTCTATGGACTTAAACAGGCTCCCAGGGTCTGGTATGAAAGAATTGATAGCTATCTCTTGGGATTAGGATTTTCCAAGAATGATGCTGACTCCAATCTACACTTCAAGGTAATCAAAGGTGATATGATTATAATTATTTTATATGTTGATGACCTGCTAATAAAAGGGGAAGATCACCTCATTACTCAAAGGAAACAAGATCTCATCTCTGAATTTGACATGAAAGACTTGGGTATTCTTCACTACTTCCTCGGTTTGGAAGTATGGAAGAAATCAGAAGGTATTATACTAAATCAAGGGAAGTATACTATTGACATTCTGAAAAGATTTGGAATGTTGGACTATAGACCAATGTCCTCACCCATGTAGAAGTTTATGTATGTTAATACATACTTAACAAATGGTAGAAGACTATTGAGGAAGTCTGCACGCAAAGGGACACGTCCCTTGAGTGGACGTGTCTCCACCTACAAATAGAAGTTACTTCCTTGATATGCAAACATAAAAATCAGATAATGTTCTGCAATCAACACATTCACATTTAATCTAAAATCTGGAAATCGAAGTTAGAAGGAAATCTGGAAATCGCAGTTAGGAGAAAATTTTGGAAATATCATTCTTATTTATAATTGCCTTACACAGAAATTTGAAACTTAGTTGTGCTCTTAGATATTAGAATCCCATTTTAGGAAAGATTTGATTACATTTACACTTTTCAATGAACGATACACAAACGACAAAAAATATTGCAAAAAAATACACCAACATCATAAATTTTACCAAGCATTCCCCGTTAACCCTTGCAACACCAACCAAGCATCATAAACACAGAAAACAAACCATTCACGAATAGTTCACTTCCACAAAATAACAAACATCGAAGAACAAAACTAAGCAAAACTAAAACCAAGCCCTCGCCTCACATTTCATGAATTAAATATGCATTTACTGCTTCTCTACTCATCAACCCTCAAACACATCTTGCACATTCTTCTTTTTGAGCTTTCTTGAATGCCTACTAGCAACTCATGCAATAAACACATAATTAACACATTCTTTGCCTCCATAGTCCAACAAACCTTGCTCAAAGAACATGTAATTTAATGTACCCACTTGCCTCGTTAGCCCTTCAAGCAACAAACAATTCTTCTAGCTATCAAGTATCATAAACACACAACAAAGCCATGCACGACCACTACATTATTACAAAATAATGAATATGCAAAACCACAACCAACAACTAGAAAACCCACAAGCTTTTCAATGAACAATAAGCAAACAATAATAAACAAAAACAAAACCCTTCACTTGCCTACGATTTCAAGTATGAAAAAAAAGAGATGGCCCACTCACCAGTTGCACACCATTCCTTCAACTTCTCCCTTGTTCAAGCACTGCACATAATCACTAGTGTCGGAAACGACAACACAAGCTTCTCAACAAACAATAAGAAAAAAACAAGCACTTGCCTCATATTTCATGGATTAACTATGCATATTTTACTTGTGTACGCACTAGTTTTCCAACATATGTTGTTAAGTTTTCATTTAATGTAGGGTGATCCCACAATAGTGGTTTACAATTTTTGGCCAAACTGGATACTGAAATATTTTTTTTAACTAAATCTTCACATTCAAGCACATATAGTGGCTAAACCGTGAGGAATTTGAAGATGATGCAAACTAGAGTCTCGTCACATTTTGTCTGTAGATTCTAAAAATATTTTTTTCAAAATTTTTGGAATCAAATTGCACTTATTTTTCCATCTCCCACGCAAACAGTTTTTTTTTTATAAAACAACATTTTAAATAAGTGACACACCGTATAACACATTTAGATTTGTAACTCCGATATCTAGTGCTTCCACTTGGTTAGATAATTTTTTATTGAATATTTTTTCTTTAGTCAAGTTTCGAAGTCAAATCAATTACAATTCAGACAATATCACGACTGCATAATGCGTAACTCTTTCTGTATCTATCGAAATTCAATTTATTTTTTGTTGGATCAAGGACTTCAATATCTGGTGCACTCATATTTTTCAAATTTTTTTTTTTTATAATCTTCTATTTTTCCACATGTGTAGAACAAAGACCTTCATTTTCGATGAAAAACCTATGTTTAATAAAACTAAAAAAATAAATACATAATAAAATCAAAACATATTAAAATTATATTCATTGGATAGCTCGTTCTGAGGGCTATCTGATTCCAGTTGGGTTCGTGAAGTCTCCTCCATTTTCATCCTCAACCCGAGCTTCGAAGGGAAAAAATTATGGTGTTTTTTGTGCCAAAGAGTAGAGAGGTGGGAAAAGGGGGGTTCACTAGAATCAGGGGGTTTCTAGTGAACCCCCTTCAATATGCATTTTTCTTGTTTTTTGGGCGGGAAATGTGGGCCCAGTAATTAATGGGTTTAGTTGAACCTCTTTCTGGTTCGGTCAAACTTGTAGGTTCATTCGAACCTCTAAAACCATTATTTTTGCCTTGGGGTCATTTTTTTTCAATTTTCCTTCCTCCATCAAATTGTAAACCACTATTGTGGCTTCACCCTGCATGTGGGTGTATGTGCAATGAATGCATAGCTAATTCATGAAATCTTAGGCAAATGTTGGATTTTGTTTATGCTTATCCTTGTTTGTGTATCATTTTTTAGGAAGCTTTTAATATTTTAAGATTCTCGATGTGATTTTGCATGATCGTTGTTGTGTAAAAGTGCACTATTGGTGAATGGATGGGTTGTGTGTTTATGATACTTCATAACTTTGTGGGTACGTATGTAGTGAACACAAAAGTAATTCATAAAACTTTAGGTGAGTGCTTGATTTTGTTTATGCTTATTCTCATTCTATTGTCGCCTTTTAAAAACCTTGAAGGTTTTCTAGATATTTGTTGCACCTTTGCATATGGTACATGTGCAAAAAATGCATAGCTAACTCATAAATTGTTAGGAGAGTGCTAGGTTTTTTTTGTGCTTGTTCCCATTTGTTTATCATATGTTAACAAGTTTGTGAGTTTTTTTGTTGTAGTGTTGCATGTTTGACTTATAACATTGAAAATTCATGCCTAGAACAATAGGCTTAAGTTGATGGTATGTAGCAATCACAATACCTTGTCATATGTTGATAGTAAACAAGTATAAACAAGGATGCTTTTCTATGCTTTCGCACAGTGCATACGTTTCACATGTTGGTTGACTACATAGATAGTAAGAATGACAACAATATCACATTTAAATGTGTAGCAAAAAATTGTTCACTTGAACTGGTTTCTTCATTTGTATTGGTTATAAAATTTGTATTCAATGTCTTTAGAGTTTTCAAAAAAATATCATTTTTATCTATTTTTTTCAAATTTTATCATATCTTTATGTCCTTACTTTTAATGAATAATGCACTATATGTTAGTTTTGTAAAATATACATGCCTATAATGCATTCACTATGTATTCCTTGCTTGGGAAACAATCACCATGCAAAATTTATTGCATTACTCTTTTTTTCGTTTACAAATTTTCTCACCCGCATCTATGTTTTTTGTTTATGAATAACATATTATGTGTCATGCAGTATGCACATTTGTTTAATTTGTCCCTTTCACAGGCACCATTTATTTTAACTGGATCCAGATACAAAGATCTATTGCACTGTGAATATTCCTCACTTTTGAATAGCAAAGTAGAAGCTCAGATTCTTCTATCATTCTTTTCTTTTCTTTCCAATAAATTTTAAAGTTTGCAATGTGTGTATAACACAAAACTATTTTTTTCGCAAACACAAGTTGCTTTTGCAATCAAAATAATGCATAATTGCAAACATGTCATGTGTAATGTATATCCAATTTTTCACCATGAACACTAACCACACTGTATAATTTGAAATATATTTTTTGCTACTTATTTTGTCATTTATTGCAGTGGCTTTAATATTTATTTCCTTATAAGAAAATTAGCAAAATTGAAACACATAATAATTTTTGAAAATAGTTGTAACTCATGGCAAAGCAAGATCATGTTTTGTGTTATTTTTTTTGCATTCTACTTGTCACAAGAGTTGTCTCTTACAATCGAAGTGTAGGAAAAAGATCTTTTTTGTTGCAAATCAACTTGGGTCTTTAACAAGAGGCTTTAAGGTCATATTATTGTACTATCCTACCACCTTGTTTACAATGAAATTTAATTCTTCCAATGTATTTCAGAATTGTAAACAATGAAGGAGAATACTTGTTCAAGAATATGACTTCCCATAGAGACAAATAAGCATAATGTATGACATGTCATGTGATTCATAAACATGAAACTATCTTTTTATTTCTACCAAGTTGCTTTTAGGTAACATAATATACTAGTATAAATGATAGGAACTAGTCACAATATCTACTAGACTGCAGTTGCTACTAAAATAAAAACTCTTTTACATCATTGACCACACACTTGTCTTCTATAGAGAACTAGAATTCATTCATTATGGATTTATTGTTTCAATAGGAACTAGCATACAAGTAAAGCCTATGAAATTTGAATTCTATCTCTAAATGATTCCAAAAATTTATTGCAGTGATCTATTTGGCTTATTTTCTTTCAGGAAAACAACTTCACGGACACTCAATGCATTAACCACATGCAATCGTTGGGATTTAAGCACATATTTTTTATGCTGGAAAATTATAGTTTATCTCTTTTTCCAATGGTTTCAGTAGGTCAATTTTTTATTTTTCTTTAAGTAAAATAGGAAAATAAGGGAACATTATATATCGTGGTAAATATTTAATCAGGGGATACATGTAATGCAAGTTTTGGTGGCGGGATGGTCGGTGCTCAACGAATCAATGCATGTTTAATGCATTAAATGCAACCCTCGTGATATGTGTTGCACAATGAGTGCGAAGATAAGCAAAGAATGATTGGTTAATTTGTATGCAAAAAAAACGATGAGCATAGTAAATTTTCCCAAGCATTTCCCATTAGCCCTTGTAATAGAAACCAAGCATCATAAACACAAAAACAAGCCACTCACCAATAGTACACTACGACAAAATAACAAACATCAAAGAATGGATGCTTGTAGTTATCAAGTGTCAAAAAACATATAGCCAAGCCATTCACCACCAATGCACCTTTGTATTATAACAAACATGAAAAAGTGTAACTAATAGCTAAAAATCCCACAAGCTTTTCAACAAACGATGAACAAACAAGAATAAACACAAAAAAAACCTAGAAACCGGCTAAGATTTCATAAATTAACTATGCATTCACTACACATATACCCACATGCAAAAACACAATGAATAGCTACAAAACCCACAATCTTTCCAACAAATGATAATAAAAAAGGAATAAGCACAAACAAAATCTAGCACTCCCCAAAGAATTCATGAACTAGTTATGCATTCACTACATGTGAATGCACAAAATTTTCAAAAGTATATAATGTCATATTCTCCCAATTTACTTAAACAAAATTGAATAGTAGACTTAGTAGCATTTAATGCAATAACTATATACATTGAAATACATGCATGCCATATCCAACACATATGATACAATTGCAAACTTGAACTACTCCAACATGCAGTGAACATATAGTTAATTCATGAAATGTTAAGTGAGTGTTGGGTTTGGTTTCTGCTTATTGTCATTTAACCCATGAAGTCTTAGGGTTGGATTTTTTTTTCTTATTCTTGTATATTTATCGTTTGTTGGAAAGCTTGTATATAATTTAGCCTTTTACGTCTTTGTCATTCTGTAAAAGCCAACTGCAGGTAAATGGCTTCGCTCTATCTCTATGATAGTTGACAACTAGAAGTATTTCTTGTTATATTGCTTGTTCTTGTTAAATCCCGACTATAGGGAAAAGGCAAAAATATTTTAAACAATACAATCTCATTGGCCAAGTGACTAATTCAAAATCAAATGCAATGATTGCAATAGAAAACTTGTTATTTAGCAGGAACCAATAAAAACACAAATGTTTATATTATACAATTTGATACATTGCCAAGGGTATTGCATTACTCATTTTTGTAAAATTAAATCAACAAATTAGGAACCCATTATATTTTTCACAAATAGTCACATACTGAATGAATGCCATGTTATCTAATCCACAAACATGGAACTATTGTTTGTCGAGAAGCAACCTATTGTCACGGCTGCTAGATTTGCTCTTCAAAATAGCTGGTAATAGGTTACTGATCGTTGAAGCAATAAACAAATGGTCAATGCATTCAATGCTATTCACTTGCCTCAATTTTTCCCCCCTCCCCCTTGTAACAACAACAAATAATTTTAGTTACAAAATATCATAAACTAAAAGAAAACCCACTTAGCAGCAACAAAGTTCTACAAAATTAGAAACATGCAAAAGCATAACCATCAACTAAAAATGCATAAATTGTTCAACAAATACTATCAATTCACTGTGTGTGTACCCACAAGCCCTCCAATACATCTTGCACAAATTAATTTAGAAGCTTTTATGGCAAACCAATGGCCACTCAAGCAATTAACATACAATTAGTACTTTTAGTGCACACACAGACCAAAAGACTTTGTTCAAACCACTCACTTTTCCTATAACTCTTCCACTTACCAAGTATCAAAAATAGACAAACAATCCACTCACCAGTTACACATCATACCATTTGATCATGTCTCGTTTAAGCATTCTAGAGTATGTTAGCTACCGAAAACAACAACACAGCCAAAAACAAGAAAGCTTTTGAAAAAATAATAAACAAACAATAAGCAAAAATCGACACTCACTTCATATTTCATGAATCAACTATGTATTTTGTACTTGTATTCATGCCAACTGCCCAACCCACACCACAAGGTTTGCATTTAATGCATTTCCATGTTTACTATTGTAATTGTTGCATTGTTGTCATTTTTGACACTTGTGATTCTATGCAATGCTCGAATGAGGGAGGAGCTGAAGGTGTAGACATCCAAATTTGACCACTCCCATATGGTCAAATTTGTATCTTTTATTCATCTATTTCATTAATATTAATTAAATGACTTATTTAATTAATATTTTCCCTTCCTCTAAGGTTTCTAAATTATTTAATTTAACAATTAAATACTTTATCTTTCATCATTTCTTCTCTAAATTAAATAAATATATTTAATTTAGTCATTTACCTTTTTGAGTTTAAATCAATTTTAAATTCTTTGTTTTCTCTCTCCTTGGCATACCCTCCATAATCTTCTCCTAATCTGGATTAGTTTAATTAATCCATGATTAGGATGTGCACATCCTTAATTTGGATTAATATCACATCCTTCATATTTGGCCACTTTTTTTTTTAATTCTTCATTAATCTTCTTAATCACATGTTTGCACGACCTTAATCTAATCATTTGTCATTTCTGGTATGTCCTCCAAGTCAACCTTTCATAAGTGTTTTCTTTATTAAACATTGACCTCTTCCCCGTGTGAATTTAAAATTCACATTTATTCCTTCAATGCATTTCTCTTCTCGATGTAGTTTGTTGGGAAATTCTAAATTCCTTCATAAGTCACATCAGTCACATAGGACAATGACCTCCTTTATGAGGACCTTTTCTTATCCCCAAGGTACTCCCCAATCATGTGAATTTAAAACTCACATTTATTCTCCCAACAACTTCTCTCATCCCCATGATGATAAGAGGGGACTTTCTAAAATTCCTCACTTGTCACTATCATCTTCATATGGGGACAAAAACTTCTTTTTTGAGGAAATATGTAATGCCCCGCCAAGTAACCTTAAAAGAAGTTGCAATTAACATCTTAAGCGAACTAAATTTTTTTTTATAAAGTGCATTTAACATACACATTCACTTACTAATTAACAACAACCTCTAAAGCTACAAGGTTAGGATTACTTAAACCCACACATACATATTACATATAACCATAGCTTTATAAACTTTATGAAATAACCATCATACATCATAAGAATACCACATAACATAATAATATAATCAACCAAGATACAATCTCATAATCATTATCTTAATCCAATAGTTACATCACTCATTCCCAGAATGAGACACTAGTACAAATGTATTACAATTACATAACTCCACCTCTTACAAAAGAGGGATAAAGTAACTTATACAAGTTAAAATATTACAATGCAAGTAATTACAACAAGAACCGTGAGCTGTCCATCTAGATGTCTCGCCACCAAGTACTGAAGATAGATGGGGACCCAACGGTTTTGGTGCATGTTCCACCCTACCAATGTGGTACCCGAAGGCCCACCCCCCATGCTAGGAGATAGTAACAAAGTAACATGGACAAAGATTCTACTACCTCTAACCAAAGGCAGACTCAAACTGACTCATACTGTTATAACCAACCAAATGAATTAACAAGTACAACTCATTCACCATACAAGTACGAATCAAGTACAACTCAAGTACAATACAAGTACAAATCAAATACAATACAAGTACAAATCAAGTACAATACAAGTACAACTCCAACATCACTGACATAGGTCACATTGCTTCCATATATAATAATAATCAAGTATGTTCACAGAACCATAACCAAAGTTGTCCTAGATAGAGTGTCATCGCAAGGTAGATAGAGGTCATCAGTAAGGTTTGTCATGAGATCTCTTCTGCGATTCTTCATAGGCTCCGGCACAAGTAATCCTGGTGGCCTCAACCGAATCCCGACACTCATACTCACTCATGCGGAATCAACTACCTCTCGCAAGGACAAGATAATTGATCTTGCCATTCCAGGCCTTCTCCCTCATCCCAAGTCTAAACGAGCCCTTGTGTCTATGAGTGAGGATTAAATTATCTTGATTAATGTGAGAAGTTAGTCCTAATCTTCTAAGTACATTATTTTAATTATCACTTGTTTAAATCACTCCTGAAGGTTATCCAGTTTACCTCTTTGGGCTCTGGCGCCTAACAGAAGCCACTCTTCTATTCGACAACACACATCCAAACAATCCACCAAGGAACCACAAGTGCATACCAACTAGGCATCATAATCCAC
>CM021105.1:77651365-77709034 GCA_007115665.2 Sequoiadendron giganteum
ACTTGTTTAAATCACTCCTGAAGGTTATCCAGTTTACCTCTTTGGGCTCTGGCGCCTAACAGAAGCCACTCTTCTATTCGACAACACACACCCAAACAATCCACCAAGGGAACCACAAGTGCATACCAACTAGGAATCATAATCCACTCCAACACAAGGAGGATACAAATAATAGAACTCACTCCAAACATCTTGGAGGCAACAAACACGTAGTCCACTCCTTTCATAGGAGGCAACAAGATGAAACCACATAACAAGGTCACTCCTTACAAGGAAACACGGATCCCATAATCCGCTCCTAAACCAAGGAGGTGCAAACATCCCCGTTCATGAAAACCGAGCAAAACTGAAAAAACGTCATGCACTACACAAGGGAAAACAACTGGATGGCATAAAGATTCAACAACCCTTATCCTTTAAGTTCTTTTGGAAGACTTATAATTTAGGACTAACACTAAAATCCCAAAACCAACAATGCAACTTGATGATATAGCAACAAAAGCATTCAAGTCATCAATTAAATCTAATATTTGGATTTCCTAAATCCATACTCATTCAATAGGTAGTGTTGACAAAGTCAAAGACATGATAACTAGATCATCTAAAATAATCATAACCCCTATTTCCTTTTTCATTATTGGAAATCTAAAATAATTAAACTTACTTCCCTTTACTGAATACAAATAATTAAATCCTTTAAGATAATCATGAGGAATATACTACTTTTGGATATACTAAATCCATATCTCTTTCATAATCCAATCACATTGATTCAATTAATCTAAATAGAAATTAATAAATAACATAATTGATTTCTTCATCAATAAAACAATTTCTTAATTTACTTTTAAATTGACACAAATCCATGCAAGTAAACTCTTTCCATTTCTTAACCAAATCTTACATCTCATTCAATTTTTCTATTTAAAACATTCAATCATTTTAATATAATAACATATTGTTTCTCTATCCATTTTCCATATACACTAATCAATCCATTTTTAAATCTCTATTCAATAATACATTGCATGCATCTCATATTAATAATTGAAAATACTCATGGATATATATATACATTTCAATATGTTTTCTTCAATCATATTAACAAAATAAATATTTCCTTTTAAATCAAGTAATTACTTCTATTAAAAAATATCTTTCTCTATACATTTTCTACACATACTAATCATTTCTTTTATAACACTAATAATACCCAATTTACAAACAACAGAATAAAATAATATAAAATGTTATTTATTCTCTCAAATGGATATATACCTTCAATATATATATACTAAATATAAATTAATATATTTAAATATATTTAATCATTAACATATCTTCTATTCTTTACAGAATATCAAATTGTTTACTTCAAAATAAAATGTCCCTTATCATCAATTTTCGAAAATATAAATATATTTTTCCAATTAAGTCAAATTAATAATTGGACCTTTTACACATGAATTTAAATTTCACAATTCAATTTTAAATTATGTATTCTTTAAATCAAATATTTAACTCTTTCAATTAAATTTTAACATGCCATTTTAAAATAAACAATAATTTCTCATACGTTTATAATTTTAATTCCACTAATCTAATATACAAATTTTACTTAAAATGATATAAATAAATATAATACTTTAATATTATAAATTATAATATAAAATATTATTAAATAATATTTTAATATTTTAATAACAATACATAAAATATTAATATTTATAAATATCAATTTATTATTATTTTATTTTCAGAGCAGCCATGAGAGAAAAACTTAACAACAGTCTCATGTTTCAAGCATAACTCAAAAACTACGATCTGGGTATTTGTGATTTTTTGACAGGGATAAGAAAATTTCAAAATTCAAAAACCCTTTAAATTTTCTGACAACCTAGTTTGTGAAAATGGAGTTATAAGCGACGCAACCAGACCATTTTACTATGAAAAATATAACTATATTGCAGATTTTAAAATCCATTTTTTAATAATAAACAGAAGGTTTCATTTTCTAAAAACATTCTAAATACATTGTTCAATCTCTATATTTGATTTCAATAACAACAAAATCAATTTCCCCAAATAATTTAAATTCAACTAAGGTTTTCACAATTTTCACTCAAGAATTTTCACAAGCAAAGGCTGTAAATTTATTTAATTCTTTTCTTCTAATATCAAATTTGTTTTCTAAAATAGATTTAACAAAATAATCTTTAATCATTACTATTTTAAAGAAAAATAATCAAGAACGATAAAATACAAAGAGGAAAACCTGGTACAAGAAGCTACAGGAAGAGATGAATTTCTGATGCAAGCCTCCTTTAAGGATTTCCTGAATTTTCTTCAATCCTCTAATGAATCCAATCCAAAATCCAACAAATGCAAACAATATTTCTTTCAATCAATTCTACAATCAAACTTTCTTCAAAGCCTTGTGCAAATTTTCCAAAATTTCTTCTCTGGTGTAAAAATGTATTTTTCTAAAAACTTTCTGCCTTAAAATAAAAACATGTATTCTTTATAAATCAAAAATACCTAATACAACCCTAATTCATATTACATGCAAATTAGATATTTCAATTTCAATTTCAATTTCAATTTTTACAACCCTAATTCACATTACATGTAAATTAGATATTTCAATTTCAATTTCACTTTTCGAAAACCCACTTTCAATTTAAAATGCAATTTGAAATAATAAATTAATTTCCAAAATAGCAGGGTTGGGGCCCTAGCTCGATTGGCTAAATCTTTCCTGTTGCAAGAGGTTGGTCACGAGGTCTAGTCTCCCCCACCCCCGTGGTACCGGAGGGCGTGTCGCACCAACGCCGCCGGTCACGTTAAAAAGTTTACCAGGCGCACTGCAGTTTATAGGGGGTCGTGCTACCCGATTCCTGCAGTCTAATAAAAAAAAAAAAAAAATTCCAAAATAGCAACCAATTTCTCAAATAAACATTTAATTACAATTTCTAATTTAATTCTCACACGTTGAAATTAAATTCCAAAATTAATTTTAATTCTTTTATTTCCTTTCATTCTCTTGCATCATGTTTAATTAATTAATTAAATTAATTAATAACTAAACTCAACCCCCTTGGATTAAATTTAATTAATTAAATAATTTAAATATAATTAATTAATTTAAATATAAACTTTTATCCACATTGCATTATTTAAATTAAATAACCATCAACATGATTTAAATGCAATTATTATAAATATCTATTTCCAAATCAAGAATTCTTCATAATTAAATAACATCAAAGCAAGACAGACAATGACTCGACACACATAACTGATGACACACTAAGGTTAGGGTGTAAACTTAACACATGCTACCTAGCTACTATCTCCCATTCAACTTAACCGTTGGATCGACACGCTCAAACCTGTGAAACCAGGTGGAGTCGATGTCATGTACGTACAATCCTGCAACCAAGTAAACAACATCATACAATATATCCAGCATATAATACACACCGTGAAGAAGGAATTACGGATTCGCAGGGCGCTCGCAAGCGAGTGATGTGAAACCGTCCTCTTCACCAATACACTCATTGAAACTGACACTTCCATTATAATTCCAATAACCTCATAATAATATCTCATGCTAACTCTACAACATCATTAATCCATAATGCATGTGAAACAAAATCAGATAACTACATGTCACAATAATAGTTGTCGTTCAATAGTAGCGATCAACACATCATAACAAAATGTATTCAGTATCAAAGTAACAACAACCAAACATAGTATAAATCAAACCGAACAAGAAGCAAAACGGATGGGTATTACAAAATATTTTCCTAATCCCAAGGTATTTGCAAGTACCTCCACCTCACATGTCCTCTTTACACACCATCTATCATTTTAACACCTCATCTTCCACATGGCAAGATGTGAGGGCTTGTGAGTCCTCGACTCACCACAACCCTCAATTTTGCCATGATGCCTAAATCCTAGCCATTGAATTCTCTAGAGACTCTTCCCTTAAAATGGAATATTTTGTCTCATTTTTTAGATATCACATTCATAATTTTCATTCAAGCATTCTACTCTCAAGCACACAAGATTTCAAGCACTTGCACAGTTGCATTCAACCTCCATTGTTGCATTCATCTACAAAAATAACCACATCTTGCAATCTAGATCACTTTACATATCATTTTCATCATATTTGCAATCAAGGAGCACACGTTCAAGCTACATTAAAGGGCCAACCAAAAAGATCAACTTGGATAAGGTATATTTTTTTTTTCATCTTTCTTTTATTCAAGTTCAACTTAGGCTAATCGTGAGGTGGTGTTGTGTTGTTTCTCCTTGCATTTCTTTGGGTTTTGCATCTTTTAGGATAGTAAATAACACTACACACATAAAGAATGGTGTGCAAATGATGGGTGGGCCACCTGTTTGTTTTGCATACTTTGCAATCTTAGGTGAGTGCTGAGTTATATTTGTGTTTATTATCATTTTCTTATCGTTCGTTCAAAACCTTGTAGTTTTTCTAGCTGTTGGTTGCGATTTTGCATATTTGTTATTCTGTAGTGGTGTTGTGGTCATCAATGGCTTTGTTGTGTGTTTATTATACTTGATAGATAGAATAATTAGTTGTTGTTGGAAAGATTAACAGGGCAACTTTGTGCACTAAATTACATGTGCTTTGAACAAGGTCTGTTGGACTATGGGGGAAAATAATGCGTTAATTATGTGTTTTATGCTTGAGTGGCTAGTATGTTGTCAAGAAAGCTTGGGAAGCAGAATATGTGAGATGTGTTGGAGGGTTGGTGGGTACATAAGCAATAAATGCATAGTTAATTCATGAAATATGAGGCAAGAGTTGGGTTTTATTTGTGTCTATTCTTTTTTATTTGTTGTTTGCCAAAAAGCTTGTGTGTTCTTAGCTTTTAGTTGTGATGTTTGTTATTTTGTGGCAGTGTACTATTGGTGTCTAGCTTCTTTATGTGTTTATGGTGCTTGGTTGGTGTTGCAAGGGTTAATGGGGAATGCTTGGTAAAATTTATTATGTTGGTCTATTTTTTTGCAATATTTATTATCCTTTGTTTATCATTCATTGAAAACCCTGTTAGTTTTTTACCTGTTGGTTGCGGGTTTGCATATTCACTATTCTATAAAAGTGCAGTGCTCATCAATGGATTCACTATGTGTTTATGATACTTAATAACTAGAAGTATTGCTTGTTGTTAGAAGGGCTAGGGGGCAAAGTGGGCGCATTAAACTACATGTTCTTTGAGAAAGGTCTTGTGGACTGTGGGGGTAGTGAATGGGTAAATTATATGTTTATTGCTTGACTGGTCAGGACGGTATGTGGAAAGCTGACAAAGCAAAATGTGTGAGATGTTTTGGAGGTCTAGTGGGTGCAGAATTAGCGAGTACATATTGATCATCTCCTTCTCTAATTTGGATTTGGTAATATTTCACTGCTTCATGGCTGACCAACCCACCATCAAAAAGCTCATGCCCCATGCTACCCGCAATTAAGTATTTTCCATTATACATTATGTCTCCCTATTTTCCTAATTTACTTAAAGAGAATGTAAAATCAAGTATACTCTTACACATTAGTAAATGAACATATTTATAATTTTTTGTAGATTGAGGACAAAAAACACTTCTACACTAATCTCTAGATGCCATATGCTAGTAATCCATTTTAACCCATTTCTATACCATTTTAGCCTATACTAATTTTTTTTGTGACAATAACTAAGTTTCTTTATGCCATGCAGCTATGGTTGTATTCATCTCATGAACAACAATACTTGGAAATAATGCAATAACTTTTTCAGGAATAAAACTCCAACAATTATTTTCAAAAATATCATAAAAACCATAGATGAAAACAACGTGTTCTACATAGGCCAGTCAACATTTATTTGGAAATTGAACAACAAAAGAACAATAGAAAAGCTAACTGCATTGATGCAATCAACATTTACGGTAACTTTTGAAATATATTGTTGCTTGAACTCAAACAATTTATACCATACTCATGCTTGTAACAATATACGTTTATATGTTTCGGGTTTCGGGTACATTAAGGGAAACAAACACACTTTCAAACCCATTCAAAGCTTTCTGCTCGATATGCAATTATAGGTTCTACAATTATGGAATTTTGCAAGAGAAAGGAGCTCATGACAACCAATGTGACGTACAAGTCAATTACATATACTTACTCCATCCTCAAACTATCATCATAACAAATGACAAGCAACAAATCTATTGTTCAGTTGAAAATCGTGTCATGCAACAACTCTTGCGCTCCTTCCAAAACATGAAATACGAAGACTATGTCAATGACAAATAAATAGTTGTGTTTGCACTACAAGACTTTTTTGTCAAAGGCCATTTTAAGCTCAACCAAAACAATGTCATTACAAAAGCTATTTCCTTGATTGAATGAACATCATATACTACAACAAGGTACAAAACAATACTGATAAAAATACTTGTTTTTGTCCTCAATTTACAAAAAATGTTTAAAATTACCTACAACAATGGTTGTCGTACTAATTCTATCAATTGTATTGTAGATGAGGAACAAACACAACCACCTGCAAACCTATCTGATATTGCACCAAGTCGCACATGCCTTTTATGTTATGCTTAAGTTCCTGGCTATTTAGCCTATATGACAATATTTCATGTTATATGGATTAAAAAAATTAGCATTTGTTACTTTAGAGTCAACATTTTTTCTCTTATATGTTACACAATGCTTAATTTTCTCCTTTGTCGCTTCACAAACCTTAAAATTTGGTAATAGAGTTTCTAAATATAAATGTAATATTGGTTAATTTACTATTGCAATTATTTCATTTCAATTTTAGATACTTCATTACCAAATCAACTTTGATTGCTTTTTGTTACAACAAAAACTAAATCATTCATTTGTTAAACTAAATTAAGAAAATAGGTCATTGTGTATTTTGTAAACTTAATTGGTGCATGCAAATTTTGGGGACTTTGATGGTGGGGTTATGGGTATTGAAATAGTTAACACATGTTAAATCCATTAAATGCAAATTGTGCGAGATGTGTTAGAGAGCTACTAGGTATGCAAGTAGTGAATGCATATTTAATTCATGAAATATTAGGCAAGTATTGGGTTTTCTTTGTGCTTATTATCATATGTTTGTTGGTTTTTGGAAAGCTTGTGCATTTTCAAACTCTTGGTTGCCCTTTTGCATGTTCGTTATTCTATAAAAGTGCAGTGTCTATGACTAGCTTATCTGCCTTCTTATGATACATGATAACTAGAAATATTGCTTCTTGTTAAAAAAATTGACGAGGCAATTGTGTACAGTAAATTGCATATGCTTCGAATAACATCATCTGGACTCTGGGAGTGATAAATGTGTACAAAACCAATGACTGTATAATCAATTCATGAAATGTGAAGCGAGTACTAGGTTTTATTTGTGTTTATTCTTGTGCTTATTTTTGCTTCTTAAAAAGCTTATATGTTTTTACCTTTACATTTCGTTCTTGAATCTTTGTTATTATGTGATGGTGCACTATTGGATAATGACTAGTTTCTATGTTTATCATGCTTAGTTGTTGGCACAAGAATTGATGGAGAATGCTTACAAATATTTATCATGTTCATCTATTTTTTCCTAAATTTAAAGTTGTTTCTGTGATTCAAGTTTATACATAACATATTATATCAATGGTGTACTATTTGTCATGGATTATGCTCATTTGTTCAATTTTGTCATCTATCCTTACAATTCATCTGCTTATGACCAAAGTAACAAAAATATAAATAGATGATAAATTTTGCAGATAGCTATGATGCATTGTACAATAGTCAATGCAAAGTTAGTGCATTGAATACTATGCCAACAATAGCACAATTGTTATATTTTATAAGCCTAGAGTTACGTTGCACAATTGTTATCGCTCAACATAATTTATTAGCTACTAAATACTTGCAAAAATACATAAAATACACCTAGTTCCATTTAATGCATTAGTTGTAGATTATTTCAGAAGCCTGCTATTTCCAATCTACATTATACAATAGCAATAGTAAACTACTTTCATGATAGTAGTCACTTGCTTTTCATCAAAATTCCATGCACATGAACTGCATGATGGCAAGTTGATACAATTTATAGCATTATCATTTGTAATACTTTCTTGGCCAATGAAATTTGATTATCTTGCAACAAGTCTACTATTGATTTTACTTTCAGTAAATTACAAAATATCAAAGCATTATATACTTGGCATTTATGAACATATTATAATATTTGAAAAGCATTATTTATCTGGTTTGCTAGTGGTATAAAGCAATCTCAATACCTTGTAGTGTGTGAATACTGGACAACTACTTATCTATGTTTTGTTGTGCTCCACACATTGTCAATGTGAACTGATTCCACCGAACATGACAATGGAAAATGTGTTGCATGTGTCCCTTGATTGATGGATTATAGTCCTAGTATATTGTTGTCACATAATCCAATATTGTTTTTGATCTTGTTTACTGTAAAATATTACAATGCATTAACTGTGGCTTGATTGCTTTCACAAGCATTAGCCTAGTAGCAAAGCCTCTATCTATTTCATAATTATAGCTACTCTAGGGAATGACTATTTTGCAATCTCATTAATGTCCTACGCAAAAACATTCAATATGAATTACATATCACATAATTGCAATTCCGAACATGTCTTACATATCCACTCTAAACACTTACTATGTTGACAAATAAAATAGTCTAAATAAATTTAGTTTACAAATACAAAAAAAAATATACATGGCTAAAAATAAAATAAAATATTACACTCAATTGAACATAATAATAATACTAGTTAAAAGGACAATATACTACTCAAATTTAAACTTGTTGCTATTATTTACATTTTATATGTTTACTATTTTAAACAAAACAAAATACTTTTATATTTTAAATATCTTCATTTCCTCAAATGCTTCTCAATTACTAGTCTATTACTTATACATCTATTTTACATATCTTCAATAATAAATAATTCGAAATACTTTAAAAAGTCTAAATGAATTTAGTTTACAAATATAGAAAATAATAATAATATTTTAAAATGTTTTTATATTTTTAATATGTCCATTCTCCATAATGCTTTCAAATTTTGGACTTATCACTAATATTTTCATCTTTTATATCTTCCATTTCCACTCAAAACATTATTATCTTTACAAATAAATATATTTACTATATACTTTTGTACAAAAAATTATTCATATTATTTAACAGGCACACAAAAATTAACTACAAACCTTCACCATCTACATTTTGCTTCTCAAATCATATTCTTTCCAATTTCATTCTTTCTCCATTTATGCATTCTATACAAGATGACAATTTGTAAAGCAAATTGAGTTTTAAGCATTTCCAAATACTTAAACTTATTAATGTTAATCAAATCTGAAAATAGTTTGTAATTACTATTAAATTATTCATTTCATTGTCAAATTATTTAACAAAACTAATTCAACGCGTAATCATAAAAAATAATTAATAAAGTTCATTCATGCAAAACTACATTTGATACCTTTTTTTAAAAATTGTCATTTAACAAGGACAATGCTCATTTATTAATTGTACTAATTACTATTACAATTTATCTAATTTATATTCAAAACAAAAATGATATTAATATTTAACTATTCAATTTTCTTTTGTGCATAATACAAAACTCCAAAAAGCAATTCACTAAGAAACAGAAACACACTGCGTCACTTGTTATTTATTATTTATATAATATACAATATAATAAAATATGTTATACAATTAAAAGTAGAGTTGCCTAATAAATAACAAATAAAAAAATGAGCTGGGTTAATTTTTATTTTCTGAGGGAAGCGAGGTAAAGTTCCTTGAAATTTATAGCAGACTGACATGCTACGAACCCACTGACAAAATGGTTAAGGTAGCATGGTGGTATGGCCATCAAGATGGCTAGATAGCCAGTGCCGAAAACAATGCTAAATCATGAAAATTGTTCATGAAAATTGCGTGGAATTTCTTCTTAGAATGTAAGAATGAATGAAAGAAAGATTGTAATGACATCTACGAGATCAAACAATTTATGGGATCAAAACAAACAATTTAATTTGATGTCAAGTTTTTTTTCAAAACGTATCTCCTGCTACTAATTTTGAAGAGAAAGTTGACCATCTGATTGACCCTATCCTTCTCAAATAACTATTGCATATTGTCCACACCCAAACTATTTGTGTAAAAAAAAGCTTTCATAATTGTTTGCTGCAAGTGGGCTTTCACTTTCTCTGGTCAGAATGGCAGGAGAATTATGAGCATCGTTTATTGTTGAGCGTGGAATTGGAATGAAAATGAAAATGAGATTAGGTAGTAAGTAATGATAATCGCGTGACAAGCTACATGACACTTTATTTACTGTTGAAGATGATACTAAGCGAACAGGTACGTTTCAGAATCACAGTCTGCTTCTTCTGACAGTTTCAGAATGTTATCATTTACGCAATGGATTCAGTTGGAAGTCAAGAAAAACTTTCATTACCTATCATCTTTCTGAAGAAATCGATGTGTATACAGTGTGATCTGTCTGTGTCGAAAAGATTTGAATGAATGAATGAAGACTTTTAATAACGTCCACGAGGCCAAATAGCCTATGGGACCCACAGATCAGCAGCAAACGAAACACCACAACCTAAAAAAGAAACCACAGCCCAAAAATTACTTGATCTCCCTTTCCTTCTGAATTTTGGATCTTCTACTATGAATTTTTATCAGATAATCAACACTTTTCAATATTATCTCCTCCTCGAATAAGCTGTATAAAGTGTCCACATTTAAAATCTCGATATAGTTGACCCGAATATCCATGTAGGCTGGGCATTCCATGATGAAATGCCACTCTGTCTCTACAAGCCCTAACGAACAGAACCTGCATATCCTATCAGCCCAAACTTCTTTAGGTGTCGTCCATCTACCGGTTTCACATCTCAGCTAGTGCGAACTAGTTCTTAGCTGAGCTATTAGCATTTTCGCTTTCCATTTTATTTCTGCACCTATATATGTTTTCTGAGTATGATCATATGAGGGATTAAAGTGCTTGATGTAGTACTCCCTTTTCCTTGATAACTCCCTAGCCCACATGCTTTCTTTAACTTTTTGCTGCACGTACATTTTGATTTCCTTAATGTTATTTGGGCAATCATCTATGTTGATACCCCACTTACTCAACCACTTTTTATTTTGCTTCATCCACGTGCTCTTCCTTCTATTTAGTTTCTCTGCTGCTACCATTTTGGGCCAACGAGACACCTCCATATTCTCTAGCCTCTTTAGATAACTTAGTAAACGAATCATAGCTGATGTCTCCACAGGTAAGGCACCGACCTCAGCTAGGACAATCTCATAGGAAACAAATGATTTTATTTTGAGGCTGCTTGTGATTAAATGTTTTTGCAGTCTTTCAATTTGTCTCCATTTCATTGTTGAAGTATTTCCACCCCAAACTTCACACCCATAGAGAACCACCGGCACCACTAACAATCCAAAAAGAGTTTTCTTGGTTTTCCAGTCTCATAATTCAACACTCCTACATCTATTTTGCAAAGAGAATAAAGCTTTCCATCCACCTTGAATCCTTTTTACTCTGCATGTTTCCCAACTAAGCCTATAGTGAAAATCAAGGCCAAGGTACTTATAGTCACTAACCACTTGCAAGGGACTGCCTTTGAAGATAAATTCTATAGCTTCCTTCTTTCTTTTCAAGGTAAATATCATAACCTTAGTTTTGTTGATGTTCACTTGCATCCCAACCTCTTGACAAAATAACTCAAGAGCTTTCAAGTGAACCTTCAAATCATGCGATGTTTTTGCCATTAGAATAAGATCATCAACATAAAGCAACAATTTTATTACATAATTGGTTAGCTCGAATCCTCCTCCTCCAAAATTGTCTAACCATTCCTCTAATTTGTCAATATACAACCCAAATAAATTAGGTGAGAGAGGGTAGCCCTGTTTGATGCCAATATCACTTCCAAAACATTCAAATATTCCCTGTTTAGTTCTGATTTTAGCTTGAACCTACTCGTATAACCTATGAACGACAACCCTGTGTTTTTTAGGAATTCCCAACTCTTCCATTCTAGACCATAACTTGTTTCTAGGGACTGTGTCAAATACTTTTTTGAAGTCTACGAAGCAACAAAAAACCTCACCGCCCTGCTTATCCCAAACTTTCTCAATCAAGTACCTGAGAGTAATGCAGTGATCAATGGTAGAGTACTTTGGTCTAAATCCTGCTTGACCTTTTGCTCTCTTTCCCTCTTTTTCTTCCCAACTACTAATTCGACACTCAACCATGCTCCCAAAGAGTTTCTCGAAGAGTGAGTTAATCATTATAGTGCGGTAATTTGAGGGGTTGTTGATATCCCCACTTTTGTGCAAGGGGATGATGACACTAGTTGTCCAATTTGTTGGAAATCCATATTGAATAACCCTATTGAATATTCTTTTGATGTGTGGTGTGAGGGCATCCACACCCCACTTTAAATATTCCGATTGTAAGCCCTCTATGTCATGTGCTTTGCCCCCCGCAAGCCTTTTAACTCCTTCTTTGATGTCTCTTGTGGAAAAGAGTTTAGCCCTTGAATTAATCATAGGAGGAACATCTTTTTCTTGCGCCCTCTCATATAATAGTTTTGAATATTCCAGCCATTGTGAGTCTGTGATATTGTTTTCTTTGATTGTGTTTTTTTGTTGTAATTCTTTCCAGAACCCTTTCGGATTGTGCCTACCCAGGAAAATCAGATCTTTCCATCTTGCTTGCATGTAAACCTCTTTTTTTAGTCTCACAAGTTTTTCATACTCTTTTTTGTTTTCCTCTAATTTAGCTATTCTTTTCCCTACCTTGCATTCTTCGTCATACCATGGATTCGCTGGAAAGCTATTTTTGTTGCCTTTCTTAGGTCTAGATCTTTTGCACCAACTAAGAGCTTTGAGGATTATTGAAGTCAGATTATTGCTGCATATTGTTTTTCTGTTTATATGCTGAAATGTCATTTTTTAGAGCTGCATAAGGATCCTCCTTATCTAGTTTCTTTTTCTTATAAAATTGTGAGCCATGTGGGGCAAAGTAGCAAGCTGCAAGATAAATTGTGAACTCCTTGATCTTTATTTTCAGCCATATGTATTGGTTATTTGGGTCTTCTTTTTCCACTTGTATGGTTCTTTCCCATGATTCTTTTATACAGTGTGATTTGTGCCAAAAAGATTTGTACAGTGTGATCTCTTCAGTTGTTGCGGATCATGGGAGAAGTGTGAACTGAGAAGGTTTAGAGCCGTGTAAACAACGGAGTGGAGAGTGGGACCACCATAACCATGAACACCGTAAACCCACATAGATAAACAATAATAATAAATTTTAGGCATCCTTCTATATTATTTTTTCTTAAAATATTGTATACTTTTTTTTTTATAATGGAGTGGAGAGTGGGACCATCATAACGGTGAACACTGTAAACCCACATAGATAAACAATAATAATAAATTTTAGGCATCCTTTTAAATTGTTTTTTCTTAAAATATTATATACCTTTTTTTAGACTGGATCAGGTAACCATCCCTTATCAACTACAGTAGCACAGGTTTGGGGGAGATTAGAGCTTGCGACCTCTTGCTTGCAATAGGATGCTTTAGCCAATCAAGCTAGCCCCCTCACCCCAAATATTGTATACTTATACTAGCTAGTAGTGAAAAGTTAATTTTGGTTAGTTAAAATTAGATAAACATTTATATTATTTGATTATTGAAGTCTATGTTGTTTGAGTGGTTTTTGACTTTAATATCTTATTTATTTTTGAAGATTTGTTATTTTTGTTTTTGAAATCCTATAGAATAATGAGAGTAAAGATGGTGTAGAAGACAAGCTAAATTAAATAAACATAAAAATATAAGTATTGATTATTTGACAATAGAAATGGATTATGTTTAAGTAGATTGATTTTGAATTTTCACTTCTCATTTACTTTTAGATATTCTCTACAGGAAGACATTTTTAATCTTGTTTTGAATTCATTTTGTATAAGATGAAATATAGAGGAATGAGAGTAAAGATGATGTAGAAGAAGATAATTAGTTTATAGAATGAAGAAGAGTGAGACTAAATATGATATAGAGGAAGAAGATTAACTTTGTAAGAAATTTCCATTGATATGTGATGAGATTGGAAGTAAATATTTCACCATCTTATTATAGATACACAATTGAGGAATAATAGATAAATGATCTTGATAAAAGGATAATAAATCATGTCATTTTATCAATATTGTATCCACATCATATGTAGATCATAGAATAGTATATTTCTTTGGATAAGAATATTTGACAACTATAAATATAATTATCATATAAGTAAAACTGATATTATTAAGAATTTAAAAATAATTATATGAAAGAAAAACAAGTAGATAGATTAATGTGAAACAAGAGAATAAAATAGCAATTGTGTGAATTAAAGCCACATGTTACTTATGTGAATTTGTACAAATTCAATGGAAAAAAATAGATAACAAAATATATTTATATAATGTGAATGCATTTACAAATTTTAGTGTGGAAATAATGATTTTTAATTAATAGCCCAAGCACAAACTCAAAATGGATTTTTCAAAGTATCAATCCATCTTAAATAATCAAACTTTAAGGGAGGCAATAACTAAAAGGCGAACAATACTCTTGGAGGTTCTCAAAAATATTATTTTAAAAAGGGGATGACTATCCTAAAAGAAATAAGAGATACTAAGTAGATATATTAATAAAAAAATTATAGTAGATTAAAAGCATTGAGGAGATATCACAGAATATCTAGAGGCATCTAATATTTTAAAGGAGGTTTAATGTATCAAGTGTTATATCTAATATTTTGTTAGTTCTAAAGTGTTTTTAGATCTCTCTCAAAACTTTTTTTTTAAATCTATTTATATGTATGTAGATATATTTGTTAATTATTATTAAAAATAGTGATAAAAATAGAAATATTGTGTTTTTTTTATTTGAAAGCATTCATCAAACAATTAATATTTCAAAATATATCAAGGGTCAGTAGCTCAATGGCCAAAGCATCTAGTTGGATGCATAAAGGTTCACCGTTTGAGTGTTAATGATAAATTTAATATGATGGTATAATAATGAATCTTATAAAACATGTTGGAGGGATTTAATTACTATTAACTAGGGTAAAAGTAGTCACACTTTCAGCCAACTTATCAGCAAGTGAATTTAAGTATTTCTAAGTAAAAATCAATTTTCGTCAAACATATGATCTACTAAGATTGTTTTAGCTAAGTTAGATATTTTCACAACTTTTCCAACTAAAATTATTATAGCACACTTTGACATCAATTAACCAAGAAATAATTAAAAAAAACTTAATGTTTCAATCACTCATATTCATGTAAATAACATTTTTTTAAAAATATAAAAATTCATAAGTGTAAATTTCAATATATATATTATTTTGTATTTTTACTAAAAGTAGGCTATCAACATAAAATATTAGGTTGATTATCATGTCAAAAAAATACTAAAACTTATTAAAACAAATGAAAACAAATGTGTTTTAATACTTGCACATGTTCAATTGTTTAAAATATATGTTTAACAATAATTTTTAAAAATATATCCATGCACTAAATTTTTAAGTTATAAATACACAAAAAAAAATTGAAAGAAAAAAAATAAAATTATTGTATAAAGATTGGAGTCTCATTTAACTTCATTTTTCATCATTTTATTAGCAACTACTGTCGATTTATTAAAAAAATAAAAATTAAAAAACTATTTTATGTTTTTTTTAAATACAAATGTAAAATATACTAATTTTATTAGTTTACATCATTTCAAAATCCAAAATATCTATGCCACTTTTTAGTGATTCAATTTTAAAAGTTGGATCAATGTTGGTTGTTTCCTTTATAAAAATGTGACATAACTTTGTATTTTTACCCACTAGTTTAAGTTTATGTAAATAAGGTATGTATAAACAACATATTATACTAATATTGAAGGGAGTCATGTACAAGTAAATTTAAATATGATCTAAAAAAAATATAGAAAGTAAAGAGACCCATTCTAAATAGCTAAATCATAAATAAAAACATAATGATGCATGTGGGAAAAACCCTTTCAAGAGAAAACCCTAGCTCCAAAACTTGCACAATGTATTATAAAAAATGAAAAAGGTAAAAAAACACAATGCAAATCTTAATAGGAGTAAATATTATCAAGAATTAAACTTTAATCATTTTAACAAAATTTCAACATTCCTATGTACTTGCAAACTCTCATATCTAAAGTATTTCAAGAATCATCAATTTATAGAGTATTAAAATACATGAAACTATTAAAAAAAATAAAGCCATGAGCTAAAAGTACACTCACATGTGGCACTCAAATTGGGTGGAATATTCTCCTCAAATCATGCTTATGAAATGAGGCATAATTCTTGTCAATATTTCACATAGTTACCTCTATTCAAGAGGATATTAAACATCATAAGAGTTTTTCATAGGTTGAGACAAGAGAGGAACACTACCACTTGAATCTAATTGCTAGGGGCCAAGAGGCCCCTAAACTCTAAACACAATATGAAATTATGTATGCTCAATAATTTAGTTACTACATCTACTACATTCATCAAGGTCTCTACCTTTTCTAGCTTTACCCTACCATCCCTACACATATATCTCAAAAATGATCTAGTAAACATATGCATTCTTAGTTTTGGCATAAAATTGTGGGGTAAAAACACAATAATTTGTCACACTTTCAGACAAATAAATAGTTTCGAGCGAACAGGTTATGGTCGGAAGGTATTCAACCGATAGGGTTTTGGCTGAAACCACACAACAATGACATGGCGTCGATGTGGCGACACCTTTTTGGTCAGGTGGGTTTCGATCGAAACACTACTGGTTGAATACCTTCTAGCAGAAACAACGAGTTATAAAAATAAAAAAATAGGCCTAACCATTTTGCTTGTTTGGGTGGAAGTGTTTTTAGCGAGAGAGCATCGATCAAGCTAAGGTTTTCAAGCATCGATAAATAGAAATCAAGTGCCCAAGTTTCTTGCTCTTTCCTCCTCTTCTATGACTCTTTTCTTGCGTTTTCTTTGTGTGATATGTGTTGGAATTGTTTGAGCTGAAAGGATTTTGTGAGATAGTTGGTGGTTTGTAATTGGCACACGGTAGTGGCCATATGGTTTTTTGTTTCTTTTGTGAAACACGTGTTTCAAATTTTGAAAGGCAATGTGAATTTTTTTCCTTTGGCAATAATATGTGAATGACAATGTTTTACGTTTTTGGCTTGAATAGTTTAAAGGATTTAACTATAAGCTCATGAATGATATTGATATTTTTAACAAAAAATTTTGCAATATGGAACTCTCACCAAAGTGATAGTGCAATTTTTTTTTGTCTTTTGAAATTTGGTAAACTTAACCCTTGAATGACAAACTATAGATTTGGGGTTTTCAGTTTTTGGTGATTTAAACCCTTTGAATGACATTTTAACATTTTATTTTTGCAATATGAAACCCTCACCAATGTGATAGTGCAATTTTTTTAGCTTTTGAAATTTGGTAAACTTAACTCTTGAATCGCAGACTATAAATTTATAGTTTTTTAGTTTTTGGTAATTTAAACCCTTTGAGTGGAAATGAGAACAATCACATAGTTGATCTTCTAGTCTAGCTAGGGTTCAAAATAATTATTTAGGAAAGCATAATTAATCATATATTTTATGCCATACATAGTAATAGAAAAAGGAAATAAAAATAAATATAAGTCTACCCAAATTTTATCAATTCCAACTTATATAAGATTATGGTATATTCATAGTTTTAGAGATCCAACCATATGTTATGAGTTAGAAACAAAGCAAGCAAAGTTTGGATATAGTAAAATAGAAAATATTGATTTTTGTAAAAAGAGGTATGGGGAGAATCATAAATAATTAAATAAAGAAAATAAGATGTTGCAATATAAGAATGAATTTCTCAAAAGGAAAGAACTATAAACCAGGCTTCCTGTCAGATTGTATGGCGCATACCTAAAATAAAATTCTCATTTAGAAGATTCTCAATCATAACCATATCTACAACTTGGATGGCATATTACTTGTTGAATATGTTGGCAAAGCTTTTAAGACTATAGGCAATGAAAGGACGTTTCTATAAAAATTCAAATCACAATTATTCTAACTTGTGGCATAATCTTCATATTCATGTGGGTACAAACTCCAGCTATAGTAAACATTAGAACTATTATACTGGTTGCTAAAAATAAACAAAGCCAACAGCATATTTGATTAATTGACTCATTTATGTATGTTCAAATCTAGATGATTTATTCTCAACTAGATAATGAATGGAAACTTTTAGAGCTAACTGTAGATTCAAATAATATGCATATATAGTCATTGCACTAATGTAGCAATGTTGTTATAAGTACAATAGTGTTCGATTCTTAATTTCTCAAGCCTGAGCTTGTATAATTTAAGAAATAAGAAATTATACTATGCTAGTTGATTAGAAATTAAATAAAAAAAGAGAGGTAGAGAGAAGAATTAAGAACAATATATATTTATCCTACAAACCCTACCAAGAGAGAAAAAAATGTGGTAGTTTCAAGTCATATGAGATGATCACTAAATGCTAACATTTCAATATGAGTTGGCATTTATGTTTTATATCTACTCCAGAAAACTCATCTTTAGTCATTACAAATTCTTCTAGATTAATATCATCTGCTAAACCCTAAAATCTACCCCTTGTCCCATTCATCTAACCCTATTTTAACTTTAACCTTAACCCTAAAATTATGTCTAACCTTTTTTCAATCTTACTCGACCCAAATTGATCTCTAACCATTGTTGAACCTTGATTAAACCCTAATTAAATTGTAACCCTTACCTAACCTAACTCTAATAGCCTTAATTTTAATCTTACATGTGTGTATGTGTGTACATATGTATATGTATGTATGTACATGTATGCATGTGTACATGTATGCATACATATGTATATCTATGCATGTACATATATGTGTATGTGTGTATGTGTGTATGTGTGTATGTATGTATGCATATATGTTTATGTGAATGTGTATGTATGTATGCATATATGTGTATGTGTTCATGTATGTATATATATGTACATATGTGTACATGTATGTATATGAATATATCTATGCATGTACATATATGTACATGTATGTATGCATATATGCTACACCCTTAATATTAAAGTACATTGGGTTATGAATAGTTGGTTTGTGGCTATCTTAACTCCTAATTAAGTCATATTATCATTATTGTATTGTTATTTGGTTTATTAGGTTATCCTAGAGCTTATATAGGGTTATCTAAGTCATCCTAGGTGGTATCCTAGGCATAAATAAGTATATATAGGAGGTTGTGAGTCAAATTTCATCATCATATTGTGAATTATATTCTCATTGGAGATATTTGGAGGTTTCCCCCCTCGAAGTGGCTTGTTATTCTAAGCTATTATTCAATATTTGTAACATATTTTTCATAATATTCTTCTATTGTGCAAGTTATTTCATTACAAGTGGTATTGCAACATGATCTTGGCACCATAGAGGCAAGGTTTCTTCTCAATATTGGAGGCAATTTTGGGGAGAGAATATCTTCCAGATTTTGGTGATTTTTTTTCTAATTTTTAAAGGGTTTTTGAAGACCATATTAAAGAAGCTACATTCCATATTTCAGAGGAATTGGAGTAGATTTGAGTGAGTTATTTCAAAATTAGGGTTTTTACACAATTTATTTGGAATCCAAATATTTATCACATTCTATTGTATTGGAGCCTACTTTTTATAGGGTTTTTGAAGATATTATAGAGGAGTCTATAGTAAAAAATTCAGAGAATTTGAGTTTAATTTAGGTGATTTATTACAAAATTATTTTCTACCATCATGGTAGGGCCTACAACAAGAGGCAAAAAGAATGGTACCAAACTGGGAAAATCTTCAGAGAATGAGGGAGTATAAAATGACGATTTTAACCCTAAGGATGAAATAAACAAAGTCAAGGATGATATTTCATCATTAGAGAGGCAGATTATGGAAGAAATAGGTGAATTGAAATAATTTATTCAAGGTATGTGGTATAAGGGTGAAGATTCATCTCATAAGGTGGAAGATAACTCTTTTGTTGAAAATGAATTCCTTGGTCTTAATTGGGGTTTCAAGAAGGATCATTCATTTAATAATAATATGCCAAGTCATTTTATACCAAAGTTAGATATGAGAAAGTTTGACAGCAAGGATCCAACCAACTAGTTATGTTAAATGGAGCAGTTCTTTGATATTCATCATGTTCCTAGTCAACAAAAAGTGGATATGGCATCATTATACCTAGAACCAGACCAATTTATTTGGTATCGTTGGTTATGTGATGAGAAGAGAAAAAGGGTTGTGTGGTCACATGATCAATTTTTCAAGAGGAACTTGCTACTCATTATGGTGATAACTTTATGGATAGCTACTTTTGCCAACTCACCCAATTAAAGAAAACATGCATGGTCAAGGATTATATTTAGCAATTTCAAAACCTTTCTTTAAGAGTAGAGAATGTGACAGAAGAAAACATGAAGGAACTATTTCTAGGTGGTTTAAAGGATCACATAAAATATGAAGTACAATTTTTCCAACCACAATCCTTATCACAAGTAGTAGTAATGGCAAGACAAGTGGAGGAGAAGTTTCTTGAGAGTAAGAGACAAGGGAATACAAATTTTAACGAAAGATCTCCTACATATTCACTACCACAACCTACTAAGTTGACTCCACAACAAATTGAAGAGATAAGAGCAAAAGGGTTATGCTTCAATTGTGACAACAAATATAGTTGAGGGCATAGATGTAGTGAATTTTTTTTTTTTATATTGAAGGACCAAGTGAGGAAGAGGAGGAGGAACCACTATTAGAGGGTGATAAGGATCTAAATGATGAACCACATGATTTCCAACAAATCATTTCTTGTTAAATGTATTCTCTAGGTTTGGTGCCCCTCAAATTCTCAAGTAGATGGATTCTTAAAGAATTAGAAGGTAATCATGTTGATTGACTCAGGTAGTACTTCAAATTTCATCAACAAAAAATTGGCTACTTGTCTAAATAGTTTTATATATCTAGCTCCAAAATTTTAGGTCTTGATTGTAGATGGTGGTACCATCAGTTGTTCGAGAAAGTGTCATAGTATTAAATTATCCATGGGAGATTATCGCCTTTATAGCTCAATGTATGCTATATCCATGGGTGCAACATATATTGTTTTGTGAGTACAATGGATCACTACCTTGGGAAAAATTGAGATGAACTTCCAAGAATTGTTTATGAGGTTTCAATCAGAAGGGAAGATGATAGAGCTATGAGGGTTGAAGGAAAAATCCCAATGGTCACAAGGATGATTTAAGGAATTTCTAGGAAAAATGAATTTTTAAAGTTGTACTAGATGTTTTGTAAATTGCATATGATGCAATTTATACTTGTGGAGTTGAAAAAATGAAATGAAAGATTCTTGAACTTAAGAACTCCATGGAACATACATTTATGCAAAATTGGAACATAAACTAGGTTTTGTAAATTGCATATATATGATCTAGCATATAAGTGGAGTTGAATAAATGAAATTGAAGATTTGAAAGTGAACTTAAAAATTCCATGTCAAACATAAAAATACAATTGGATAGATGATTTAAAGGAATTTAGGCAAAATGTGAACTTTTAAAAACTCACTAGGTTTTGTAAATTGAATATATATGATCTAAGATTCGGGTATGTCCAGGATCATGATGGGCCAAAAAGTGGCGATATGTAAGTGATATGATGACCCATGTGGCTGATGACTTTTTTTCTACCCAAATTTGATGAAATGAAAAGGACTTTTAAAGTAGATTCTCAGCTTTCCACCCATATAAATTATTATTTACTTTGAATTTAATAAATAATTATTATTCATTTTCTATTTGAATTACAAAAAAAGTCTTGATTGATAGGCTGATTGAAAAACATCTATAACTTTCAAGTAACGGTATCACATTTTTTGAATCCAAAACATGTGTCATGTTCTATGCTTTGTATACTATAGGATAATTAAAAAAAAAAAAAAATCATTATGTTTTGACCAAGTTAAGGTGGTTAGATAGACGAGTTTTTATATTTTTTAAAAGTTGTAATAAAAAAATCATAATTAATTATTTATTTGGAAAAAAATTATAAAAAAATATGCATCACATTGGGACACAAGTCCTCTACTTATATCTAAAAGCTTATAAAAAAATATTATCATTTTATTGTGGTTAGGGTGGTCAGACATCCACCTACTTCTTATTTTTACCTTGAAATTTAAGTACTACTGCATTGAAATTTCAAATTTTGACCAAATAGATTTTATTTTTTTAAATAAAGGTCTAGTAGTTTAGAAACTACATTAAATTTTCTACATATTCTATTTTTACATTTTTTTGAAATAATATAGATAACTTATTCAATTTTTTACGTCAAGTTGCCTAACTCTATTTTTTTGAGTTTTCATTGCCACTTAAGGGCCTGTTTTTTCCATGATGATCCTGCACATACCCATTCAAGAAATGAAATCAATGATTCAAGTGAACTTAAAATAATTCCATTTCCAACATAAAAATGCAAAATTAGAAATATATGATTTAAAGGAATTTAGGAAAAATGTTTGAAAATATTTTTAAAGTCACTAGGTTTTGTATCAAGGATATATGTGATCTAACATACATATTTAAGTGTAGTTTCAAATGTAAATTATGAAATCAAAGATTCTTGAGCTAAATTAATAATTCCACATGGAACAAATTTAAATACAATTCCATAAATAAATGACCAAGCCTTTGAAAAAAACCCATTCTAAATCATGTCACATGTCCAATCAATATAGATATAGATAGATCTATAACAAGTTTGAGTATATATATATCCAATCATACATGTAGATATATCCAAAACACAATTTAAATCTCCTAGTACATATAATCTGGATCCTCTCTATCTTTAATTATCTCTAAAATTTTGCATGATCTTCAATAGGAAACCTCCTTTTTTGTTTGGCATGTCCTCTTTTAGGTAAAGTTTCTAATTTTTTTTTTTTGCTATAACTAAGAGACTATAATGTAGTGTAGTGTCTAAAAAAGGATCGTTTGACATTTTCGCACTCGTTTGGGTCCTCCTACGAATTTTAGCTTAATGTTGCCTTGATTTAGTGTTGTAATGTGGTTAACACATTCACATTAGGTCTTGGCCCTTGTGAACTAATGTGTTTTAACGATACTTTACAAAGGTGTTGTAAAGTGTTTTAACACACTTTCACACTTTTCTAGGGTTTTATCAATTAACTAAGCATAATAAACATAATTTCAATAACAATCAATCTTAATATTGGCTTATTTGGAGTGTTGTAAAGTGTTGTAACACACTTTAAAATTCCTCTAGGGTTGTCATTAATAATTGGGCTTTCTTATGATTTGATTGGACCTATTTTGCATCCACAAGCCTCATTTAATACATCTTTTCGAGGATAATCCCAACACCAATTAGTAACCAATCATAATTCAGGTGTTCCTGGCTTGTGTGGCCCAGATTAAGTGTCTGGGACTCGTTCGCCACCTTGGGAAAATGAGTCCCACCTAGGTCTTTTTGGCCCCAATGCAGGTTTCACACATTTCTAGATACTCTTGATTTTTGGTCCCATACATTATGTGTGGTGGGACTCATTCACCACCTTGGGCGAATGAGTCCCGTGTGACCAAAATTCAAATTTAAATCAAATTTCTAGTGGGATTTTATTCTCCTATATTTGATGTTGTCTTGTAGTGTTGTAATTTTGGAAATTCTTGCATAATTGAGTATAAATACAGGGTTATTTCACTCATTTTCTCCTAAAAAGCAATCAAGTGACCTAAGTTCTGAGAGCATCATTATAGAAAATTGAGTTCACAAGAGCATTTGAGAAAGAGAATTCAAGGCATTCATGGGTAGATTATCAAGTATTCAAGAGCGATCTTCAAGCATCAATCATCATGTCAAAGATCATATTCTTCATGTTTGTTATTGTGGTCAAAATTGTGATGGAGAGTTGATGATTCAAGAAAGCATTGCACTCAAGATCTATCAACATCAAGAAAGAGTTAAGAACCACATCCATTGCAACCATTTCAATCATAATTGTAAAAACTTATTGCGAGGGTTTGGTGAGTTGTAACATTACCTTTTGTTCATTCATCATTCTCCCTTTACATTTTCTTTCATTTCAAGGTTTAATTACCAAGAAGGGGTTTGACCAAGGCAAACCCCTATTCTCTAACCCCCACAACATTTTCCCCTCTTCTTGTGTGTGATTTGTAGGTCTAGGTTGCATATTTTTCAAAGAGAAAAGTTGGAGAAAAGTTGTCAAAGTTGCCATTCAACCTTGGAGATGCTTGGAGAAGACCTATAAGTGATCGCTATTTTGCATATTCCAATATGAAAACTAGTAAAAAAGAGCAGAACAGACTGAGAGGCACAAAATCCACTTCAGAATCTCTAAAAAATAAAAAGTGTATTGATTCACTACTATTGGAGAATGAGTCCCACTATACATGCCTGAATAGGATCTTTGTAGATTTGGATACCCTTTTGGCTAAAACCTGTTTCCACATATTTTCTCGAAAACTGGATTGATTCGACTAGTTTGGCAAATGAGTCCCAATCAACATAAAACAATAAATTTTTCAATGATCTAAATATCCATTCTACCTTCTTCAGTCTTCCAGGTGCATATAATTTAGTTTCATAGCTTCCTATTACATTTTACGTGTCTTTACAGGTCATTTTGCATATCTCATTGTGTTTTCAAATATCTTCTTTTCCAAGTTTACACTTGGTGGTGAACCCCTCATTTGACATTATTCAATCCATAGAACATTCCCTTTGCTAGATCTCAATATCCTTTACATTGAAAACTCAAGTGTTTGTTCTTGAATGAAAAGAGCATGAAAATAAAGATCTCTCCTTTTAGGTCCAAAACCCTAGAAGCCAAAGAGGGAGGTCACCATCTTTCTCTTTTCATTTTGGTGAACCTACATTTAGAACATCATAATTCTAATTTGGAGTACATTTACATCCTAGATTTATCTTGCATTAACATTGCATTAGGTCTTGCATTAGTTAATTTGAATTCTCAAGTTTCAATTTTTGCATTAGTGAAAAACTCATTTAACTTGCATTATTGCATTTAATTTCATTGAAAATCAGTAAAATTCTGCATTTGCATCAAAAAACATAAAAACATAAAATTTAATTGAAAAATTCTATTTTTTTTTTCAAAAAACAATAGTATCTGGACTCATTCGCGACCTTGGGTGAATCATTCCCCTTGTATATTTTGTACTACATTTTTTGGTACTCAAACTTCAAATTCTAGGTCTCTGTTCGTTGTTATTGCCTTTTTGTTTCATTCAATTCATTGCATTTAGCTTACATTCATTCCTCTTGTACATTTCTTACAAATCAAAGTTGCATTCACAACATTGTTGCATAGTTTAGAATCTGAAATTTGCACCATGGGTATGTGCTTTATTAAACTTTGGACGCCATTAAAATCCTTAGTGGATGTGTCAAGTTGTGCCTTTGGAAATGAACCTAATGACATTGAACTCACTCATGCTCACTCAAATCCTAATGTATGTCCTCCTAGTGATGTTGACATCATTGGAGAAGATGATGAAAATATGAATAGGTTCTTAAATGATTGTCTTAATAACCTTAAGGCTAACGTATCCTTTTATCCATCCATGAACCAACCAAAACCTCCTACCATACCACCTCTTGAGATGT
Source organism: Sequoiadendron giganteum (assembly GCA_007115665.2). Taxonomy (NCBI): domain Eukaryota; kingdom Viridiplantae; phylum Streptophyta; class Pinopsida; order Cupressales; family Cupressaceae; genus Sequoiadendron; species Sequoiadendron giganteum. The sequence goes on from CM021105.1 coordinate 77,677,302, forward strand.
TTGGTTATTTTCATCCCAAAACAAAAATTGAACCTAAGTTCCGTACAACAAGCGAGCATAGTTCCTTTAAGCAAGTAAATACTCAACCCTTTTATGATAACGAAGTAACAAAAACTCCCAGCAATCTTCAAGAAACATACATATAAGGCTTTTTTGATGTGTTTTTTATGCACTTCACAACATAGGTGATGCATAGGTGCATCACCTCTCTTGAAAGACAATCTTCCACAATCAAATTGTAGAACACTATCCTGCATGAAATTTTCAAATTCCAAATTTGAAGTCGGGAGATACCATCTAGGTCGCCCTGCCCTGTTCGCCCTTTCAAAACAACAATTCGGCCTCTCGTTCCCAGAATGTCCAAACGCTCTCCCAATCCAAAAACGGACTTTGACCCACATGCTCAAATTGCATCCTCTTCTGCATGAGGGTATGTGCAGGATCATCATGGAAAAAACAAGCCCTTAAGTGGCAAAAAATTCAGAAAAATCAGAGTTAGGCAACTTGACATAAATTTTTGAATAAGCTATCTATATTATATCAAAAATATGTAACAATAGAATTTGTAGAAAATTGCATGTTGTTTCTAAATTAATAGTTTTATTTATGAAAAAATAAAATCTATTTGGTGGAAATTTGAAATTTCAATATAGTAGTACTTTAATTTCATGGAAAAAATAAGAAGTAGGTGTCTATCTGACCACCCTAACCACATTAAAATGATAATATTTTTTTATAATATTTTAGATGTAAGTATAGGACTCATGTCTCGATGTGATGCATATTTGTTTGTAATTTTTTTTCAAGTAATTAATTAATAATAATTTTTTTATGACAACTTAAAAAAAATATAAAGATTCGTATGTCTAACCACCTTAACTTGGTCAAAACTTCATGAAATTCATTTTTTTCTTTTTTAATCTTATAGTATGTGAAGCATAGAATGTGACACATGTTTTGGATTCAAAAAATATGATACCATTTGAAATCTATAGATGTTTTTCAATCAGCCTAAAAATCAGGGCTTTAGTTATAATTTAATAGAAAATGAATAATAATTATTTATTTAATTCAAAGTAAAGCATAATTTATATTGGTGGAAAGTTGAGAATCTCCTTTAAAAACCCTTTTCGTTTAATCAATTGTGGGTAAAAAAAAGTCGTCAGCCACATACCCATCATATTGCCACTTTGTGGCCCATCATGATCTTGCACATACCCATGAACTTTTCAAATTCCAAATTTGAAGTCCGAAGATACCATCTGGGTCGCCCTGACCTGTTTGCCCTTTCAAAAAAACATTTCAGCCTCTCGTTCCCAGAACGTCCAAATGCTCTCCCAATCCAAAAATGGACTTTGACCCACATGCTCAAATTGCATCCTCTCCTACATGAACTTTTCAGATTCCAAATTTGAAGCCAAGAGATACCATCCGGGTCACCCTACCTTGTTCGCCCTTTCAAAACAACATTCTGGCCTCTCGGGCCCAGACTGTCCGAACTCCCTCTAGTAAACAGTTAATAGAAATTCACACTAAATATTATTATCTTTTGACAATGCATGGATGGATATAACAAGGATTTTTCAAGATTTGATTAAAATTTTCCTTGATTTGTGTATGAAATCACTTACAACACTTCATGGATGCAGGTTTTAAGAAGCCTAACCACAGGTCCGTCGGGAGACCCATTGAGAAATCTAAACAAGGAAAAACACCTAGCTCTTGTCACCATTCATTTAATACCCACCTCACCTCGTGGCCTCCATCAATAGAGCTCACATTAGAAGAGGGAATGTGCCAAGGAAGTCAATGAAAAAATGCAAGAGGGTGGCCTTGAAGAAAGCATAGGGGAGCTGTCCTAATTTTCACCAGATGACGATGATCTCTGGGGGTTGTCCACCCAAATCAGGAGCAACCAATCCATTAATGCCAGTTGTCGACATGACCATTTTATCCAATGAAGAATGTTGCAAGTCCATCGGGAATAAGGCAACTTTTAGGTAGTTTCAGCTACAGTAAAAGGGAAATCAGCTAGAAGACAAAACTGCTACATCACCTGGGCACTAAAAGACAAAATAGGGAAAAGACAATGGATGTATTTTAAATTGTTGAATATTGTGGGGTAGGTGAAGCCCTAATGCAATTGAATCTGATCCACACAATGTAAATCAATCCTATCCATTCATTTGGGCTTTGAAAAACTATAAATAGGGGTCTCCCCCTCATTTGTAAAGGGTTGAAGAGTTGTTGTAAAAACATTTTGCAGCAATACAAAGCAACATTGTATGATCTATGGGTGTTAATTTTTTATTTTTCTCATTATGTGTGCATGGTTCTACCTTCCAAGTTAGTTTTAGTTGTTAGTTTCTTGAATGGAAGTGATGCTAGTGTTTGCTATTACATTATTTGATGAGCTTTAATCCCATACTTTTGGCACTTGTTAATGATAAGCTATTGTGCAAAGTTAGCCTGGGCTTCTTTATTTGATTGATGCAACTTAGTTCACTTGCATGTTCATGATGTGTGTATGCAAATTAAAAATTTGCAGTCCTTAGAAGATTGCACTGGTTTTGTGTAATTGTAGGATCCTCTTGGCCAAGCAAAACCCAGTTTAGGGAGTTTGTCTACTATAGTAGCCTCCATGATCACTGTTCATTCATAGTTTCAAATCCCTTCTCTCTTCCCAACCCTTTTTCCTTTTTGTTTAATAAATAACCTTAGGCAAGGTTCATTGCACATTATAAAGCTAAATCCAATGTTGAAATGGAGTTCTAGACTATTGTTTGAACCTGTAGCAAACACTCAACAACTCTCCCATCTTAAGAAATCCATTTGCAGATCCAACTTCCATGCTTTGTAACTCATCCATAAGTCTACCTTGTGATTCTAGCAAATCACATAAATCAACTGATATATTCCAAGCATTGTCAAGATCTGACATTAGAGACCTTGGGATAGTGTTCTCCAATTTTATTGTAGAAGATTATCTTTCAAGAGAGGTGATGCACCTATGCATCACCTGTGTTGTGAAGTGCATAAAAAACACATCAACAGGCTTCACAATATTGAGCAAACAAGGATGTGATACAACAAGCAAAAATGAAATTCATCAACTCCTAGAGAAAATACTAGCTGAGGAAAATACAAAGGGGATATGATATCAAGATGGGTAAAATAAAGAAGTTGGGTCCACAAAGAGGGGAAGTTTCAACCAAAAAAATGTGCAACTTTGGCAATATGATTGATGGACTTTTTTTCTGAATCAATCTATGAAATTAAAAACCATTAGAGAACATGATTTATAGTTTCCAAATATATAATTTTTATTAAGATTGGATTATATTTGTTATTTTTTAATTAATTTCTAAGATAACTATCCTATAAACTTGAAATATCAGGGTTTTTTTTGTTTTTTAATAACTTTTTTTTGGTAAGTTTCTTGTAAAAAAATTATATGGCATCAATCTTAAGAAAATTATCTACAAAATAAAAATATATATTCAAAAAATGTTTATTTTAAGTCCAATTATGTTGTCCGTACACGTTGATTTAAAAAAACAACAATTAAGGCCAATAAAAATTCTATTAAAAAACAAATATTCAAAACAAAAACAAACAAAAAAATTCCTCATCAATTTTCATGTTGTTATCTCTCGTTACCCAAAAGTAATTAGCAAAATGCTTTTATTTTTGTCAAAAAGTGGTGTTCGTACACATGCATGGTATGGTAAAAAAACAGGGAATTTTAAAAAGTGTTTTTTATACATCCCTATAAAAATTTAATTTTTGTCATCTAGGTATTTGAATAAATTACATATTTGGAAACTAGATTCAAAATGCTAAATTTTATATTACTGGATTTTTTCAAGATTCATTGTGTATGTGCCTCAAATTTTCAGTCCAAGTGTGACAATTTTTGAAAAATCAGCAAAAACACTTCCACTTGTTGAGGTTTTTGTGGACCCAACTTCTTGCATCAGCCCAGATCCCCCTTACAATAAAAATGTTCCTAAAGAATATCAAAGGCTTCGTAGTGATGGTACAATTATCTTAGATCATCATCCTGATATGAATGTTCTTCTTCCCAAAGAAAAGAAAATGATTCATAACAATGAAAGGATCTCCTCAGGTCCTCCTCTGCAACCTTCAACTAGAGAAGTTGGTGAATCTAGGAAGCACAAAAGACCTTACAAGTTACAAAAGTTACAACCTCCTCGCCCACCGCCCGAAAGTGAACATAAGATACAATATTTTTTGAATAAAGAATTAATTACATTTTCACCTATGAATAGATTAGTCCTCTATCCTAAGGATGCAAAGGTCCCACATTGTGCATATCATCAAATTCTTGGACATAGTACCAATTAGTGTCGTGCATTCCAATTAATATTAAAGAACTTTCACATTGATGGAAATGAATGCCACCATGTGATTTCCTAGCCTTGTTTCCCCCCTTATCATGCAATAGTTGTAGAACATGCTATTCTCACTATTACATGACCCTTCTCATCATATACCTTAGATCATTATTTATTTGCACTCAGTGGGGGCAAGAATTTTTTAGCCTTGTCCTAGTAATGCATTTTTCGTTGTCCCTTGGGTTTATCATTCACCTTCCACTTAAATAGACTGAGATTGGGAGGCAAATGACTTGCTCATAGGTTGACTTTCATTTGCCTTACTAGTATTTTTGCATCATTTATTTTCATTTTATTTTGTGTGATTTCATGTGCATAATGTGATCCCCCGTGACATTTTATTTCATGTTTTCTCTCTCTTTGTGCATTTGTCTATTTGTACCTTCATTCTTCTCAATGTCATGCATCTCTTTCTGTTTTCATCTTTATCTTTTTCTTGTGTTTTCCTTCTAGGGATGATGCAAGGCATTGAGACATTCATGTCTCCTCCATGTTGACCCAAATAACTTTATTTTTCTCTTTCCTTTTTCATTTCATCTTTACCTTTTTCTTGTGTTTTCCTTTTGGGGATGACGCAAGGCATTGAGATACCCTATGTCTCTTCCATGTTGACCCAAAAAATTTCCTTTGTTTTCGCTCTTTTTGTGTCATTCTTCTAGTTCTATGTGTATTTGAGGGATGCTGACAATTTTGAGCTCTCTAATATCATTGTGGTAAAGAACATATTGACCCCAAATCCATAGATCCCTTATGTGTTTGGTGTTTTCATTTTGGGGGAAACCCCTCTCTTTTCTTTTCTTTTTCACATGCTGTAGCTTTACTTGGAAACATATGACTTAGAATAGGGCTTTCCAAGTTTGATCTCATGTTTTTCTTCTTGTTTTTATTTTTTATTTTCTTCTTTACTATAATTTCTCATAGTATGGTGTTTAGCAATTTCTTTAAAGTGAGGGCATACATTGGCATTATTCTTTTGCAGTATTCTTTTTCATGGTTCTTAGTGCAACCTTCTTTCTTCATATACTATGTTTGTCGCTTTGTGGATGACATTGGGTGTAATTTAGTTTATGAGTGTGATCTCTCTTATCATATTACATTCATCTTAGTGGCTTGATGCGGCACACTGCATCCCCTAAGTTGTAATTTTTTTATTCTTTGATTGGTCCTCTCTTGGAGATATTAGGCACAATATTCCCTAAGTTAATACCTCACATGAACTAAGCAAGACTCCTTTAAAAAATTCTTATCTTTTTATTTTGCATTTGTTGTTATATGGCCACCTTGCATAATACAACTTGCATACCTATGGAGTCATCCTGTTTGTTCATGAGCTCCAAGCATATAGAGTTTTTCTTGTCTCATGAAGCTCAAAAATATTTTTTGTGTGATGCCTTATTAAAGTTATCAAGAGGTATAACTTTGGTATGGTTGAGCGGGAAGACCAATCTGAGGCATGAATTTTCCCATAGCCACTTCCATGTGTGTGTGAGCACATACAACCATGAGTTTATGTTTCTCACCTTTTAAGAATTCTCACTTGACAGACAACCAAGAGTTTCATCGCCTCAGAGTGAGTATGCATTTTTCAGACAAACAACCTAGATCTGATCCACATCGGGATGGATAAAGGGTCAAAGCTTGATCCAACTCTCTTTTAATTCTTTTCTTCTTTTTCATCTTTGGTAGTGCATGATTGACCTTGTCATTATTTTTTATATCATTTTCATGTGTGTTCCTTTGTGCTTATGTTGGTTTTCCATGGGATCTTGATTCTAGGGGATTGATTATACCTCTTGATAATTGTCATCTCATCTTGCTAGAATTGGTACATTAGAACCCCCCTTGATGCATTTTTGTCTACTTTAGTGTGAGTTTGAAGCAGGTTCATCCTCTCACTAAATTGGGGGCTAAATGTAATGTCAAAAAAAGGGTCCTTCGACATTTTTGCACTCGTTTGTGTCTTCCTTGTGTATTTTGGCTTAATCTTTGCTTGATTAGTGTTTTAATGTGGTTAACACATTCATATTAGGTCTTGGGCACATGTGAACTAATGTGTTTTAACGGTACCTTGCAAAGGTGTTGTAAAGTGTTGTAACACACTTTCACACTTTTCTAGGGTTTTATCAAATAACTAAGCATAATAAACACAATTTTAATCATAATCAATCTTAATATTTCCTTATTTTGAGTGTTGTAACACACTTTCACATTCTTCTAGGATTTTCATAAATAATTGGGCTTTCTTATGCTTTAATTGGCCCTATTTTGCATCCACAAGCCTCATTTATTACATCTTTTTGAGAATAATCTCGACACCAATCTTGGTAACCAATCATAATTCAAGTGTTCCTAGATTGCATGGCCCAAATTTAGTGTCTGGGACTCATTCTCCACCTTGGGCGAATGAGTCCCACCTAGGTCTTTTTGGCCCCGATGCATGTTTCACACATTTCTAGAAAATTTTGATTTTTGTTCCCATACATTATGTGTGATGAGACTCATTCGCCACCTTGGGCGAACAAGTCCCATGTGACCAAAATTCAAATTTAAATCAAATTTTTGGTAGGATTTTATTCTCCTAGATTTGATGTTGGCTTGTAGTTTTGTGGTTTCAAGAATTCTTGCATAATTGTGTATAAATACAAGGTTCTTTCACTCATTTTATCCTAAAAATAAATCAAGTGACCTAAGAATTTTGTATGAGAATCCTTATAGGAAATTGAGTTCACAAGATCATTTGAGAAAGAGGATTCAAGGCATTCATGGGTAGATTATCAAGTATTCAAGAGCATTCTTCAAGAATCAATCATCATGTCAAAGATAATATTCTTCATGTTTGTTATTGTGCTCACAAATGTGATGTAGAGTTCATGATTGAAGCAAGCATTGCACTCAAGATCTATCAACATCAAGAAAGAGTCAAGAACCACATCCATTGCAGCCATTTCAAGCATAATTGTAGCACCTTATTGCTAGAGTTTGGTGAGTTGCAATATTACCTTTTGTTCATTCATCATTCTCCCTTTATATTTGCTTTCATTTGAAGGTTTAATTACCAACAACGGGTTTGACCAAGGTAAACCCCTATTCTCTAACCCCCACAATATTTTTCCCTCTTCTTTTGTGTGATTTGTAGGTCTAGGTTGCAATTTTTTCAAGCATAAAAGTTGGAGGAAATTTTTTAAGTCTCTAAAGTTGTCAAAGTTGCCATTCAACCTTGGAGAAGCTTGGAGAAGACCTACAGGTGCTATTTTGTAGTTCAAATCTGGAAACTAGTAAAAAATAGTAGAGTAGATTGAGAGGCACATAATCCACTTCAAAATCTCTAGAAAAGAAGAAATGGACTGATTCACCACTATTGGTGAATGATTCCCGCTATATAGGCATGAATAAGATCTTTAGAGATTTGGATACCCTTTTGGCTAAAACTTGTTTTTGCACATTTTCTCAGAAACTGGATTGATTCACCTAGCTTGGCGAATGAGTCCCGGTCAACATAAAATAGCATATTTTTAAGTGATCCAGATCTCCATTCCGTCTTCTTGAGTCTTCTAGGTGCATACATTTTAGTTTCATAGCTTCTTATTGTATTTTTCTTATCTTTCTACATCATTTTGCATATCTCACTATGTTTTCAAACATCTTTTCCAAGTTTACACTTGGTGGTGAACCCCTCATTTGACATTATTAATCCATAGAACATTCCCTTTGCCATATCTCAATATCCTTTGCACTCAAACATCAAGGGTTTTTTCTTGAATGAAAAGAGCATGGAAATTGATCTCTCTCCTTTTAGGTCCAAAACCCTAGAAGCCAAAGAGCGAGGTCACCATTTTCATCTTTTCATGTAGAACCTTTTGTCCTAGCATATAATCAACAAATATAATACCATTTTTAGCTATATTTATTTGTTGATAATATATGCCTTCAATAATGACTAATCCAATGGGATACTCTTGTCCATCACCATCTATCATTGATTCCACCAATTTTATTTTTGGTTGTGTACATCTTAGTAGATAGTAATCTACAACTTCTACATTGTCAAGATCTGCAACCAAAAAAAAAAAAATATCTCTTGTACAAACACCATGTATAGTTTACAAAAGTTGTAAATATAATTTTAATATATAAATTTATATATAAACATGCTTGAAGCTTACATAGAATATATTTAAATCAATTTTAAGTTAATCAATTTCCATACCTGTAACAACTAAATCAAATACATGTTCATAATCATCTAAATATAGAGGATCGTAGACATCAACATTGTGATTTTCATAAAAAGGAGGCATTGATATTAATTGTTTCATTTACCATCGTGAAACATACCCATCTCCAATATTCTCACATTGAACAATATTTGCATTGTCCTCAATACAATCAACAAAAAAACATGATTTTTATCTCACATTAATTGCATAAGGCTTGCTACTTCCCAGTGTCATGATTTGATCCAGACTTCTAATACCATGAATTGTTTGACAATTATAAGGATTTGATTGATCAATAACTATAAATTACAAACATCCACTAGTGATTTGTTTAAGTGGATGTATATATATAATTCAAAATTGAAAATTCAATTAAATCATGTACACACACTTTGAAATTAAAATTTAACAAATTTTGACTAGTTGTACTTGTAACTTCCCAAAAATATTGTGTTGTTGTGTTGAGTCACAAGTGGAAAAATGAATTTTGCACCATTCAAAAATTTCATTTGCATTTTGTATGGCATTACCTGCAAGTACACGTGTTGGAAAAAATTGTCACCTATTACTTTCAAGGAACTTGAGAATTTAATTTAGTTTTAAAATATATCTTTTTTTTTAAAATATCTGTAGATTCCATATATTAATGGTGAACTACTAGAAATTTCATGTTGACAAAGTGCACACTTCACACATGCTCCTTCTCCATCATTCTCTATTTTTCCATGTCCACTCTCATAAAAATTCCACAAAAAATTGGTGTTGCGTCTAGCATGTTGATGGCTTAACCAAATGAAAGCTTTTGCAAACTTAAATTGTCCTATGAAGTTACAAATAATTACACTCAAACCAAATTAGCTTCAAAAAACTAGATATACACATGTATATGTATGTATATATACACATATATACATGTGTACACAACATATAATTATATATAAGTAATTGAACAATTTAAGTCTCAAAGTTAAAAGTAAATAAATTTAAAATTAAAAAAAAATGTACTTACCAGCACATTTGATAGATGAAGAAAAATTAGAAGGGGACAAACTGACAAAGGAAACCACCTTTGGGTGAGGCATGTCCACGAGCTATGAGAAAGAAGGAATATTGAGAAAAGAGGTGAGAACGGGGGGCTCCATCGAAGGGGTGATGAACACCTACACCCTTTTGGGGTGAGGTTCATCAAGATCCTTCAGTGAAGCTAGAAGAAGGACTAAGGTGATAGGAACTGAGGAAGAAGAAAATATAGGAGTAGGAGAAACAATAGAAGAAGCAAGAGAAGAGACAATAACATCATCCCTGATCTTCTACAAAGTTGTGTGCTCATTAGTTAGAGTGTTTCATCAATGCTTACACTCATGTGCAAGAAGATTACATCGGCTACAAGAACTAGAATATGTGAACAAAGGAGAGGCCGAGGATTCCTAATCTACCACAAGAGAAACCTCTACAACCGTCACCAGTGGAATGGTGGACTCTTGAGGAGGAGCAAGAGGAGAAAGAATAAAAGTAGAAATAGAGACAATCATATCAACGATGAACCTCTTTCCTTTATTTTCCTTAGGGACAAGTGGAGGAATAGGTGGAGGTCATGAAGGTTGAGACATTGGAACTACTCATGGGAATGCTTTCCTTTCCCATAATAGGTGGTTCAGGGCACTAAGAATAAGACAAGAAGCTGAAAATCTTGGGTCTTCGACTTTCACACCATGGGAACCTTTCTTTTTCATGTGTCATACACAACAGTAGGAATAGAGGATGTCACCAAGGGCTAAGGAGACGAAGATGGAGGTACAAAAGAAGAATTAGAAGGGGAAGACTTGAGAGAAAGATCAAGCTTATCCTTCCCCTTTGGAGGGGTAGAAGATGAAGCATGTGGTTGTGCACATAGGTAGGCCTTCTGAGAAACAACACAAGGAGATGGGGGAAAATAACCCTTTGACACCAAGCCCCCAGTCTTGTATTTGCAATAAGCTCTATACAAAATATTTACCCTAGGAGGGAGGGGTCCGACTGGGGTAGGCCAAAATTGGTCAAGCGAGAAGCCCCAAAATTCTACCAGTGGCTTATATCTAGTGTATTGGACAACTTGCATAGTACCCTCATGGGAAAACTTTAGTAATTTGTGGATCACAAAAGTGACTGAATTCATGGAGGCCAACTGTGAAATGCCTATCCTTTCTCTGAATAGGTAAGAATTCAAAGTCAAAAAAAATGGGACGTCCATAGCCTTAGGTCCTACCAAGAGTGAGAAAGAAACAATACCCATGGGCACAATAGAAAACCCATCGTGTGTATGAAGGGTAGCATGTGACTCCTCATATTTCTCACAACTCACACATTCACACAACTCGATGGATCAACCATAACGCCTGTTACGATGTTACCATTGATGTGAGTGGGAATGTAAAGCAAAGAGATCTCCTTGTTCAAGGGAAGATCATGTGAATTGAATGCAATTTCAAGAAAAAAATTCACATGGTCTATAGGAGGAATATGAGTGAATGAGACCACATTCACATATTCAGATGGGGTGAAATTAGAAGACGATGAAGGAGTAACCGAATTAGTTGAGTGTGATGGGAAATGATCTTTGTTTATCTGTAGTTGGTTTTTTATCTTCACTATAGACTTATTGCAACTCTATTTTCTACCATTGAGGTAGATAGTCCCATCATCGATGTAGTCTTGAATCACATGACACAATCAGATGCATCTTTTAGTGTCATGTATGGTAACTCAATGGTATTTGTTAGGAAAAGGTGTGTTGTCCACCCTGTATAATGTTAATAATATAATATTTATTAATTTATTATGTGGTTCACCTAATAAATCTAGTGGTGCATGCATCACATGGTCTAGCATCTTGGGGCCACTTTATGTGTTTTATGCAACATTGGTTTAAATATTTAATGTGGGGTTGCACATGAGAATAATATTTAATACTAGGAAAACTTAGTGCCAATATTAAATGAGGGGTTAATGGTTTTGTAAGCTCATGGTATTAGTCATATGGTTTTATGCAATACCACTTGGTGGTTTTATGGGAGCTTGTTTCTATAAAAGCAAACACAAGGGTAGTTGTCTAAGGTTAGATAGTTGGAAAGTTGGCTATTTTGGCTAAGGGGTTGAGAGCATATCTTGTTAGAATTTGTGAGGGTTGAAGCATGGCATGGGGTGTGTGGCTACATGCTTGTTCACATGAATTGTTTGTTGAGGGCTTGATGTTTCAAAGGTGTTCATGGAGGAATCTTAAGATGCATTGTAATCTTTATTGTTGAATAATACATGAGTGATGGATTCTTTTGGAGGTTGGGTTTTTCCCTCTTGAGGGTTTTCCTAGGGTGTATCTTTTGTCATATTTGATGGTATGTTGTCTATTCTTTTGCATATGGATTATGAATACTTGTTTGTATATATTTATCTATTTTGGTTATGTGGAAATTATCTTTGGTGGATGGAAATTTTTGTATTAATAAATTTTTTGGGAGTCATACCATTAAGGATACGACTTGGACAATGGTCGAATCTCTAGAAAAGTTATTACTTTATGTTTCAATAATTTTTTTAGTATTTTATTATATGATCTTATGAAAATTTAGTAAAAGTTATATTACATCTTGTAGTATTTTTTTCCTACTGCAATAGAGACCATGTTTGCCATAGTCTTGTTCTTTCTAGAGATTGACATGACTGATCGGTCATCCTAGCGAGAGTGCAAGGATGAATCCTTGTATTGATCAACTGCTTGATGGTAATCTCATAAGGCAATACACACATACATAAAAGAGGGATATTTCATTAAAATAAAAATTTCTCATAGCAAAGGCTGTAAGTTCTTGATATGCACTTTTTGAATAACAAAATCAGAAAAAGGATAAGAAATTTGAGAAAATATAGCCTAATATCGAGCTATGAAATCAATTAGCTTCTGATGAGTTCCCTACTTGCTCTAGATGAGATCATTGAAAGTGATCTTCAACCAAATGTTGTCCTGAAACTGTTAGAGAAACTGATTAACCATTGGTCTTGAAATAGAAAATAGAATTGTCAAGCAAGGCACAATACTAGTTCAAGGTAGTTCCCTTGAGAGAACATGGGAATATCTTGGCCAAGAGTCCATCATTATGGAAGGAATCAGTACATGGGGCATTGAAGGATGAGACATGTGTCCACAAATGCCCATGACAATTATACTTTTCAAATTTTGAGATCTCCACCACCTAAGGGCTAGGAGTGTTCAGAATGGAAATAGAAAGAGGACTATGATGGTAAAAAAAATGAAACATAGGTTGGGAGGAGGAGTTGGAAAAATTGCTAGCTAATTTTGTATGTGTCCCATGTTCTGTAAAAAAGTATTGAGGATCGAATCAACATACAATGTATGACTAGTCGAACCATTAGTAGAACCACCAATGCCTATACTGACACCAACACTAATAGAGGCACCAACACTAGCACCAAACGAGGCACCACCACTAGCACTAATAGAGGCATCAACACCAACACCATCAAGAGGGATGCTCTAACTTTAGGTGTGGAATAACTAAAGCCTAAAGGTACCTAATTGTCCTTTGATAGTGTAACTCTACTCAGATATGGTGTTGGTGTTAATAAAGAGACACATGTTAACCATGCACACTAACAACCTTGGCATCATGATTTCTAGTTGTCTTCCAACGATCTCTAATCCAACATATTTAGTAGCACCCAAGGTAGAAATGTAGGATGGAACATGGTTTTATACAATATCGATAATACCAAAAAGGACCTTGAGACCCCTTCAATCTTTCGTTAAGAGATCTTTCAAGTTTTCAACCATAGGAGTCATCTGGGAAAAATAATTATCTCTTGCCAATAATCTTGCAAGCTCTGTGAGTCTTAGCTCTAATGAGTAAAATTTCTTTGCAAGGAATCTGAGAGCAGATTCATCTTCTAAAGAAGGGGCAAAGGTCAAAGGTGAGCCAGGAGGGGTAGGAACATGAATTCTAGCCTCATTTATAGGAGGATTGTATCTGGTGGAAAGTCGGACCACAATGAACTCCTTGAAAGAGGGGTCAAAATGGGGAGCATTGAACCTCGTAGATCCCATGTCTAAATTTTGTTAACTCCTTCTAACAACATGACCAAAGGTAGTTGACTAGGTCATAAAGCTCATAAAGAGCATTACAACACACTACCAACTACATGTCCTAACACGTGAGATTTTTTTTTAAAATAAGGACAATGAGAGAAGGACGATTCACATTGGGTTCAAAAAAATTTGAAGGAGGGTATTCACTAATCCTAAGTCCCAAGACAAATGGGGCCTAAAGGAAGCGAATTACCCTTGATCAAATGAATGACAAAGGTTAAAAGACGAGATGGAAAATGAAGGAAAAGCTAATCTATATTTTTGGGTTTTCAAGATTGAGGATTTCAAGAATTAGATGAAAAAACCATCGGGTAAGTGCACCAATCTGTGACACAATTTAGGTGCCAAATTGAAAAAATGATCAAAAAAACCCCGAAATAAGGCCTTTGGCTCACGCCAAATGTCTAAAAATACATTTGGCCCACGCCAAAATGTATTTCTAAACATAAAATGCAAAAGTCGGGTTTGGAACCCTCATTTTGTCTTCAACCCGTGGCTTGAGAAGGAAGATTTCAAGTCTGCAACTCGCACTCACCAAATCTCCTCCATTATTTGCATCCTTAGCTTGCCATTTTCCATGAGAATGTCGCCAACACATTGGAGAGGTCGAAGATTGCAAAGAGGTGTGTATTTTTATTCTATTTAATTCGAATTTGATTTGGAATGCAACTTTAAATAGATTTTTATAATGAAACTTTGTTCTAATTCTCAGGGAATGAATCTCTACCTCAAAAAATTGAGAATTCACAATCACCCCCTCATCAAGAGCCTCCTATACAAGAACAACCCAAAACCCCTCCATCAATTCATAGGCATCCTCAAGAAACACAAGAAAATATTGAAAATCAAATTGAAAACAATAAAAGAGACATTCAACAATTAATTGCAAGATTAACTGAGCATGCCGAAACCCACCCTTATAGGAGAGGGATTGTTGAATCATTGAAGTCAATTTTAACTCATGTAGGAGAAATGAGCGAGCAAATTATTTTTTGGTCAACTAAGAGAGATGAGATGAGGCAATTTTATGCTAATGGTTTGTCATATGCAGATGTCAAAAAACTAAAAATTAGCAAAGCCAAGTTGTGTGCCCTATTTAAAGACCCAAAAGCCAATGAAACTTTGTCCCATTCATGCAGGAGGTTCCCCATCCATTGGTGCCACCATGATTTAATTATAAACAAATTTTGGGAGTGGTGGTGGATGGTATTTGACCAACCTCCATGCAATAACAATGAGGTGTTGCAATACTTTTTGTGGAAACTCTATTGTGAGTTTGTCCTCAATAAAATTCCAAACTATTTTGACATCTTAGACTTTCAAGGTAGAGGTGGGGGCTCCACACATGATAGAACTATTACACGATGTAATCCATAGTTGGCACCGAGAGCCTTGGGTAGACCCATGGTGGAGCATGTCATTGTTCCTTCCATTGTTAAGGACAGTGTAGAGGTGGATTTGATGAAGTCAATTGGCTCACTCACCTAGACCATTTTACAATGTGCGAGTCCTCTAGTAGAGCCTAGTGTGGAGGAGACATGTAGGACCCGAGCTCCACCCCACCATTGTGGCGCTTGTGGTGCTGTTTGCACGTATGATTATCAGGGTGCTTGTGATGCAGCTACATAGCCTATGTCAGTTGCAGAGGTGATGGATTTCACAGATGATATTCTAAATGATGCATTCGGCATTGACACTTAGGTAAAATCTAGCAAGTTATTTTAATGTTGATTATTAAAATATATTTTGAAATTTAAGAATAACTAAATTAGTAGAATTTTGATATGATGAAATTTTAGGGTCGCACTGTTCATGAGGGATGCTCTATTCCTACAAACCCTTATGCATTCTCAATGATGAGTCCACGGGTATGCAACTAGTATTAAAGATATTATTATTTCATTTGAACAATTGAATGCTATATTTGAATGTTTGTCTCATAGCATGCTTCGGATTTCAAATAGTTTCCTGGTGCACCTTCTTCCTCCACACCTCGGGATTCATATTCTCAAACAATGTACACTCAGGTAGCCTTTATTCATTAATAGGGTTGTAAATCTATGTTAGCTAGTTTTCATAATTTTGCATATATACAAATCTAAAAAATTGATGAGAAACACAAACATTGCATTCAAGTATTCCTTGATCGTGTCACATTATGTTCTCCTATATCAACATGATACGTGAGATATTGTTTCATTTGTAGCTATTGACTAGAGATAGCCCTGATGATGTTGGTGGCACAATGGACCATGGAGTTGCTGCAGCAATAGCCAGTTCTGATCCATTGAGAGAGGTATGGAATAGATTAGTTGATTTGACATTATATTTTCTCTTTTATGGTCTATTATAGAAAATTTTCACGATAATTTTATGTAGTTTAATTTCTATCTTCATGGTTGCTACAGGTGGCTGTCACTCCAGATCGTGGACATGGTGATGCTTTAAATGTGCATGATAACTATATGTATGTGGTAAGTGATTATATTTTGTTATATGCCATTCCATAATTCAATTTCTATGTTTTAACATCTTTATTTTTAATCGTATCAGTTGAAGGTCCAAAGTGAAGAGAGGAGTAGCGGGCGTGTTCGAAAGACAAGACAAGCAATAGTCACTCCATCCAATCGAATTTTGAAGGTAGCACGGGATCTATTTCCTTCCCCTAGAGGGAAATGACTATGTATTAGTGTTGTTTTTTGTATGCCTATGTGGCATTTTGGAACATATGTTTTGTACTATTGATATATATATATGATATTTTGTCCAAATGGCTCCTTTGTACTAAGCCTATATGGTTTTTTTGGATATATTTATATAATTTTATCAATATATATCATTGTATAGCCTTTCAGATTTTTGATTAAAGAAACTCTTATTTTTCTACTGCCATTCTTGAATGATGTTATCATGCGTATCGTGTAAGTTGTATGCTTGAATGTTGTAGGCATGGATTTTGTTTACATCGAATGCTTAATTAATTACCGTGGAATTCTCAATAAGCCCCATCTAAAGTGTATTGTATAAGTAAGCTCCATTCATGGTGGTTTGTATCCTTTGGAATGCTTCAATTACTTGTGCCTCACTAATGTAGAGGCAAGGAGGCTCAAACCCAATTAGTCTGACAACTTTCCTACAAGGGGCTCCTAACAAGATTGATACAACCTATTTTGAGCAATCTACACAACCTCAAAGCCCCATCAAACTAGACTCTTCATTCAACACCTTACCCAACAATCCACCCTTGTAGCACTCTGATGGAGAGCCAAGGTGGAGAAGACTCACAACAATGGAAATGAAAAAAAAGACTCCACCAAGGCCCTACAAAGACCATAAAAATTCATACAATGACAATTGAATCAATTGACAACAATCCCTAAGTCAGATTCATCAAGGTTTCCAAAACTCACATTTGTGATTGGTTATTCTTGTAGTACTCAAAACTCAGTTTTAGCCAGATTTCTCCCAACCTTTCCAAAACACTAGAAAATTACAAGATGGATTGAGATAAAATTTTCAAGGCTACACAACATACCAAAGAATCAATGGTCTCTCTTTTGGACCGACATAGACTTTCAACACACCTACTTCAATTTTGGCTTCACAATTAGCCCTTTTTTTCCAAAGGGACCACCCTTCCAAATTTAGGTATCTATCCAAATGCCTTGGAAAATATTAGGTCATGGTGCCAAACCTCAAATTTTGTCATTAGTTTGTGTCTACAGAGCCTCTAACTCACAAAACCCAAGAAACCCTCCAAAACCTTCACAAAATCAAGGGTTTTAAAGAAACATACAACTCTAGACCTCTTTCAACACTTCCAAATCCCCAAACACCTCAAAATACTTTTGCATGGACTCATCACACCCTTACATAACCCTTGCAGGCATTAATTCTTAAAAACCTCTCTTTGGTTCCCCACTTCCATGTTGGAAAACCCTTGTTTAGTCTTAGAACAATCACAAAAACACCACATAATTATGACTCCTTAATCCAAAATGAGTTGAAACACTTATTATAACATGTTTTCAATCAATCCACTAAGATACAATAGCAAAAAATAGGTGGATTGATTGTTACATCACAAATTTCCCCTCAAACCCTTGATTCAACAACATTGGGACAGTCACTGTTTGTGTTGGTTCTCTCTACAAACAAGCAGTTAAGACACCAAATAAAAAATAAATTAATTAGAAAAAATATAGACACATCCTCTAAAATTCTTAGACCATGAAGAACCTATATGTGCCTGTACAACACTCAAAAATATCAAGAAAACAATATTTTTCTAGAAAATTGCTCAAAACTGTGGTGTTTATTGTGTAAAATTATTACAAAACTTCTTCGACTCTCTCATTCGAGCCTTGATAAGGATTTTTAAATAATTTTCCAACAACCATATTCTCCCCAATGCCCATAACCAACCTTGGGATTAGTTGGTCCCTTAATTACATTTGTTTGTGTTAAAGTTGCTTTGTCAGCATTTTACAACTTATATGATTTCTAATTGACTTCTAAGACACAAAACACCCTTTATTTGCATTTTGTTTGATCTATCAAAGCTTATTAGACAAAATAAGCCTAAATAAACTAACATTTCCCTATTGATGTATTCAAATTTTTAAAAAATGATGATGTGGTGTAGGTGCTCCTACACCAAACTCAAAACCCCGTCCAAGCCTAATTTCTCCCAACCTTTCCAAAACACTCGACCATTTAAAGGTGGATTAAGATACCATTTTCAAGGTTACACAACATATTCCAAAACCAATAGTAACTCTTTTGGACCAACATGAACTTTCAATACACCTCCCTCGCTCTAGGCTTCACAATTAGGCCTTATTTCCAAAGGAACCCCTTCACAAAATCACCTCCAAACCAAGGAAACTTGAAAAAATCTTAGGGATGCTCACCAAACTTAGGATTCTCCCATTTTAAGAGCCCCAAGAACTTGTTCTATTCCTCTACTCACAAACCATCCTAGACCTTCACAAAAAGAAGGGTTTTAAAGAAACTCATAACTCCAGACCTCCCCCAATTCCAAAGGTGAAAACACCCCACAATACCTCTGCCCTAACTTAAAGGACACTCAAAATCCTATTCCTTTCAGTATTTCTTAGATTCAGTACTTGAGTTCCTTACTTTCATGGTGGAAACACCCCTGAACAACATTAGAACTTCACACCCCACTGAGTTTATTCATTCTGTCAGCCTCCAAAGTGTTCATACACCAAACTAATCATGGTACAGGTCAATCCACCGAGCAACAGGGTCAGAACAGTAGGTGGATTGGCTAATGTGTCATGGTGTTTCCCTCAAAACCCTTAACACAGAAAACAGAGCAGTAACCAAGGTTTTTGATCCCACACACACCAACGGTGGATTTAAACCTTCAGAATAGATGCAAAGAGAGTAAAAACATATGCAATCAAGTATCCAAAGCCTCAAGTCATGATAGGCTTGTATGGGTCTGTGCAAGGAAAATAAAATTCAAGAAAACAAAGAAAACCAGTGATCAACGTTTTCAAGTATATTTTGTTATTAGAAACTGAACAAAATCAACCCTCAACTTGGGGTATTACAACAATATATCTTGATACCACCTTCCAACTACCCCTTGAGCCGATCAACCACCATAACCACCCTCTGTTAGACTTCTAAGATGGCAATTTGCCAATTTTTCTCTTAATTACCATTCATTCAGAACTTGATTTTACAAATACCACCTAACTAACCTATTAAGCCTTTTAAATACAATTTCAAAGTATTTACATAGCATATAGAAATATAGAGAGAAAATACAATAAATATTTTAACTAATGAATTTTAAAAATGGACTTTTGTAGTTTATATTCATGTCATTGATTACATTGCATTGCACATCTTTCAAAGTCAAAGCATTACTTCACTTTGCATAACTAATAAGTAGATGCTGATAGATGCTGAAAATTTAATTACAATATAATTTGAACAAAGTCAACCTAAGCAGTTATGCAATTTCTTCACATTACATAACTAATAACTAGGAGCAGCTGCCAATTGCATTTTCTTATCATGGCATTCTATGAGACCAAATTTCTTTGAGATATTTTTTCAAATAGTTACCTGCCTTGTCTATGTTACCACATTTTTCATACATGTCTACCAAATCATCTTCCCAAACAGTTCACTGCCTTGTTGATATGGCTAAAATCCTAAAACAAGCGATTTTGAACAAGCTATGGATGCTTTGAAAAATATATCAAAAGCATAATAGTAAGCAATAGCATAGAGAGGGCAGTGAACTGTTTGAAAAAATGCATCAAAAAAATTGCTTTGAAATGATAAATTTAGTTGTGCTTTCACTATTCTTTAACATTGTATATCTGCTCCTTTTATAACAAGAGATAAAAAAAATGTAAAAAATTGTATAAAAAGAGATAAAAACTATCTTTTTTGAAATTGAAAGGCATTTCCATAGCATAGAGATATAGAGAGAAAATAAAATAAAGAGTTTAACTAATGAAATGTAGAAAATAGATTTTTTTAGTTTTTATTCATGCATTGCACATCTTTCAAACTCAAAGCATCACTTCACATTGCATAACAAATAACTAGATGCTAATAGATGACAAAATTTCAATGACTATAGCTTTTGACAAAGTCAACCTAAGCAGTTATGCAATTAATTCACATTGTATAACTAATAACTAGGAGCAGCTGCCAATTGCTTTAGCTTGTCATGGCATTCCATGAGACCACATTTCTTTGAGGCATTTTTTCAAATAGTTCATTCCCTTGTCTATGCTATGAAATTTTTCATATATGTCTACCAAAGCATTTTATCAAATAGTTCATTGCCTTCTTGCTATGGCTAAAAGCCTAAAACAGATGCTTTCGAACAAGCTATGAATGCTTGGAAAAAATCTAGGAAAGCATAATAGTAAGCAATAGCATAGACAAGCCATTGAATTTTTTCAAAAATTGCCTCAAAGAAAAGTGGTCTCATGGTGATGGAATGCCATGACAAGCCATAGACAAGGCAGTAAATTGTTTGATAATATGCCTCAACTACTTGCATTTGACAACTTTTTTCTCGAGTGAAAATTCGCCACCATAGGAAAAAGCCTCTGAGATAGAGAAAATCGAGCAAGGTTATTGTAGAGGGGCCCAACGTGATCCCATAGGATCAAACAAGAAGTTTCTAAACATCACGATGTTCGAGTAATAGCATGTTGAAGTTCATAGCCATTTTGCTCTTTGGACCCTTAAGGGATAGATCTGGTTGAACATAGCTCAGAGAGATTTTGTGTGTTTAGGTGCAAAAGAGGACCATTCCTAGCGTAAACATACCAACTCAGATGTGTTGGAACAGTTTGTTTGGTCACATGAGCTACAGAACGAAAGTTGCACCACTTTGAGACTTTCAACTACTTGCATTTGACAACTTTTTCTCCGAGTGAAAATTCGTAAGCACAAGAAAAATCCTCTGAGATAGAAAAAACCAAGAGAGGTTATTGTAGATGGGCCCAACATGATTTTGCAAGATCAGACGAGAAGTTTCTAAGCATCACGATGTCCGAGTAATAGCATGCTGAAGTCCGCAGCTATTTTGCACTTTGAACCCTTAAGGGATCGATCCGGTTGAGCGTAGCTCGAAGCGATTCCGCGTGTTTAGGTATGAAAGAGGACCATTCCTAGCGTAAAGGTACCCAACCAAACGCATTGGAACTGTTTGTTTGGTCATACGAGCTATAGAATGAAAGTTGCACCACTTTGCAACTTTCAACTACTTGCATTTGACTTTTTCCCCGAGTGAAAATTTGCCACCATAGGAAAAAGCCTCTGAGATAGCGGAAAACGAGAGAGGTTATTGTAGATGGGCCCAACGTGAACTCATAGGTTTAGACAAGAAGTTTCTAAGCATCACGGTGTCTGAGTAATAGCATGCTAAATTTCGCAGCCATTTTGCACTTTGGACCCTTAAGGGATCGATCCGATTGAACGTAGCTTGGAGAGATTCCGCGTGTTAAGGTGTGAAAGAGGACCATTCATAGCATAAATTTACCCACCTAGATGCATTGAAATAGTTTATTTTGTCAGACGAGCTGCAGAACGAAAGTTGCACCACTTTGCAACTTTCAACTACTTGCATTTGACAACTTTTCCCTCGGGTGAAAATTCGCCACCATAGGAAAAAGCCTCCGAGATAGCAAAAACTGAGAGAGGTTATTGTAGATGGGCCCAACATGAACTCATAGGTTTAGATGAGAAGTTTCTAAGCATCACGATGTTTGAGTAATAACATGTTGAATTTCACAACCATTTTGCACTTTGGACCCTTAAAGGATCAATCCAGTTGAACGTAGCTCGGAGCGATTCTGCGTGTTTAGGTGTGAAAGAGGACCATTCCTAGCATAAACGTACCCACCCAGATGCGTTGGAATAATTTTTCTAGTCACACGAGCTGCAGAACGAAAGTTGTACCAATTTGCAACTTTCAACTACTTGCATTTGACAACTTTTTTCTCGAGTGAAAATTCACCACCATAGAAAAAATCCTCTAAGATACCAAAAACCGAGAAAGGTTATTGTAGAGGGGCCCAACATGAACTCATAGGTTCAGATGAGAAGTTTCTAAGCATCGTGGTGTCCGAGTAATAGCATGTTGAATTTCATAGCCATTTTGCACTTTGGACCCTTAAGGGATCGATCTGGTTGAACATAGCTCAGAGCGATTCCGCGTGTTTAGGTGTGAAAGAGGACCATTCCTAGCGTAAAAGTACCCACCCGAACATGTTAGAATAGTTTTTTTGGTCACACGAGCTGCAGAAGAAAAGTTGCTCCAGTTTGCAACTTTCAACTACTTGCATTTGAGAATTTTTTCGTCAAGTGAAAATTCGCCACCATAGGAAAAAACCTTTGAGATAGTGAAAACTGAGAGAGGTTATTGTAGATGGGCCCAACATGAACTTGTAGGTTCAGATAAGAATTTTCTAAGCATCACGGTGTCTGTGTAATAGCATGTTGAATTTTGCAGCCATTTTGCAGTTTGGACCCTTAAGGGATCGATCCGGTTGAACGTAGCTCAGAGCGATTCCGCGTGTTTAGGTGTGAAAGAGGACCATTCCTAGTGTAAAAGTACCCACTCAGATGCGTTGGAATAAATTTTTTTGTCACATGAGCTGTAGAACGAAAGTTGCACCACTTTGCAACTTTCAACTACTTGCATTTGAAAACTTTTTCCTTGGGAGAAAATTCGCCACCATGGGAAAAAGTCTCTGAGATAGCGAAAACTGAGAGAGGTTATTGTAGATGGGCCCAACATGAACTTCTAATTTTAGATGAGAAGTTTCTAAGCGTCACGGTGTTCGAGTAATAGCATGTTGAATTTCGCAGCCATTTTGCACTTTGGACCCTTAAGGGATTGACCCGGTTGAACGTAGCTCAGAGCGATTCCGCGTGTTTAGGTGTGAAAGATGACCATTCCTAGCATAAACGTACCCACCCAAATGTGTTGGAATAGTTTGTTTGGTCACACAAGCTGCAGAATGAAAGTTGTACCACTTTGGAACTTTCAACTACTTGCATTTGACAGCTTTTTCCTCGAGTGAAAATTCGCCACCATAGGAAAAAGCCTCCGAGATAGCGAAAACTGAGAAAATTTTATTGTAGGGGGGCCCAACATGAACTTGTAGGTTCAGACGAGAAGTTTCTAAGCATCATGGTGTCCAAGTAATAGCATGCTGAATTTTGCAGCCATTTTGCACTTTGGACCCTTAAGGGATCGATTCGGTTGAACGTAGCTCAAAGCGATTTTGCGTGTTTAGGTGTGAAAGAGGACCATTTCTAGCGTAAACGTACCCACCCAGATGCGTTGGAACAGTTTTTATGGTCACACGAGCTGCAAAACGAAAGTTGCGCCACTTTGCAACTTTCAACTACTTGCATTTGACAACTTTTTCCTCGAGTGAAAATTCGCCACCATAGGAAAAAGCCTCCGAGATAGAAAAAATCGAGAAAGGTTATTGTAGAGGGACCCAATGTGAACTCGTAGGTTCAAATGAGAAGTTTATAAGCATCATGGTGTCTGAGTAATAGCATGTTGAATTTCACAACCATTTTGTAGTTTGGACCCTTAAGGGATCGATCTGGTTGAACGTAGCTCGGAGCGATTCCACGTGTTTTGGTGTGAAAGAGGACTATTCCTAGTGTAAACCTAGCCACTCAGACAATTGGAATAGTTTTTTTGGTCACACGAGCTGGAGAGCGAAAGTTGCACCACTTTGCAACTTTCAACTACTTGCATTTGACAACTTTTTCCTCGAGTGAAAATTCACCACCATAGGAAAAATCCTCCGAGATAGCAAAAACCGAGAAAGGTTATTATAGAGGGACCCAACGTGAAGTTGTAGGTTTAGACGAGAAGTTTCTAAGCATCATGGTTTCTGAGTAATAGCATGCTGAATTTCACAGCCATTTTTCACTTTGGACCCTTAAGGGATCAATCCGGTTGAATGTAGCTCAGAGAGATTCCGCGTGTTTAGGTGCAAAAGAGGACCATTCCTAGCATAAACGTACCCACCTAGACGCATTGGAACAGTCCATTTGGTCACAGGAGATGCAAAACGAAATTTGCACCACTTTGCAACTTTCAACTACTTGCATTTGAAAACTTTTTACCCAAGTGAAAATTCGCTAGCATAGGAAAAAGTCTCTCAGACAGCGAAAACCAAGAGAGGTTATTGTACATGGGGCCAACATGATCTTGTAGGATTAGACAAGAATTTTCTAAGCATCACGGTGTCCAAGTAATAGCATATTGAAGTTCGCAACCATTTTGCATTTTGGACCCTTAAGGGATTGATCTAGTTGAACGTAGCTCGAAGCGATTCCTATTGGTATGTGGTGACTGATCACTCTATACTGTACACTCTTCATGTATCATAAAAAGGGAAAAAACCTCGATTTTGTATAACCCTAATTTATAAAGGGTTTGGAATAGAGTTACAGTATCATAAGAAACAGGTGATTATTCGCGATATTGTAATAGGGTTTTGCACTGGTTAATAATATCATGGATGGATGCGGTTTGGATGTAGCCCACATTGGGTGAACCACGTTAAATTCTCTATGTTAGTTTTATGTGTGTTTTATTTTTGGTTTATTTGATAAAATCTGCATTTAGCTTTTAGATATCTGCCTTTGAAAACCTAACAATTCCGCATGTTTAGGTGTGAAATAGGACAATTCCTAGCGTAAATGTACCCACCCAGACGTGTTGGAATAGTTTGTTTGGTCACACGAGCTACGGAACGAAAGTTGCACCACTTTGCAACTTTCAACTACTTGCATTTGACAACTTTTTCCTCAAGTGAAAATTCGCCACCATAGGCAAAAGCCTCCAAGATAGAGAAAAATGATAAAGTTTATTGTAGAGGGGCTCAACATGAATTCATAGGTTCAGATGAGAAGTTTCTAAGCATCACAGTGTCTGAGTAATAGCATGTTGAATTTCATAGCCATTTTGCACTTTGGACTCTTAAGGGATCGATCCGATTGAATGTAGCTCAGAGTGATTCCGTGTGTTTAGGTGTGAAAGAGGTTTATTCCTAGTGTGAACGTACCCACCCGAATGCATTGGAACAATTTTTTTGGTCACACGAGCTGCAGAACGAAAGTTGCACCATTTTGCAACTTTCAACTCCTTGCATTTGACAACTTTTTCCTCGAGTGAAAATTCGCCACCATAGGAAAAATCCTCCGAGATAATGAAAACCGAGAAAGGTTATTGTAGAGGGGCCCAATGTGAACTTGTAGGTTCAGACAAGAAGTTTCTAAGCATCATAGTGTCTGAGTAATAGCATGCTGAATTTCATAGCCATTTTGCACTTTGGACCCTTAAGGGATCGATCCGATTGAACGTAGCTCGAAGCGATTCCACGTGTTTAGGTGTGAAAGAGGACCATTCCTAGCATAAATGTACCCACCCGGATGCATTGGAATAGTTTTTTTGGTCACACGAGCTGTAGAACAAAATTTGTACCACTTTGCAACTTTCAACTACTTGCATTTGACAACTTTTTCCTCGAGTGAAAATTTGCCACCATAGGAAAAAGCCTCCGAGATAGCGAAAACCAAGAAAGGTTATTTTAGAGGGGCCCAACGTGAACTCATAGGTTTAGACAGATATTTCATAATCACCACGATTTACGAGTAATACCCTATCAAATATTGTTTCCCTTTTGCACTTTGCACCCTTAAGGGATCGAGTTGGTTGAACCATAGTAGTTGTTTTGTTGAATGTCATACCCTAAGGTATGTTAGATATGACCTATATTGCATCGATTTCTCATTGAGAGGCTTAACATAAAACATGTAGCATATAACAATCTGATAAATCTAGGAGATGGAAAAGAAAGAGAAGATTGACAACCAGAAAATGCACCGGCAACCAATGTTTCTCATACCACTGAACACTTGCACCAGCAACTGATGTTTCTCATACCACTGAACACTTGCACCAACAACCAATGTTGTTCTTTTCTTATATACTTTGAAAAACTTCAGTATTACCTATAGTCACACTCAAAAAAAGATCAATGAAAGTCGTAAATGCATATGACATTAAATAGTAATCGTGAAAAATCCTTATTGCAAGGTGTTGGTCCAAAAGAGTGATCAATAACATGGCTTTACAAATTCAATGTGCATACTTACAAATCAATCCAGGGAACCATTTGGGTCTACTCTAGTCTTTATTGTGTTGAGTATTGCCTCGTGGTCAGACTCATGAACTTTCCACAAGTTCTTGTTCGTAGGTTTACCCTTATATTTGATCAAATGAATGTTGGTGGCGACGACAAGGTTCAATTACTAAAAAAATTTCCTATGTGTGTCGAAGTACTCAAACAACCAAATTGCAACATTCTTAACTGGATACCTTTGAAGCCATGTTCCAGTAACAACCACCGAACCTGTAGGATATTCTATGTTTTCTCCATCTATAACTGGGGGCTCTAATTTCTTTTTGGCCTCGATACAATGGCATAGGTAATAATTTGTACCCTCTTCATTGTCTTCATCTGTAATTACTGCATAAACGTGCCCTGCATTGATATGTTCATCTTGTTAGATTTATTTACTAAGCAACATAATAAAACTTGTAAATAAGATATATTACCTAGTTCTAGTAGGTCCGATACATGATCAAAGTCAATGGATGATTGCATCTCCGTGATTTGTAGAGCCGTCGAGAGCTGATAAGTGTCAAGTGGGGTTAGAATTCTTACAAACCATTCATCAACCCACTCTGTTGACTCGTAATCATTCCATGATTGAAGTGTACATGCATAACAAAAGAATACCATCTTCCTTCTATGGATAGTCCATGTACCTGCATTGGAGCTTCTAAAAGAGTGTAGCTCGCTCGATCCTGTGAGTGTACAACAATCCTTGTATTTTGCAATGTTAGTATCATCTACTAAATGAAAAAATCTATGAACTAAAGAATTGCCTTCACTACCTAGACCCATTGAACCATTGCACCACTGGATAATTGATCTTGCATCTGTCAACTTTACATTGTTTGTGTACTTTAACTCTTCTCGTGCTAGGGCTCTTTTGATACATGCACTTGCTCCATCATGCTCCCCCTTTCCATGCACGGCCTCTAAGAAGTTCCACATATGTTAAACACCACTAATCCTATGCATCCTGCTCAACCAGTAAAACATTCTGGTGTTCTTGAATTGTGATGTACAATTATCTGACCATATGATATGTTGACTAAATGGTATGCCCCTACTAGCCAAATCGGCATAGAACATATGAAAGCAACCTTGAATAAACTCTATAGAATGTGTGCGATCATCACTGATGTAAAAGTGATACTCCCTCAATACTTTCCTATTTTCCTCTGTATTATCATTTGCATGAATGAATGCTATATGTACAAATATAGAAACCTGCACAGATTTGTAGTACTGTGATTGCACCTCGTTCTGTGGTTGTAGTGTGTAGTTCTCAGTGAAGTCGACAACTGAAACGATATGACGAAGTGGAAATGTGTCCTTGCATAACTTGAACTGTGAGTCCAACCATTGTGCTCTGTGTGTATGCATTACATAATCATAAACCACCCAATCAAGAAAAATGCCCATAAATTGATACACTGGAATCTTATCACTAACCAATTCACAATTCTTTGCTTCTTTCCCATCTTTTAGAGTGTATGCCACTACCGTATATTTTCTAAATTCCACAATTTTGTCTCCAATTGTGTGTGTACTAGCCATGTGTTGGAAAATTGGCAAATGTTGCATGCCACCACAATGATCACATGTGCCATCCAAACATTATTTTTTGTAAAAAAATTTACCATCCTCTCTTTCACATAAAATGGAAGACAAAAATTTCCTTGACCATTTAGGTGGAGGCATTATGTTACATTCCTGCAAAACATTGTCAGTATGCATATCTACACATATACGTCGATAAACATCATAATGGTTAGAAAAATCAATATGAACCCTACAACAAAAAGTAGTGCGTGTGATTTATTTTTACATAAAAAGGCTTTAGCATTTCAAAATACTTTTGACATATTTTAATTTCAGGAAACTTTTGTACAAAATCAGCAAAAAATTGGGTTTGAGTGGTATCCAAATAATGCATTGGATTTAGCTCATGGTTTATACTACCAATTCTCCTTCTTACAACATCTCTTTGATTAGGAGAGGTCCTTGTGTTATCCTTCCAATAATTCACAATTAAAGATCTCAAGCCTTGAGCAATTCTTGTGTCTTTCCGTGGCACTCTACCCGAAAATGCCCATAACTCATTGCTATTTGGATCCTCCACTCTTTCATGCCTTCCTTTGGCTCTCATTAGAGATGATCTAATTATTTTCAAATACTTAATTGCCTTTGTAAGGTTCACCTTGTTCCTTGTTTGACTGCTTAACCATGTTGTTGTCATCACACGTCGTATGGCACAACTATCCTTCGTGCGTGAGGTGGAACCCATGCTCTCGTATGCACTCATCAAGTTCCTTACAATGGAATTTTCACTTGAGTCATTCAAAACTCTTAGCCCAAGAGCCTTCATGGTGGGCCTAAATTTGAGTTGCCTCATCATTTCAACAAATAGTTGGCATCTTCCACCCTCACTTAGTTTTGCAAAAAATAAACTCCATATCCTTTCTGCATATCTTTGACATGTGCGTTTTGGAATCTTATTAGGCATCCATTTAAAAAAATTGGAATCAATATCAATAAAAAATATAGGTTTTCTATGCAAAACTCTAGGAGGAGTTCTCAAATGTAAATTTTTGTCAATATTGGGAAGGTCAACAACATCGGGTATAGATCGTGTACCTTCAATTGGAGGTGCAATTGATGACATACCTTGAGATTGACATGTAAACGATGTTGTACCTCCAAATTGAGATGTCGTTTGTGGAGTTCCTTCAAATAGAGATGTGTTTTCTGATGTACTTTCAAAACACAATGTTTTTGATGGTGTATCTTCAATTGGAGATGTGATTTTCAATGTACCTGGAAAACCACATGTTGTTGTCAATGTGTCTCCAACTGGAGATGTGCATTGAGCTTCACCTATGGTTGATGATGTGCCCCAAACTTTTGTATTCATTCCTTTCCTTCCACGAACTATCCTCATTCGTGCCCTTTGTTTTGCCAATTTGACATCTCTCTTAGGTTGCACATAAGTTTGTGGCTGTATGAGCTGCAATTCCTTTGCTTCACAAGCTACATTTTTTGATTCTCTTCTCCTTGCATTTTTAACTGCATGCTCTTCTGGTGTTAGAGGCTTCTGTCATTTCCTCGACATGACCTTGAATGCTACATGTCCACAAACACACATAGAACAAAAGTAAGTAATGTATTTTACAAAAAATTTGATGTAGAGAGGGGTGGAAACCATTCAATACAGAAAATCAATGAGAATCACAAACCTAGCATATAAATTGCTACCACCTAAATGAAAAATAGAGACTCTTGTGTTTATTTTTCTCAAAACCAAATTTTTGATTGTCAAAAAAGTCATGAAGAATATGGATTCAAAGAAGGGTCTGCGATGCTATATCTTATCATTATTCACTATTTCTTTGGCAATGAGGTTTTCCAAATTAGATGAAAATAAAAATTTTCCAAATTAGTTGGAAAAAGAATGAAATACAGTGAATTCCACTAGCCATGCTAGAAATGGAATACTATAAGCAATGCAAATAGAATTCATAAGTAAATGTTATGTTTTTATTATTTTTTTTGTTCCTCAAACTCATAAAAATTAAAGTTTTTTATGCAAATCTAAAAATTGAACTTTTTTATGCAAATCCCATCTAATTCAATGTTGAATTCTAAGTCCAATTGTTATGATTAATAAAATCATTAAGGAAATTTAGTTTATATTGTCAAAAACAAACAAATATATGAGAGATAAACATTTCAATTTACCAAAATGAATATATTACCTCAGATAATGTAAAATGATGTAGAAACTTCAAAATATCTTCTTCTATGTTGTCTACCATGCAGATTGGTGGTAAAAAGGTTATGGATCAAGCATAGATTGGTACAATATGAAGTCAACTACAGAAAAAAAAGGTGTTTCTGACTCGGATAAAGTGCTGAACCAAACAAACATAGGAGAATGTGGGCCTGAATCATGGGGTCAACCCTTATTTTTATTGTTTCAAGGTAAAACCCATTTGGCGCACGCCAAATTTGGAGAGCGCCAAATATGTTCCTCTGAAAAGGGGAGACTTCAGAGAGAGGGAGTCAAAGTGAGAGAGAGGGGGTGGGAAGGAGAGACCTAAGAAAGTAGGGTGGGAGGTAAGTGAGGCTTAATCCCTCAACCCTTAAACCCTAATCCATAGAGACAGAGACAAAGAGTGAGAGAGAAGGAGGGAGAGGGAGTGGGAGGGAGACACCTGAGAGAGAAGGAGAGAGAGGGAGTGGGAGGGAGACACCCGAGAGAGGAGAGGGAGACAAAGTAGGAGAGAGGGGGTGGGAAAGAGATACCTAAGAGAGTAGGAGAGAGAGGGAGTGAAAGATAGAGGGATGGTAGAGATACAAGGAGTGAGAGAGAGAGAGAGACTTGAGAGATAGAGAGGGGGTGGGAGGGAGAGGGAGTACTCGGGGGAGAGGGACTACTCAAGATAGAGGGATTCAAGAGAGATGGAGGGGCTGGGGGGAGATACATGAGATAGAGGGAGAGAGAGAGTGGGGGGGAGATATCTGAGAGAGGGAGAAAGACAGAGTGGGAGAGAGTGAGAGAGAGGGAGTGGGAGATGGATGGGAGACAGATAGAGGGAGTGAGTGAGTGAGTGACATACCTAATAGAGGGATTAGGGTAGAGATTTTAAATGGGTTTAAGGGTTTAAGTGTTGAGGGATTAGGGTATCGGTTTGAGGGTACTGGTTCAAGGTATTGGTTTAAATGTATAGGGTTTAAGGGAGATGGGAGAGAGATAGATGGATTGAGTGAGTGAGAGAGAGACCTGAGAGAGGGAGAGGGGGTGGTATGGAGAGAATTGAAAGAGAGAGAGAGAGAGGGAGTGGGAGAGAGACAAAGGGAGGGAGGGTTAAGGGTAGAGGGTAGAGGGTTTAATGGTTTAGGGTTTAAGGGTTAAGGGTTTAGGGTTTAGGGTAGAGGAAGAGAGAGAGAGAGAGGGAAAGAAGGTAGAGATATTTAGAGAGAGGAGGCAAGGAGGGAGAGAGAAATAGGTATAGAGGGAAAAATAGGTAGAGAGAAGTAGATATGAAAGCAAAGATAGAGGGAGAGGTAGGGATGGAGAGAGAGGTGAGAAAAAACAAAGAGAGGTCTAGGTAGATAGAGGTGGGAGGAGATAAAGAGAAGTAGAGGGTAGAGTTAAGGGTAGAGGGTAGAGTGTTTAAGGGTTTAAGGGCTAAGGGTTTATGGTTTAGAGTAAAGGGTAAAGGAGAGAGAGATATAGGGA
>CM021105.1:77709134-77776270 GCA_007115665.2 Sequoiadendron giganteum
AGAGGGAAGGAGAGACAGATGGAGAGGTAGGGATTGAGGGAGAGATATGGATTTAGAGAGAGGTAAGAGAGTGAAATAGAGAGAGAGAGAGGTAGGTGAGGAGAGGGAGGGGGGATAAAGGGAAGTAGAGAATGGAGGAGAGAGGGGAGAAGAGGTAGGGAGGGAGAGATAAGTGAGATAGAGAGAGAGAGGAGGGAGGGAGGGATATTTAAGGAAAGAGGGGTGAGATAGAGAGAAAGAAAGTAAAGAGGGAAGGGGGAGAGAGAGAGGTGATAGAGAGAAGTAGAGGCATAATGAGAAAGGTAGATAGATTGAGAGAGGGAAAGAGAGAGGGAGAGAAAACGAGGTATATAGGGGTAGGCTAGACAAAGAGATGTAGAGTGAATTTTGGTGGAAGAGAGAGAGGAGGGAGGGATAGGTAAAGATGGATAGTTGAGATAGATAGGAGAGAGATATAGGTAGAGAGAGGGAAAAGAGATATAGAAAGAGGGGGAGGGAGAGAGGAGAGATAGAAAGAGGGGGAGGGAGGGAGAGATAGAGAGTAGAGAGGGAGGAGAGAGATAGAGAGAGGTGATAGAGAGAGAATTAGAGAGGGAAAGAAGGTGGAGATATTGAGAGAGAGGAGGCAAGGAGGGAGAGAGAAATAGGTATAGAGGGACAACTAGGTAGAGATAAGTAGATATGAAAGGAGAGATATAGGGAGAGGTAGGGATGTTGAGAGAGGTGAGACAAAAATAGAGAGAGGTCTAGGTAGATAGAGGGAGGATGAGATAAAGAGAAAAATAGAGGGAAGGAGAGAGGGAGGAAGAGGTAGGGATGGAGAGACAGAGGTGAGAGAGATAAGAGAGAGGAGGGGTGAGATAGAGAGAAAGAGAGTAGAAAGGGAAGGGGAAAGAGAGAAGTGAGATAGGTGATAGAGATGTGTGATGGAGCTTAAAATTAGAGAGATAAGGAGGAAGGTGGAGAGATTGAGATGGAAAGAGGGGGGAGAGAGAGATGTATAGAGGGATAGGTTAGATAGAGAGAAATAGAGAGAAAAGGTGGGTGAAAGGAAGAGAGAGGGAGAGAGAGAGGGGGAGAAAGAGAGGTGAGATAAAGAGAATTAGAAAGGGAAGGAGAGAGAGAGGGAGATAGAGAAAATTAGAGAGGGAGGGAGGGAAGGAGAGAGAAGTGAGATAGAGATAACTAGAGAGTGAAGGAGAGAGAGAATGACAAGATAGAGAGTAGAGAGGGGAGGAGAGAGCGAGGGAAGCAAAGAGAGAGAGAAAGAGAGGAGAGGGACGGAGGGAGGGATAGGTAGGTGTAGAGAGTAGAGAGAGATATATAGAGATTAAAGGAGAGAGATGAGAGATAGAAAAATGTAGAGAGGGAAGGAGGGAGGGAGATAGATATTGGAGAGGGAAGGAGAGAGAGATGGACATGTAGATACATAGTTCTTGAGCTCAAGGAAGATATTGTTAGATAAAGGGATGGACATAATGAGAGAGAAAGAGGTCTAGAGAATAAGAGATGAAAATGAGTGAGATAGATGAAATTCGACCTCCTGAGTACTAAAATTTGACCTCCTAATTATTGAAATTTGACATGCTAATTACTGAAATTTGACTAAGTTTGAAATTTTTAAGATCTTCCAAAAACTAGAATTTGCATTATAACTCTTAGAGATCTGAAACCACTCTCAAACATCCTGCCTATATATACATGAAATATAACTTAAAGTAACTTATACTTAAATTTTTATTTCATGTATATAATTTCCTTGACAGAGAAAGCAAAAAATCTAGTTCTATGCACAGCAGGCCATTTGGCACTCGCCACATGACTCATCACATTTGGCGCTCGCCAAAAGGCCTACTTTAGACGTGTTAATTAACAGGATTTGCTAATTTTTCTCATATTTTTGACCGTGCACCCCATCTCATTTGCACGTATTTCAATGCAAGTTTATAAAAAAAATTGTGATAGCATTAACCTCTATCTCAGCTATCTAAATATATAATTCTTTTTTCATTTTGATTTAGTTAAGGTTTTGATCCATGGCTTTTATTATAAATGCCTTCGTTTTTGGTCAAAAACCAACATGTGCTAGGTTTAGGATAGATTTTTACACGTTCATTGGAATGTGAAACAAATTACGTTTTTTGAAACTAGACTCCATTATACACATGATAAAAAAAAAATCAATTTTCGATTAGTTTGCAAAAAAAATGGGGGGGAGCACGCCCAAATTTCAGCTTTTCAGGATGTGCCCACTTTGAAAATTCATAAAATATTATATATTCATTAAAAAAATAATCCAAAAGAAGGAGGATAAACTACATGGTGTTAGCTAATTTCACACCATTGGGATTTTTGAAATTCTAAAAAAAAGTTAATCAAAAAGGGGGGAGCCCTTAGATGCTATGCTGTTTTTTTTGATAAAAATAGGACCTATTTCTCCCCCC
Source organism: Sequoiadendron giganteum (assembly GCA_007115665.2). Lineage (NCBI taxonomy): Eukaryota > Viridiplantae > Streptophyta > Pinopsida > Cupressales > Cupressaceae > Sequoiadendron > Sequoiadendron giganteum. The sequence goes on from CM021105.1 coordinate 77,711,579, forward strand.
CCTTTTGAGACCCTTAATCTTCATTAATTTCAAAAAACAATAGTAGCTCAAAAACTAGACTTGGAGCACTTCAACTTTTGTTCTTGCCACATCTTGAATTTTGAGCGTAACTATCTTCATTTTCTCGTGCAAATCAGATTTTCCTGATTTAAAAAAAAAAGTGGCATCTTAAGAGCCAAAATTGTGTCACAAATTGGTGCACTTACCCCATCAAGGTCTTGAGAAACAAACTAACTAGTTCTCATTCAAAGGATGAAAATGTGGGAGAGAAACAACAATACAATGTGTTGTCATCTCAAGAACGTGTTGGCATCTCGTACAAATAGATAAAAGAATCTATATCCAGAAACATTAAGGTTTTGCTAACAACCCAAATGTTGGAATCTGATAGTGTGAGCACCATAAATCTGAAGATTAGCTATAAACTCCAACACTCGTTAGTATGGTGAGTTCAAAACTATGCAAATAAACTAATGCTCCTATGAAATAATAAATTATACCTCATAAACAAAGTAACAAAATAAACTAATTGAAAGCATAAAAGAAGCACAATTCATACCTATTCCATATTGGATTGGTGCTACTCTTTGTGTAGAAATTAGCCCTTTCAAAACCCTTTGACAAGCCAAATGATGAATATTGTTGAAAATGCTATGAAGTAGACAAAATTAGCTCTCAATGTGAAGAGAGAAACTTTGCTTAAATTGTGGATGTTTGAAATGAAGGATAGTCTCTCCATTTATAGAAGATTTTGATGAGAGAAGAAGCAAAGTTGAGGAATGCGGGATAATCCTCAACCAATATGAAGGAGCCACTTGTCACCATGTGAATGGGCCAAGGTTGTACAAGTTTTGGTGAATGTGCCAATAAATGACATTAAGTGGCCTTTTCAAATTTGAAATTTGACTTGTTGGAGGGAGAAAAGGGGTCTTAAATGCCAAGTGGGGGACATGTAAGAGGGGAATTAATGCTATGTTGGAAGTGACAAGTCATTTGAGAGGGAAATTCAAATTGGAGGAATATTCCCTAAAGATGTCATGTGAGGGAAATTAGAAGATTTAATAAATCAATTAAATGATTTATTTGTGCAAGTGGGAAAAGCTAGAGGATGTGACTTGCATTAAGTTTAACATTAATCATGGTTTAGTTCACCTAAGAGAGGATTAGGTGATTTAACCTTTTTGATTTATATTTATGGGTTAAAATAAATCAGAGGAAGATAGAAAATGATTGAGATTTAGTTAAATAAATATTTTGATTTATTTAGCTAAAGGCGATGATGTTAGTGTTAATGATAAATTTATTTAATTTTGATGGAGGACTTTAAAGATCAATTAAATAATTTGATTTATTTAATTTAAGGAGAAGAAGATTAATGTATGATGTTAGTTTTGCATGTCTACAGATAGTTTGACAGTTAAAAATAACAGAATGCTAGAAAATACATAAATAGATAACAAATACCACAAGAATAATACTTCAAATGAAATATAAAATAACTATGAATGAAATGAAAAGTAGAAGGGCAATATATACAACTCACAATAGATACAACTTCCCACAAGCTCCACATGAACGGAAACCTACACACAAGGAAACAAGAAAATGTTGAGGTTGCCTTTTAGAGCTTGCCTCAGTCAAACCCCCACTTTGGTGCTCCCACCTCCACATACAGCTAGATAGACCACAATTTAGAAATAATGATAAAAAAATCAATAGACGAGATGTCTAGAAAGCAAAGACAATAATATGCTTAACTATAAAAATGATAATGTTATGAAATAAACATTACCCTCCCTTCTACCAGCTTGGAGAAACTGAGAGGAAGGATAAAATATTCATAGATGCAAGGCATTCATGCAAGAGTAATGTGCTAATAGCTTGAGACTTGCAAGAACAATCGTGTAGATAGAAAATGGGAGTGCTAAAGAGAGAAGAGCAAGAATGGAGTTGAATAATTGAGAGTGAAGTGAGTAGAATGCAAGAATGAAGATTCTAGTTGAATAGAATGGAATTAGAGGTTTAAATGGGAGTTCAGAGGAAAAAGAGACATTTTTGGGTGGGTCTATAGTCATAGGGGGCATTCCACGCCATGAGTGACAAGAAATGTAACGTCCTAACGCCCAATGACTCGAGAATCTATCAGGGACACTCGTGCATCACATAGATGTTTGTGTGGCATGGAAGCATCCTAGCCAAAATTCTCTCCACTAGTTCAAAAAATGACAAGATATAAATAGGGAAAAAGGGTAAAAGTACAAATCCATTTCACATTTTTCAGCCAACTTATTAGCACAAGTGAAAGTATTTCTAGCTAAAAATTAATTTTGATCAAACATATGATCTTGTAAGATTCATTCTAGCTAAGTTAGATATGTCGACAACTTTTCCAACTAAAATTGTTGGCTAAATACATATATAACACCACTTTGAGGCTAATTTACCAAAAAAATAGAATTATTTGAAAAAAATTATGTTTCAACAACTTCTACTCAAGTAAATAACATCTCTTTTAAAATATAAAAATACCCTTTTGTAGATCCAAAAGTGTAGTTTTCAAAAAATATATATACTAATAATTTAATTATTATTTATATTTTATTTTCTATTTCTACTAAAAGTAGGCTATCAACAAAAAAATATTAGGTTGATTACCATGTCAAGGAAAAATAGTAGAACTTATTAAAAAAAACTGAAAAAAATATGATGCACTAGATAAAAAATTCTATATCAAGATGGTATATTTTTTTCCATTTTAGATAAATAGATAATAATATGAAAGTTGACGTCAAATGGAAACAACTATTTTTTAATACATGAACATTTTAATATTTATTTAAAAATATATATTTGTCAAAATTGGAAGAAAACATATCCATCTGCTAAAGTTTCAAATTATAAATACACACAAAAAAATTGAAGGAAAAAAATAAAATTTACTTTATAAAGATTGACATCTAATGTAACTTTATTTTTTAGAATTTTAGCATTTTTCAGCAACTAAACTATAGTATCATTTTGATTGTGGGAAGGAATGGAGAAGAGCAAAGCAAAGTGAACAGGTGGGAAGTAGAGTGCTGGAGGAATTTTGAACTCCTCTGATAATGGAGATGATGATGGAAAGGGGTCTAATGCGGATGCAGATTCCCTAGCAGGTTCATTGGATTCTTTGGGTGTGGATCTACTCTTTAAGCCTCCTTTGGAGCTTTAGATTGCAAATTTTTTTCTACAGTTGATTTTAATCTGACCTTGTCTTTGGCAAATGGATGTTTGGGTTTCTTGTCATCCTTTCCTTCTCTGTGTTGTGTGGGTTTCATTTCAGCTGCCTTCGTCTTTAAGAATTTGCAACATTTAAGGGGACCATCTCATTCTCCATCTAAGGGATCTATTTGGTGTCTGTTGCTTGGAGTTTACCACTTCCTTGGAAGTATTGGTTCTTTTTTATGTGCTCTTTGGAAGAGTCTATTGTTGATGTGAGAGAGTCTTCCATTGTTGATGTGAGAGAGGCTTTCTTGGACCTCTTCAAGGATTTCCTCTATGGTATTTGGTGGAGAAGCGGTAAAATTGTGGCTTCTTGTGTTGTTCTAGATCATCTAGGGCTCTCTTATAGAGCTATTGGGTACCCTTTGTGGTTGAAATGGTCCTCATTTTTAAAGGGGGTTAATGTTTGTTCTTGGATTTGGGCTCTCTTTTGGAGGAGCTTTCTATTGTTGGGATTGACTTGTAAGTTGGTGTTTCTTTTGGTTGTCTTTGGGACCCCCTTATGCTTGATTGTTCTCTTCTTTAGTTTGGTGTCTATTTTCCTTGGAAAATAGATCTATATCTGTATGATCTTTCTTGAGGTTCTCTTCTTGATGGCTGGGTTGCTAACCCAGATGGTGTTTTATAGTTGGAGGGTCTTTTCTGCTCTTTGTGGGTTGGATCTGGCTATTTCTCATGTCTATTTTGAAAACCAAGATGATTTTTTATTATGCTCCTTTTTTGGCTCTTGGGTGGTCGGATGGGTTACTTTTCTTGCCTATCTTTAAGGCCCAGATAATTTTATTGTTCTCATCCCTCTTTAAACTCTTGTTTCCTGGTATGCCTAAGGTTGGTGTAATTTTCTCTACTGGTTGGATGGATTTTATCTTGGTTCTACATCTTTTTTCTTCTACATAGGTGAATATTTATCCAATTGAGGTGGATTCCTCTTCTATAGAGGTGAAGATGGTTGTTGTGTGTCTGGGAGGAAGCTCCTTTCTTTGGTTTTCTTAGTTGTTTTCCCTTTTGAGGTGGATTTTGTGGTTGTTGGTGATCTCTAGAGTCAATGGAAAAAGTGTTCATGTGTTCCTTTCCAATAGATGGGAGCTCTTTCCTTCATTTATGGAGGTTGAGTTGGCATCTTAGTTGGACTCGTGTTTTAAAGAGTTTTTTCCTTCCTTTGTTCTACCTTATATTTCTCGTATTAAGGTTGAGAATATTTGTGGAATGATTATTTTCATTGGGGAATTTTGTTACATTCATCTTTTTGGATTAGTGTTGTTGTTACTGAGCAGATGGTTTCATGCAGCTTGGCTACTTTGGTGTCTAACTATTTCAGGTGTTTTTTGTTAGTTTCTTTGGGTTCTAGGTCCTAGTTGAAACCTGGTTGTAAAGGGTTTAAGGTCCCTTCAAAACCTGTTGGATGCAACTAGTATTGATCAGAATATCTTTGTTTAGTTGTTGTTGATGGGCTACGGTTGGTTTGTTGATTATTTCTCTAGAGCAGCTTCTTTGCCTTGTAAGGGATTGTAGGTCCCTTCAAAACCTTCTCGTACCAGGTTTTGGATCCCATCAAAGCATGTTTGTCCCCTAATCAAAAAGTAAATTATAGTGTCAATTTATAAAAAAGTAAATTCAAATAATTTTATAATTTAAAAAAAAAAATTCAAGCATAAAATATACTAAAAAATAAATATTTTATTAGTTTACATCATTTCAAAATTCAAAACATGTATATATGTCACTTTTTAGTGATTCAAGTTTAAAATTTGGATCAATGTTGGTCGTTCCCTTTAAAAAGTGTGACACAACTTTATATTTTTACCCAAAAGGCTTAGGGTGACGAGATTTAGCATTATCAATTTGATAAGGCTAAAGTGAGGGTATGTTATGGGAAATTGGACTAGGGTGCAATTTTATGCAATAACAGTAGATTATACTTTGACTATCCTAATAAACTAGAATTACTCCATATTTTAACCCAATGTTTGAATATAAAGTAACCATAAATTTTTTCTTACTCATCTAACCTATAATACCACATAAATAGAGTAAAAGCTTACAATGATGGATCTTCTAATATAAACATCATATACTTAGTCTAAATCCACATTAGCATGAGTATCTAGATAATTCATACCTCTTGTACCATGAAAATATCTAATGTATCCTAAGAATATATGAAGAGTCTCTTAACTATATCCTAATGAACTCTTCTAGGATTAGACATAACTAATGAGAAAAACCACTACTTGGGTAATCTCTAGAATAGTATAGATGTTAAGATACATTAAGTCACTACTTGGGCAATCTCTAGAAAATGGTTTAGAACTCCTTAAGACCTTGCCAAGAATGATAAAGCCCCTAATTTAGTATTTCAACCTCCATGAGTCATCAAGTACATAAATGAACACTCATCTTACATGTGTCTAGGATTCAAAAAAATAATGATAAAATAAATAAAACTAAATGCATTAATATTTGCTCAATAGGGAGAAATAATATAGTATTTATGGAAAGGAAAAGAAGGTGATAGCTCCACAATGAAAAAATAAACAAAGAACTTTATAAGATAGTAAAAAAGAGAGAAGAGAAAAGAATAACAAACCAATCTTCATAAAGACAATGGAGGAAGATCACAAGGCCAAGGAAATGCAATAAATTGCTAGAATGTTGCAACATGTTGTAGAGACAAAGTTTGTTCTAGAAGATTTCTTGAGAGCTCAAGCTTGCATTAGACAATGTGACTTCAATCTTGGATGAATATGAAGGAAGCCCAATGGAGATGCTAAACATGCAAAGCTGATTGTTGAACTTCCAAAAACTAGATAGATAGTAATCACCAATGTTTTTTAGTGGCTAATATTCACCAATTGTCTAATAGTTGAAATTATGGATTCAAATTTTGGCTAATATTAAATTTTTTAAGGTGATCTAAATGGATGCATTTTAACAAAATGTTATTTTAGTTTTGTGAGATCACCATAACATTTATTTTAATTTTTTTAACTAAAAAATTCACCACAAAATTTGATACCTAATTAAATTATATTCACCTAAATATTATAAGTTATAGTTGAAAATGAAATTAATTCACCATTACTATTTTATAATTATTGGTTACTTTGGGGTGATATCACCAATATTTAATCACCACCATTTATTTGATTTACAATATAATGGTTGGGGTTGTATTCCATTGGTTAAAATGTACCCGTGGAGCTCCAATGCACATTGAGACCAAAATTGTATTTGGTTCGTTGAATATTTATTCTAGTGGTTGGGGTCAAATTCCATGGGCCAAAATGTGACTATAGATCTCCAATGCCCATTGGGAACAAAATTTCTTTTGTACCCATGAAATAGAACCCAAACCATTAGATTATAAATAAAATTAAGACATTATGAAAAGAAATTTAAGGATGATTAAAAATATTCAATATATTATTTAAAATATTAAGCAATAAGAAATTATCGACATGACCACTAAAATTGAAACTAGTCCATGGTCTCTCATGATTAAAAAACAATGAAGAATTTTCTATGGTAATTAACATATTTTCCTATTTTTCATCAAGATTCGCCAATATTTTTAAAAATTTCTAGCAATTTAAAAATATTCACCACTAAAATTAATAATTTTTCAAGAAAAAAGAAAGATCCACCAATATAAATTATTTTATTTTTCAAAAAAATTCAAAATTTGCCAAGATATTATATGTAGTTTTTAGGGGAGAATTCTTAAAGTTATCTGTGGTAGCTACAAAAAGAATATTTTTAAGTTGGTCATTGATAAGTAAAAAATGTTTATTCTATATGACTAAACAATCAATCATAGGATGCTAGCACATTGCACCAATGTTCAAGTACAACACACTAAAAACATTATAAGATATGAAAAACCACAAAACATGTACATGATAATGTTACACTGTGTTATCATTATTGTTGTCTTTGATGTCAACCTCTAGTGTGGTCATGTTGAGAAGGTGTTTGTGGTGTTGCTGATGCATCAAGTTCACTTGATTTCCAAGTACTTTTGACAAAATTTGAATAACTTGTGTACAAGGAGACAAAGATGTGTTATGTATTATGCTCCACATTTCTTCATGTTTGAAGATGTTCTTGTGTGGTTTGGATATGATGTTCAACAATGTTTAAAAGTGCTATATCCAAAGTTTCAAGTTTTGGATCATGTGGTGGTAGAAGTTGTGTTTGATAGTGTTTTGGTTGTGAGGAAAATTGTTTGGGAGAAATGGAATTGCTCCGCATTTCTCCGTGATGAAGTTTCTTGTCTTATGGATTTGGTAATGTTCTCATATTGCTTGTATCTATCTTCCCTTGGATGGTTTGGTGTCCAATTGTTTCATAGGCTTGGTTCATGTGTTGTATCTTAGTGGTAGCTTGACTAGTTTCACAAGATGATTTTATTCTCAGTTGCATGTGCTTGCATCAGTGTGTTTGGATATTATGTTGGTGTTGGAGTATTATAAGATTTTATTCGATGTTCCTACATGGTCCGTATGATGTTTCTAGACCTGGTGAAGTTTGAACATGGTTGCTTGTTAGTGCTAACACAGGTTTTGACGACCTGGCGTGTTAGTGCTATTTGCGAAGGTACTTCAATTTTTTTGTGAAAGTGTGGTGTAGTGTGTTAGTGTAGATTTGGGTCCTAGTTAACCCTTAGTCTGGTCCGCCTTCACTTCTTTCTATTGTAGAAGTGTTTGGTGTCCACCTATTCAGTGGGTTGCATGTTTGAAGTGGATATTTTTCATTGAGGCCAACCTAAAGAGGATTTTTTGAGGTTGCAGACGATATATATATACAAGATTAATTGTTGGAGAAGTGTGTGAGGTGTTATGTGGTTACGAAATGATGTGGATGTGATCAAGTGTTGTGATTCAAGTGTGAGCTTAAATGTCTATGACTACCAGAAGTAGTGAGTAGAAGGTGTCTACATTTTGGTGTACTTGAAGTTGTTGGAGGTAGTGAGCCAAAGGTTGCAGATGGTGTAGAGTCATGGTGGATTATCCTATTGCTCTGAGGTAGTGAACTTCCTTGTAACAATTTCTTCTATTCTCTTTCTATTTCAGGCAGTGAGTCCTTTGGACAGCGAGTCTTTCTTTTCTTCTAGGAAGTGAGCCCTTCCAATAGTAAGACTTTTTTTATTGGTGTTGTTATTCATATATATATATATATATATATATATATATATATATATATATATATGTATGTGTGAGTTAATTATCCTCACCATTGTTTTTCCTTGATTAGGTTTTTCCACATAAATTTGGTGTTCTATGGTGTATGGTTATGAATGTGCTTATGTTTCATTAATTTACATTCATCTTGATGCATAAAAAGGGTTTGAAGGTTAATGGGGGTTTGAGTGTTTTAACGCACAAATAATTTACTTGCCCCCCTCTTAGTTGTCCTGTGTATCTAACAAATAACATATGATAACATCATGAGTTATGATTTAGAATATTAAAATACAAAACCACACAATCCCTAAGAGTAGGTAAAAAGGCTAAGTCTAGTTTAAAATGATCCTAGAACATCTTGTAGGGGATGAGAAGTAAATCAAAGACAATTTGCAATATCAAAATCATAGGTATGTAATTTTAGACCTTGCACTAACACATTAAAAATGTGAAACCCATTGTTTTATTATAGAAAATAGAACAAAAGCTAGTAACTAGTAGTATATATCCAGTAACAAATAGTAATTCTGAGAGAATGGCTTCTATGACTCAGTGATAGAGCACTCCAGTAACAAATAGTATATCTCCAGTAACAAATAGTATATCATAAATCCAAATCCTTACCGCTGTACAAAAAAGTAAAAACTCAACATGAAACACATAAAAACATACTAAATTTTCCAAAATTATGAAACTCATTTGCAACGCATTTCCTCAACTTTACAGCTGCAAAAATATGAAGCTATTCACTTTCACACAGGTTCCAAAGTTATTACACCAATGTCTAGTACTATTACTACAACAAATTATTTCCAGCATTTCTAATATCATGTTTGCTAAACCAAAATTTCTACCAAAACCTTCTGTGTGCAGTTTTTGGAGGTTACATGGGTTGACCGTTGAACTAAGCAAATCTTCATTTGTTAAAAAAACGTAAAAGAGACAAATAGCCATTTTCATGTGTAGAAAGACTGAAAACACCTTTAGGTTCTTGATATGAGCAAGGAGATAGTCAGGTTGCACAAACATTTCATTGTTTCGTCCAACCACTTGCAGACTACCCAAGTGTTTAGCGTCTTCAAATGGGCAAATATTGACACCTATAAGTATCACCCATTGCAAATGAGAATATGGAAAGCTGATATTAACATCTAAGATGCTTAGATGTGCCTTTTCAAGTAATCTTTTAGTTGTTTGGATAAATCAAAAAGCTCAAGGCTTTTGAGCGTCTCACACACTCTCACAGTTCCTTTATTTTGGTGCGAGTTGGATAACTGTTGGGCACGTGGTGAAGCCCAATGTAACAGCTCAAGTGATTGATTCTTGTAACCGTCCATATGCAGAAGGTTCTTCTTGTTTTGTAACCGATCCTATTATGTTGTCGCTGATTCAGTTTCCTCAGATGGTTGTTAGGAGTTCTTCCTAAGAGTCTTTTAGACTATGTTTTTCAATGCTACTGTAGATAGGGATATGAATGTATGTAGAATAGAGAGAGAGAGATGTATCATCTGAAATAATGAATGAATCCCTTTCTTTGTGGATGTAGCCATATGATATGGTGAACCACGTTAATGATCCGGTGTTCTCTGTGTTATTCATTTCATATTGCTGCTACTCTGTTTTGGTTCTATTGTTTATTCATTGCTGCAACAATAACATCTTCAGTATCGTGAGTTTTTCCAATACCCCTATTCCCACTCCGACAATGACATTTGAACATTTGATTAACAAGCGATGCCTGTTCAACATAGACTTAATGATGCAAGTCCAGCCTTCCCATAGTATCGAGAGGGATAATTGGAATCTGGACTTTCCCCCTAACGTATTCTCTCAATAACAATAAGACTTGAAGAGCGTGACGAATTCCAACAGGTTCCTCATTTTAAAATTGTCTATTGGAGTTCTTGGAAGACTTAAAAAGAAGGAAGATAAGGTAAACAAAAACCATATGCATCGATGGCTCCCTACAAATCATAACATATATAACATCATATACGGACTAGACTATGAGGTTGGACTGCTTAGAACCACTGGCTTGGTGAAAAGAAGGGCAGGCCGACAATGCAATATATGCAGAGGGACTCCATTTGTCTGGTAGGGGTTCCAGATGAACTAATGGCTAATAAACTGGAATAAACTGCCTTTGTCTCGGTACTACACCCTTAGCTTCTAGCTTATATGCTACTGATGGGTTATCGATCGCGCATTACAGTAGTAATAGGACTGTCATGCTTTATACAGGGGTTTTGGCCTTTAACTCCCCATGAATTCAAACGAGTCCTTTCGTAGCCAACTGAACCGGAAACAGGACATAGTATCATACCATAGGGAGGGGAGCTGAACTGAGAACAGGATGAAGACGGAGGTCGTTGCGTATAATTTTTTTTAAGTTTGCCATCACTTAGCATGCTGTTAGGGAGAACGGCTATTTTCTAAACTTAAGAAAATATTAAATTCAATTATTTTAATTTAAATTATGAAATCTGAATTATTAAATTTTAAGTAATTATATGCAATATTCAATTTTATAAAATTTATTTAAATTATTAGATTTAAACTATTAATTTATAATTAAGTAAACTAAATTGAACTAAACTATTAAATCTTTCAATAACTTTTATCGTTCAAAATTATATTGTAATTTAATTAACATTCTATTTTATTAAATAAAAATTTCATAAAGTAATTTAAAATTTATATTCAAATTTGAAATAAAAATTCTAATATTTTAAACTTAGAAGTAACTAAAATATACATATATTTAAACAATTTGATTAAATTGAAAATAAAACTAACCGATTCTTGATAGTAGGATTGAAGAACTCACCCAAAATCCATTAGAAAATCTTTACTCTTGCTACTGCTTTTGATTTTTGATAATCTTCTTGATTCTTCTTGTTTGTTTCTCTTTAATTACTACTCTATTTATACTATTTACTTAACTATATATTTTTTAATTAATTTACAATTACTTAAATGTTAAAACTTCTTTTAAATATTTAAAACAAATTTCTAGATAGATTATATATATATATATTAATTAATTTTTATTTTTTTTTCCTCAATATTTAATTTCTAAAATATATTTAGAACAATTCAGAATATTCTTGAAGATAAAATTTTAAATAAAAGATAAACTTTAAAGGAAAAACTATAATACTAAATTTAATATAAGATAATTTCAATACTATTCATAATTATTTGATTTGATTTTTTCAATAGTTTATTTCATGAAGATAAACTAAAATGAAATAATTTAATTCTTCTACTTAAAAGCTAAAATAATGTTTATCTTTTATATTAATTTTTTTTTAATAATTGTAGTATGATGAAAGTAGCCCTTGTCAATAGACCAATGCATTGTGTACTATTTGAATAGTAATGTGCTCATCCGTAAGACAGTCTCTTATCAGTGGGATGTTTGAAGTTGTTCCAATGACAATCTAATAAGAAAACTATTGATTGACGGTTTGTTTGTTGGAAGAAAATGAGGTGCTAGTGGACCAAATAGAAGAATAATGTTTGTTTGAAGTCTAATTTTACCAACAATATGGACTTTTAGAGTTAGTATTTTGGGTTCTTCAAGTCTGTTTTGTTGATAATATGAGGTTTTATAGTTAATATTTTAGGAGAAACATTTTGTAATATGTTTGGTTTGTTGGGTTAATGGCTCTAGTTTAGATACAATTATATTTTAGTCAGAATAGGTTGTGATAAAGGATGAATCTGAGTGATAAGAGTAATTATATTTCAAGCGCTTTTATAAATTTCTTATGAATATATATAAATATATACAGGCATATTACCTTTTGCCAACAAAAAAATATATTTGAATATGTCTATTATTTATTTCTAATAAATTTTTATTCAATTATAATAATAATTATTTCAAAATTAATTAGTTTTATTTAATAAATATTTATTTTTAAAATTAACTATTATTAGCAATCACACACTACTGTGCAATGGGTACACCGAAGAAGTGTGGAAGGTCAACTAGGGAATTCTTTGATCTTTTTTGTACATATGTTTGTGTAGTATACATAGGTCAATTGGTAGGTCATTTAGAAAATGATGTTGTTTGTGCAACAAAGGTCTCAATGGAGAAGTATTAGCTTCAAATCAACTATGCATCTACTTACAGGGAATGAACACAACTAAAACAAAACCTCTGAGTGAAGAAGATAATAAGGCTCCATTACCAATAGACACATGCTATGTTTGCAATAGGGAGAGAGGGAGAGGGAGGGAGATATGGGGATAGAAGGAGGGAGGTATAGAGGGGAGAGAGAGGGGGGGATAAAGAGGAATCCAGAGATAGAGATGGAGATGGAAATGGAGATGGAGATGGAGGAGAGGGATGTGGAGAGGAGAGGGGTAGATAAAGAGAGGATAAAGGTATATATAGAGATGGAAGAGATAAATATATATAGAGGGGTAGAGAGATGATGACAACACTCCTATGCATATCTGCTCTGATACCAAAAATGATGGCAACTTTAGCTTAAAGCCAAATAATCTACAACATATACCAATCAACAAATGCAATTACAGGAAGATGGATCAAGCAATGTGACTGATCCTTAGAAATACGCGACAAGAAAAATATGACATTTGAAAAGACAAGCATCAAAGCTATAATGGAAGGAATAGAGTCTTTTTATATTCTTGCATTTCAAGCAGTGATCCACAAAATGGAAAGATAGGGTTACTATGGAAAGCACACCAAAATTCTAACCTACACCCTATCGAAAAACTTAACAAAACTCATCCATTATTTAAGATGACAGGAATCCATGCTTACAAAGAATTAGTGAAAAGAAAACAACATCTTCAATACAATATTGAAAAATAAGGTTTTCTGTAATTTGGGCATGCACCACAATTTGGTTCATCAATTCCTAAAGAATCAACCTCCCCTTACTCACAGCCTGATTCCACCTCTTTGTTTGTGTTTCTTCTGCAAACACCATTAACTGGAGTCGTCTTCTAGTCAAAATTTTTAAAACCTAATGTTTCCCTCTAATCTTTCAACATTCTCCCTCTTTTCCACTTGTAGCCTTCTTCCTTGGTTCTCAAGAACATGTCGCTCTCTCACAACCTCTAGAAAACCATCAATCTCCTCCATTGTTATCGGCCACAACTCTCCCTCATTTATTTCCCTTAATTGTCAAAGCAACTCGAACTCCTCCAATTGTTTCACGCCATTTTTCTCCTTCCTTCTTCAATGTGCATACTTGTCTAGAATTGATTTGGGGATGAGAAATTAATTGGTTAAGAAGAGATTCCCAAGAAACATGTACTATTATTACTATTTTATTATTATTATATTATATTATATTATTATTTTTTATTTTATTTTATTTGTTAATTATTATCATTATATAATAATAATATTATTATTATTCTTTGGCTTAGTGTTAGGTTTAGTGTTTAATTAGGGTTGGAGTTGTTAAATTAGGTTTATTGTTCACTAAGGGTTGGGTTTTTGGTAAGAATAACCATAATCCATAATTGTTACTCATGCACAATTCAAATCTATTATAAACTTAACCATAACCCTAACCTATGATTATAATTATGTAATTAAATTAAAAATAGGGTTCAATTAGAGATAGGGCTTAATTAAGATTAAGGCTAGGGTTCAACATGGTTATTGTTTACATAAGATTATAGTAAGGGTTTAAGTAGGGCTAGTGTTGTTATATAAAGCTTGGGGTAAGGGTTAGGGTTTGGGTTAGGATTAGAGTTAAAATTATTTTTGTAAGGCCCCACCTTGTATGCAACTGATACAACCCTAATTTATTGTTGATGTCAACCACCTCTCAGGAGCACAACCTATAAATAAATCTTCACAGATGAGAGAAGCAGTGTGCTATTTCACCAGAGATAAAAACATATTAAGATGAGATGAGATAAAATACATAATGTACAACCTTTTAAAGGCATGAAATATCAAATGAGTGAAAAACTACCCAATACGTGAAAAACTACCCAAATTAAACTTAATACTACACTAACACCCCCCTTAAGTGAAAACTTAGGGAGATTATTATGTAATATCAAGATGCAGTATGCTATGCAAGAAAGAAATCTCTAGCAAATAGAGAAAAGGAGAAAGAACCATGTGGGAAAAAACACCTCTCCAAAAGAGAGAAAAGAAAATTAAGATGCATGGATGGAGGACTCAATAACACCCCCCAAGGACTACATATATCAAGTATATATTACAATCAATATCCCCCCATAAGAGGGAAAGAGAGAGACTATGTAGACCCCCCACAATGTGTAATTTCCTACAAAAATGGTAAGTGCTTGAAGACAAAACATGATCCAATGTTGACAAATAACTTGTCTCCCTTTTTCAAGAAACAAAAACGCGAGCACGTTATAACGTGCTCGCGTTATGTCCTAGTTGACATGTTTCTCACAAAAGCAAAAACAATGTCAAAACTGAAATATAATGCGAGCACATTATAGGGCACTCGTGTTATATCTTTTTTAAAAAATTACTGAGCCTTAGGCTTGGTATTTTCCTTGGAATACCAACCTAAAGGCTTGGAAGACATTCCCAATGACTAGAGACGTGTTTTTAAAAAATCTACCATATTTCACATAATCGAGTTCGTGCTCACCGTCAGGATTGCATGTGGCTCAATATCAAAAAAATGGAACACATGGGTAATGTTGAGTTCTCTCTTAGCTATCCAACGATGTAAATTTTTTCACTTTTTGAAAATGTTATGCCTTCCATCCATAATTTATTTTATTTGTATGTCTTTTTTTTTGCCAAAAACTAGTGTTTGGTAATTTTTTCGTTATAAATTAATCATTCATCGAATTTTCAAATAAATTACATTTTTAGAAACTAGACTCCATTCTACAAATTTTTTTTTAAATTTAAAAAAAAAATCAATTAGTTTCCAAAATTTGTAGGGGTAGCACAGCCAAAATTCTATTTTTCAGGAAATGTCCACTTTGAAAATTAGTAAAAAATCAAATATTTATTAAAAAATTATTAGAAAAATCATGCATCAACTACATACTATTAGCTAACTTTTGACTATTGCGGTTTTAAAAATACAAAAAAAAAATCACCATACAAGGGTCGTACAAGACTTTCTATGTTATGTTTTTCTGACAAAAACAACACCAATTTGTGTACGTCCATCTTTTGAACCCCTTAGTATCAACCGTTTTAAAAATAAATTAATATTTTAGAAAGTAGACTTGGAACACTTCGATCCTTTCTTTTGTTCCATCTCAAAATTTTGAGTGTAACTAACCTCAATTTCACGTCCAAGGTCAGTATTTCCCAATTTCAAAAAAAAAGTTGTCCACTTAAGTCCCCTTTTTGGGAACCATCTTTGTACACTTACCCAAAACAAAATACAAATGCAAAAATTATTCCCATTCTAAATAGGAATTAAAAATTTAAATCCAAATGTAGGATGATAATGTCTCTAAAATATGCTCATGTGTCGTGAAGACCTTGGAAGATGATGCCACAAATCAATCAGGAACATGCCCAGTCACAATAGAAGTGGCAAACAAGGTACCACTAAAAACTGATTTTTAACATTCTCCAAAGACAAAGATGGAGTGATAACAGTTGTACCACAACTATCATCAAATAGGAAAATTAATCCCTCAAATGTGTCTTCCAAGTCTAAAATGTGAGATTCCACAAACAATGAACCAATGTCCGACAAATAGGAATCCCAATCAGGAAGACAATGATAATCCTATTGCTCGGGAATGATGGAAGTACTTAATGAAGGTGGGTCAACTATATGATAAAGAATCAAGAACCTTTGAAGCAACTACAACCTCATCTAAAGTCTCAAAAACCTCGAAAGGATCACAATCAAGGTTTATTTTCTTTGAAGAGTAAAGGGGCACATTGGTATTGGAAAGAGGATCATCATCCTAGGAGCACAACCTGCAAATAAATCAAGTCACAAACGATAGAAGCATGATGATATTTCACCAAAGATGAAAATATATTCAAATGAGATGAGATAAAATGCATAATGTACATCCTTTTAAAGGCATGGAAAATCAAACGAGTGAAAAACTACCTGATACGGGAAAAACTACCCAAGTAATTAACCTAAGTTAAACCTAATACTATACTAACATTTATTATGTGTATCCCATTGATTACTAGTGATTCACATTAGATACGATGAATGAATTATGGGTTTCCATTATTGTATTACATTAATAAACATTAGGGTAAACTTGCACTCTCTAATATCAAAATGTGAACATGTTTAAATAATAAAATGGAGTTAGTTATTGGGTTATAAATTTATAAATAAGTATAAAATTATTAACCCTTGTGTCCTATAGTGTGTTTTATAAGTGAGGATTGTTATCTAGTTATCTAGTTTAAATGGCCATTCTTTAAATCTCTAGCTTCTCAAATTTGCATCTTATAAAATTATGACAATTTATTTAGCAATATGTAAATTGAAAAATGAACATCTAGTCTAGCTAGGGTTAATGCGTTATGGTGAAGATGATTATGATTTATGATTCACATTTCAATAAACTAGTTGATTTAATACAAAGCTAGGAGGGATATTTGAGTTATATCTTGTAAGGCCACCCAAACAATTCTCAAGAATGCATATAGGGATCTTTGATGTTTAGAATATTGACGTTATATTGAATATGAGGATCTATTAATTTTAAATCGTGAGATAACTCTTATAATGTAAAATTATTCTTATACACCATAAATAATTAAGGAAGAGATAAGAAATTCTAATGATCATATTATCAATTTATCAATTGATAAATTAAGAATGTGAGAATTTAGGGCCTCCAACTGAAAATTTAAATGACAAATCAATTCCTCAAATTACACAATGTTAGACAATTCAACAACCAAATGTCTACCTTAGGGGTCATGGTTGAGATTGGATCAACTAGTTAAGACGGTAGATCAAATTTTTATAATGATCTTAGAGGCATATTATTATAGGGGATTATATGAGTAGGTAGTGCTAGTTGATCAAAGGGGACACTCCCTACCAATGAGATCTAGTCAATCTAGATGGTTGAATAGTGCAAGGTCCATGTTGAGTAGTGATCCCTTAGTACATCCTAGGAATCTTGATGAGGGTGTTAAAGCTAGAGTTAGAGCTCCCTAATTTTTATTATTTGTTTCTTTATGTACACTTATCCTAGTTCATTAGAGTGATTTGTATTATGACACATTGTACCATGAGGCATTTTTATGTATATATGAAATGATTAAGGTGTGACTATTATATTATTATGTGATGTATTATATTATAATATTTATCAATTGATGTATATATGTTTTTCTATGGATGATGAATATGACTATGGTTATGTTATGTGTATCATTATTTGATGTATATGATGGATATTATAATATGTATGTTATTCATGATTTCGCGTATCATTCTTATGTGATGGAAATGTGTATATGGATGGTTATATATCTTATGGATGTGATTTATGCAATTGATTCTATCATGATTATGATTTATTATTTATGTATACAATGGATATGATTGTTATATTTTAAATTTTGATGTAGATGGATAATTTATATATGGATGTGTTTTATGATGTTACGATGGTTTAATACTTATGTGGTTATGGATTCCCTAAGAGGGTGTATCATGGTTGTTGTTTATGCTATGATTGTGATTATAATGTGATTTGATTATTAATCTAGATTGATGCAAGATATTATTTCTAGATCAACTTGGTTATTACTTTAGTCATATTCATCATGAAGGATAGCTTAGGTATGCAAATTAGTAGAGTAAAATGAAGGTTTATGGGATGTGAAGTAGTGATAGATCCATAGATTTCTTTCTTAGTGTTGGTGTAATTAATTGTGTTGTACATTGTCCTAGGTCATAGTTACACCTTAGTTAAGTTTACTTAGGGACCACATAGGAGTTGTTGGAGATTTTACACTTTTGGTGGACTTATCATGTTATCACTTTCTCATTTCCACCTTTCATGGACACATCATGTGATTCCTCTCCACCTTTTTTGGTAGATCCACCCTTTGTGGTGGTTATCACATTATCACTTTTCCACTTTAGGTGGAGTGATAGCTTTTCACAGTTGTCTCATGTCATAAGATTACGACACTTGTCATAATCTTATTCCCTCCTATGTTCTCACCTTGGCTATAGGTCTCTACTAATTTGTACATTGATACAGACATTGATTCTATATGCACTATTGACAAAATATAGTCTATTCTTGTCATATTGTTTCTATCTCTCTTATTCTTGTGATTCCATTAGGCCTCTAGATCTTGGGTGGCTACCTTCATAGCCAATTCTTACATGGTATCAGAGCTATTGGAGTGCCTTTGGATTGCCATTTTGGGGAGATCTTGAATGCAATCTTGCATTTTCTTCATAGAAATACTAGATTCTGGGGGGTTCCATTTTTGGCCTTTTTATTGTAGGTGCATTTTGGGAGCTTGTTGCATTAGATTTGAGCTCACCATTGTGTTCGAAGTGTCCGAGAAAGTCATATTTTCCTTTTGTTTCATCTCAGTTGGACATTTGAGACCAAATCTGTAAGGGTTTGAAGATCGGAGATGGTTTCCAGATCTAGGAGGTAGCCATACTTTTGGAGCATTTTCAGCCAAAAAGGACATTTCCATTGCATCCAGAAGGGCCAAAAACCCTAAGATTAACTATCAATTCATCAAAATTGGACAACTTTTGCTGGAGCCATCTAGAAAAAAATTTCCCTCCTTCGTCGTATGGATCGACATTATTACAGAAATACGATATTTGAAAAATTTGATTTTTTTCTTTGAAAAATCAAAAAATCGAAAAAATAAATAATTTTTTTTTTTAACCTACATACGTAGAGACTGCAACTTGCAGTACCTGCACAAAAGCAAGTACGATGGGGGTATTGTTTGTGCCTACGTAGGCCATGTGTCGCCACGTGGCAGGTTTGCATTCTTCCATGCGGGCTCTATCCACCCTGCGGACACGTCATCGGCAGGCAGCCGACTATTTCATAACTAACGACCTATTTTTCCAAAATTCGGTGATTTTGATTTTCCCAGCACGTAGAAAAGATTCTAGTCGAGTATATTCCAATAACCCAAAAAAGATTTCGATAGAGTATATTTCGTTGCATATTCCGTTCTCAAAGAATATTCTGGCACATATTCGGGTAGGACTGACGGCGATGATGATGGCCCCCTGGCCGTCAAATATAATCATGCAGATTGTTGACATCAATGATACGTCAACATTTTCAAAAAAAAATTGCCCCCCTTATCATTGGCAGTTTTGATTTTGCAATTCAACTTCAAAGCTTCATATCTTGCTCATTTTGACTCCTTTTTTCGAACAATTTTTTTTTATTTGGATTTATTTTTTGTGCTCTACATGCTGGTGTGATCGGTTTCTGATTTTTGATGCATGAATTTTCCAAAAAAATCAGTTTCTCATAGGTGTAGCTAGGTTGTCACCATTTTTGCAACTTCCTAGGCTCCATTAAGGCTCATACGAACTCCTTTTCAAGTGTCATTTTTTTTAAAGTGCATGTTTTTCCTGAATTTCACAGTGGTACTATCAATTTGTAGTGATTGTGATCATAAATTTTACTTTCAAAACTTGGTCATTTTTGGCCTATTTTGGCATTTGTAAAGACAAGATTTCAGTTTGGTCTTTTGTATCGGTCATTTGAGTCTGTTATTTCCTACTTAAGGTTGTTGAAAAATATTGAAAATCAGAAGCCCACTTTGCTTGGTTTGCAAGTGGCCATTGTAAATGCACTAAGTATAAAGTGCCAAATCATCTTTTTGGGGGGTTTCTTTGATTGAGTGAATTTGGGGGGGTGTCTTGTGTGATTATGCCTCTCTCTCTCTCTCTTGTTCTCTTTCATTTTTCTGCTATGGTTTCTCCTAAGTTTCCTTTGTTAACTCCACATAACTATGCTTCTTGGAAAATTGATGCTTTGAGTAAGTTGATGGAAAATGGATTAACTCATTATATTAATGGAACTATTGTTGCACCATTTGATCCTAAAATTGATCCTAATTGTCATTTGGATTGGCTCAATAAAAATACAATGGCTCTTGGAACTTTAAGGAAATATGTATCAAAAGATCTAATCTTTCAAATTGAAAAGTGTAAAACAATTAAAGAAGCTTGGGAAAAGTTTAGTCGATTGTATGGCCAAGTTGATGAGATTAGAGGTTATCAGTTTGACAATGATCTCACAATGTTAGATTCTAAGAATTTTGATACAATCCAAGACTATGTCACTAAACTAAATGAGTTAAGAGCACAACTTAAGGATTGTGGCATTGACAAAAAGGATGCACAATTGGTCTACAATTTGTTGGGAAAGCTTCCATCAGAATATTCAACATTTTATTATAGCTTCCAAACTCATCGCTTGAAAATGGGTAGTTCTTTCACTCTTCCATCATTTGATGCATTCACAGAAATGTTGATGTTAGAGAAAGAAAAGCTAATAAGCATGGGGATTCTCAAGTCTTCAAAGTCCAAAGCTTTGGTGGCTAATCAAGGGAATCAAGGAAAGGGTTCCAACAAGAAGTAGAAGCAATTTAAGCCAAAGATGCAAAAATACAAAGCACAATCATCCTCTCCACAACAAGGGAATTCTTCACCTTCTCTCAAGAAGGGAAATTCAAGCAAGAAGGAGAGACCAACTTGCTCATATTGCAAGATATTTGGTAATGATGAGCATCATTTCCATAATAAGAAAATTGATGAGTTGACAAACATCATCAAGAAGAACAACATCAATTTTCTATCTGCCTACAAGAAGGATTCATCTCCTTCCACTTCCTCACAATAAAAAGGGAAAGGGAAAGCTTTTATGGCTACTACAGGTTCTTCACAGTAATGGATACTTGACTTGGGAGCTACTCATCACATGAGTTCTACAAGGGAGCAATTTTCTTCTTTGGAGCCATCTAAGGTACCTCACATCTTCATAGGAGATGATACTCAAGTGGAAGTTAAAGGAAAAGGTTTGGTTTTCATGGATGATGGAACATTTGAGGATGTTCTCTATGTTCCTAACTTGAGCACCAATCTTCTTTCAATCTACCAAATCACTCACTTTAGAGATGGCAAGAAAGTTGAGTTTCTACCAGATTTAGTTGTGGTCAAAGAACTTAAGGATGATACCTTGGTTGTAGTGGGACAAGCCAATCACAACACATGGCTTTACTTATTTTCCCACTTTATTCCCAAGTCTCCTTCTACATCATTTCTCACTCATACAAATTTAGAAAGCAAGCTATGGCATGAGTGGTTTGGACATCTCAATTACCACTATCTTCAACAACTTATATCCAAGGATACGATTGTAGGGCTCCCACAAATTCTTTTCAAAAGGTGTTTGTTCAGGTTGTTCCTTGCGTAAGCATCCAGAAGAGAAGTTTGACAAAGGGAAGTCTTGGAGAGCTTTGGAAGTTCTTCAATTGGTTCAAAGTGATATAGCAAGTCCATTTCCAATGCCATCATTCAAAAAGGCCCGCTATGTCCTCACCTTCATTGATGACTACTCCCGCTTTGCATGGGTCTATTTTCCTGTTCACAAGAGTGAAGTGTTTGACACATTTCTAGCCTTCAAGGCTCATGTTGAGAAGCAATCAGGGAAGCAAGTCAAGATTCTCTACATAGACAATGGAAGGGAATATGTGAACAATAGACTTGAGGAATTTTGTACACTTGAGGGGATTGATCTTCAACATTCAGTTGCATACACTCCATAACAAAATGGTGTTATTGAAAGGAAGAATAGAACCCTTAAGGAGATGGTTGGCTGCATGATTCATGCTCATTCTCTTGGTCCTCAATTTTGGGCAGAACCTATTAGTTGTGCCACTCACATCCAGAATCAGGTTCCCCATAAGGCTTTGAATGGTATGACTCCTTTTGAGGCTTGGTGTGGTAGAAAACCTATTGTGAGACACTTTAGAGCTTTTGGTTGTCCATCTTGGGCACGCATACCTCCAGAGAAATGCAAGGCATTGGAACCTCAAAGTAGGCCTTGCATCTTTGTTGGATATCCTAAAGGTGTTAAGGGATATAAAATTTTAGATCCAGAGATGCATGAGCTATTCATTGAGAGGAGTGTTCACTTTGAGGAAAGTTGTCCTAGCCTGGCCTCTAATCCTCCTCTTCCTTCCTCCATAGTGGAAAGTGACGATAGTGACTCAGATGATGATTCTCCCTCAACTTCGACTCGTAGGATCACACCTTCGCAGGGTCCACTTATAGTTGCATATCCTCATCCTTCATCTCCTACTAAACCTCGTTGGGCTCAACAGACTCTTGAGTCAACAGGTTCTCTTGTTGGGGATCCTTTAGATACTCGAAGGACTCAGTCACAACATCAAGATTTTCTACATGCTTTTATTGCTATTGCTTCTAATCCACAATCCTTCAAGGAAGCATCAAGAGTTCTAGAGTGGGATTCAACAATGGAGGAAGAGTATAGTTCCTTGATGAGGAACAACTCATAGGATTTAGTTCCACTCCCCAAGGGGGGAAAGATGGTTCGATGTAAGTGGATCTATCAGACCAAGTAGGCAGTGGATGGAAGTATGGATAAATACAAGGCTCAACTTGTGGCAAAAGGTTTCTCACAGGTTCCATGTGTTGATTATACAGAGACCTTTGCACATGTTGCTAAGATGAACTCCATTCGCTTGACACTTGCTATCGCTACAACTCATGGTTGGGTTGTACATCAGATGGATGTGAAGAGTGCATTTCTTCATGGGGATCTTCATGGGGAGATTTACATGGATCAACCATAGGGATTCATATAGGATCATAATTCTTTGGTTTGCATATTGAGGAAGTTTCTCTAGATGACCTCAAACAGACCCCTAGGGCTTGGTATGCCAAGATTGATTTATTTCTTCTCTTAGCAGAATTCACTAGGTGTCATTCAGATCCGAATGTTTACATTTTGTGATAGGGTGACTCTCATTTTCTACTTGTGCTCTATGTTGATGAGTTGATCATAACAGGGAGTGCCTAATCCATCATTGGCAATGTCAAATTTGCTTTGTAGGACAGATTGCTATGACTAACTTGGGCCTTTTGCACTATTTTCTTTGGATTGAGATCACATAGTTAGCTTATGCGATATCTCTTTCTTAGCCCAAGTATGCTCTTGATCTTTTAGCTCGGTTTCACATGGCTGATTGTAAGCCTGCTCTGACTCCCTTTATTTTAGGACTCAAGCTTGAGGCTAAGTGTTCTACTCCACTTGTTGATGCCACCTTGTATCATCATCTTGTTGGGAGTATCGTCTACTTGACTCACACACACCCTAATATCTCCTTTATAGTTGGCATGGTTTCACGCTTTATGCAGGAACCACATGAGCTTCATTGGAAAGAAACCAAATGCATCTTGCATTACATACAAGGTACACATCATCATGGGATTCACTATGCAGTAGGTATAGGACTTACCTTAATGGGATATACAGATTCTAATTGGGTTGCCGATATTGATGATCATAAGTCCACTTCTGGCTACAACTTTCATCTTGGTTCTGGCCCCATTTGTTGGCAGAGTAAGAAGTAGCATTCTATTTCTCTTTCTTTGACTGAGGCTGAATATCAAGGGGTTGTTAATGCCGCTACTGAGGCTATTTGGCTTCAGAATATTCTCACTGAGTTTGGCTTCACTATTCGACGCCCTCCAGTCATTCATTGTGACAATCAGAGTAACATCCAGATCTCGAAGAATCTAGTTCACCATCAAAGGACCAAACACATCAAGATTCATATGCACTACATCAAAGAGCTAATACAAGAGCGGGTCATTGATTTGCAATATTGTCCTACAACACAGTAGGTTGCAGATATCTTCACTAAACCCTTCACTGAGAGTGCCTATCATCATTTGCGAGCTCTCTTGGGGGTGCGGGATGTTTCATCTGAGGAGGTCACTTGACTTATTCATTCTCTCTTATGGGGGAGACTTTTTGCTCTTCTAGGGGCTTTGTCCTTCTCATACATTTGAGAGCATTTTCTCTTGTTTTTCATCTCTCTTTTGGGGGGGAGTTTTTTTCCCACGTGGTTTTTTGCTTTTCTCTGCTTTATGAGAGATGGCATTGCATTTGTACGTGAGTGCCTAACATGGCCTAGTTTCCAAGACCCATCTTGCATTATTTGCATTTGTGTACATTCTCTCTAAGTTGCACTTAAAGGGGGGGGTGTTGGTGTAACTAATTATGTTGTACTTTTTCCTAGGTCATAATTACACCTTAGTTAAGTTTACTTAGGGACCACATAGGATTTGTTGGAGCTTTTCTACTTTTGGTGGACTTATCATGTTATCACTTTATCATTTCCACCTTTCGTGGATACATCATGTGATTAATCTCCACCTTTTGTGGTGGTTATCACATTATCACTTTTCCACTTCAAGTGGAGTGATAGCTTTTCACAGTTGTCTCATGTCATAAGATTACAACACTTGTCATAATCTTATGCCCTCTTATGTTCTCACCTTGGCTATATAACCAAGGGGTCTCTACTACATTTGTACATTGATATAGACATTGATTCTATATGCATTATTGGCATAATATAGTCTATTCTTGTCATATTGTTTCTATCTCTCTTATGCCTCTGCTGCCATTAGGCCTCTAGATCTTGGGTTGCTACCTTCATAGCCAATTCTTACACTTAGGTATTATTCTTTCAGACTATTGTTATCTCTCTATAGGGACTATGAGGTATGATTTGTAAGGGCTATTCAAAATTAGTAGTAATTTTTTATGTTGCACTAGTGATCTATTTGGTTGATAGGTAGATTTTGGGTATGTGTAGGATCATCATGGGAAAAACATGCCCTTGAGTGGCAATGAAAATTCAGAAAATCAAAGTTAGGAAACTTGAC
The DNA here is from genome assembly GCA_007115665.2 of Sequoiadendron giganteum. Classification (NCBI taxonomy): domain Eukaryota; kingdom Viridiplantae; phylum Streptophyta; class Pinopsida; order Cupressales; family Cupressaceae; genus Sequoiadendron; species Sequoiadendron giganteum. Next base: position 77,736,960 of record CM021105.1, read on the forward strand.
GTAAAAATTTGAATTTAAGTTATCTATATTATTTCAAAAATATGTAAGAATAGAATTTGTATCAAATTGAATGTATTTTCTAAAGTATTAGGTTTATTTAAAAAAATAAAAAATCTATTTGGTGAAAATTTGAAATTTCAATGTAGTAGTACTTAAATTTCAGGGAAAAAATAAGAAGTAGGTGTCTGTCTAACTACCCTAACCATAATAAAATGATAATATTTTTTTATAATATTTTAGATATAAGTAGAGGACTCATATGCCGATGTGATGCATATTTTTTTGTAATTTTTTTCCATGTAAATAATTAATTATGATTTTTTTATTTCAAATTTTAAAAAATATAAAAACGTGTATGTTTGACCACCTTAACTTGGTCAAAACTTCATGAAACTATTTTTTTTTTTTTTAATCCTATAGTATATGAAGCATAGAATTCGATGCATGTTTCAAATTCAAAAAATGTGATACCATTTGAAAGTTGTAGATGTTTTTCAATCAACCTATTAATCAACACTTTAGTCACAATTCAAATAGAAAATGAATAATAATAATTTATTAAATTCAAAGTAAAGCATAATTTATATTGTTGGAAAGATGATAATATCCTTTAAAAACCCTTTTTGTTTCATCAAATTTGGGTTAAAAAAAAGTCTTCAACCATATAGGCCATCTTATCACTTATATATCGTCACTTTTTAGCCAATCATGTTCCTACACATACCCTTTTGTGGATATGAATGAATTTAAAATGGATTGTATCCTTTGTTAAATGGTTAGTTATATTATTGATTTATAAAACACTAACTATTACAATAGGGAGGCCTTTGTATATGATAATGATAATTTTCAAGGTAATGACCTCATTAGGCATAGTTTGGGGTAGATTCGTCATCTCATTTAGCTTAGATGAAGCTAACTTCTCAAAAAACTATGATATGGTTATGGAATTCTAATAATTGCCTTCAAAAGTGGCTAAGTAAAGATATGATCATTTGGCATTGATTGTTAGGGTGGTCATATGTCTAGGAATAAGGGAATTGGAAGAATTTAGTGTCAACCTACCAATTTGTATTATATGATTATCTATTGATAGAGGAATATTATACATCATGAAGAGGTTGTTCCTACTTTATTCTTCATAGCCATAACTGTTTTAGAATAATAAAAAAATCATATAATACAAATAATTCATACTCTATGGAGAAAGAACCTCATCTAGAATGCTCTACCATCTATTTTAAAATATTGTGTTGAAATCATTATGTGTCTCCATAGGGGTATACTTAATGGTGTGCATTTATTTAAATAGTTGTAATGAGGCATAAAATTTTTGGTTAAATTTTTTCAATAACACTTTGTGTTCTTATTAGACTATTATTCTATCATATTGATTATATTTTTAGATGATTATATTCCATATAAACTATTATCTCTCATTATATGTTAGAAACTATGTGGATGATTTTCCATGTAATCCTATTCTTATATATCTAACTTGTCAATTTAATGTTGGAATAGATACATTATTTGTAAACATCATATTTAACAATAAATAGATAGAGATAGAGATATAGAGTGTGAGAGAGGAGAGAGGGGGGGGGGGAGATAGATTTGTCCCTTCTAATCTTCTATTTTCATACACTTACCCTCACTAGATTTATTTTGTAGGTTTCTCACTTGTTCTATGTAGGAGTCAATAGTCATCCATTGATTGATGTGATCATCAAACACTACTAGTTTAGATTGATTAGTACTTTAATTATATTATTGATCAAGAATGGACTAGTATAGGGATTATTTGACTAAAATGAAGGATCATATGATGTGAAGTAGTGATGCCACCATATATTGATTTCCTCTAGGATTAGTTATTTAAGGATATTGTTAGCTCTATATATATATGGTTTATGAGGTATCCTTTGCAAGGTTTATTGTAAATATTTTGTAGTTTGTTGTGTTGCATTGATGATATAGCTAGTTGATAGGCAAGTTTTGTGGATATGAATTATTACTTTGGAATGACCTATATCCTTGGTTACATTGTTAGTTGTATTGTTGATTTGAAAAACACTAACAATTACCAAAGGGAGGCCTTTGTATATGATAATGATTTATTTTCAAGATATTGACATCATTAGACACGGTTTGGTTTAGATTCTTCTTCTCATCTAGATTATATGGATCTAGTGGCTTAACAAAATTATACTTTATTTGTGGAACTATACATGGATTAGTTTTATAAGTAGATAATGAAAGAGATGATCATTTATAATCAATTGGCATTTTTTCCATATATCTAGGAATAAGGGTGCTAGAGGAAGGGGGCCAACCCACTAATATGGATTAATTGAATCTTTGCTGCTAAAGAAACATCATGCACCATGAGGAGGCTTTTACCTTGTTTATTCTTCATAACCACAACTATTTTATAATCAATAGCTTTCATATAACATAAATAAACCAACACACTAGAGAGAAGGCCTCATCTAGAATGTGCTACCATGTTTTTTGAAATCATTGTCTCCATAGGGCCCATGTGATGGTGGTCATTTATTTTACTACCAATGATGCATCACCTTTTTCTTTAGTAAATTGAATAAGAATTGTCACAACTAGTCCCAATCATCAATAAATATCTATGTAAGTGAATGATACCAATCAAATGGCTTACCGTTACAAGAAGTGACAAGAAATCCAAGCATAATGCTTTCTTCATCAATGCCATGTAAATGTAGAGTAACATCTAGAATGGCACTCTAGATTGTAGGTAATGTTAGTGGCATTAATGTACCTCTTGTATTCCAAGTGGGATGTGATCTAGATAGTTGTTGGGTAGTCATGATTGGTATTTGGGAAATTTGAAATTGTAGTTGTGATAAGGTACAATGTCATCTTCTAGGAATGAATATAATAGACCATGCTAGGATATTTGGAGTAGATCAAATTGTAGTGGCATGAAGTTTTTTAGGTTAATAATTGTAGAGTTATTACATAGAAACACCAAAATTCATAGCTTAAATTTCATTAGATGCTTAATTCCAGATGATTTTATATTATATATTTATATTTAGAAACTTGATTATTGATAATTCTAGCCATGGTCATGAAAATCTATTAGCTAAACTAATTATTCATCAATGTTGTTTTGAGGGAAACAACTGTCTAGCCATCATGATGCATCGGAAGCATCAATGGCCATACATCTAACTTATTTGAGGGAAACAACTATCTAGCCATCATGATGCATCGGAAGCATCAATGGCCATACATCTAACTTATGCCATCATGTGTGTACATTGTGATCTGTCTGTGGCGAAAAGATTTATACAGAGTGATTTGTGCCAAAAAGATTTGTACAATGTGATCTGTTTAGTTGTTGCCAATCATGGGACAAGTGTGAACTGAGGTAAAGAAGTGACAAGGTATAGATACACAATTGAAGAATAATAGGTAAATGATCTTAATAAAAGAATAGGACCCCATGTCATTTTATCAACATTGTATCCACACCTTATGTCTATCACAAAGTAGTATATTTATTTGGGAAAGAATATTTGACAACTATAATTATAGTATAAGTAAAACTGATCAGACCACCAAAACATCTGATACTACAAATTAGCGTGCATTAATCATCAATTTTTATGTCTATAGAACCGCAATGCCAACACTTCATTTCTGGAGTAATGTGGAGCATTCCAACAAGCCTTCATCATTATATTAGTCTACCAGGGCATAAACTGGAACACTATCAATTATAAATTTTACTACATAAAATTTTAAAACTTGAATTCTTGGAAATAACACCTTTACTACTCAACTATCTTATCTTTTTAATCAAAAGACAAAAGCTTGCTCTATAGAAGGATGCAGACCAGAATATCTTGACAATGTCTTACAATATACAGTGTGAATGCCTTAACAAAACTTATGTAACTTATTTTCACGTCCGGTACACCAAACTGGAATGATACCGATGTAGACATATTGTATGTACATCAAAACATGCACATACTTTCCTCTACATCACACTTAGATTAGCATTCTTCCTCATTCTGCATTGGGGTCTTGTACCAACTCATATCAATTATACAACAACTATCTTTAGAGTATATATACATTCCAACATACATATTTGACATCAATGAAATATCTATTGCTAACATATCATTGATGTCAAATGAGGTTGATTTCAAAGAAGAATTAATATCATTTAGATTTAATGAGAGAAATTATATTTTACAAGAGTAATGATTATGTTTTAATTATATTTAACAAGAAAAAAATTAATATTATTGATAACCAAAGTAATACCAAAGACAACATTAGTATATTGTATGAAGAGTAACAACAATGATAATAATGAATCATGTAAAAGAAAATTCTTTAAAGACAAATGTGAAATCTAGTGATGATATAAGTTGTAGCAATTAGAATAAGAGAAGAAAATTAGAGAATTAAATTATTTAAGACTTAAAGAAAGGTAAAACGTTAATATATAAGATGGAGTAGATGATTATTAAGAAAAACATTGAATGATAATGAGCAATGATTGAATTTTAATGAACAACAATCTAGCTTATATTTGTTTAGTACTAGTGATAAATGAAAGAGTAATTACATTCAATGAAAAAAATGGGAATAAGATTATTTTAGAAAGGATACAATCTTATAAGACAAAATGAGAATAAGACAAAAATATAAGGCAACAATTTCATGCATACTTAAGGAGCAGCGATTATATTTAAAAATCTATGATTATACAAAGGTATCAATTAGTATATAGGTAACATCGGAAGCAATTCATAAAGGTAAGATAGCTATTCAATAAAGGCATCAATTAAGATTTATTAAAGGCATCCGTTATGCAATTAGTGCTTATGTTATTAAGGTTGAAGGTTTGTTAACAAAAGGTGATGACCTTCTAAAGATTCATGTCTATTATAAGAAGATGCCTCTATTCACGAAAGGTGAGTGGTGTAAAAAATAGATGGAATAAGGAGGTTGAAAAAGTGGCAATAAGAATGTAATGAATATTTTTCTAAATTAAAGAGCGGATCTAGAAGAAATCAATGATATATTTTTGAGTATAAAGAAAAGCAAAGACAAAATATGAAGATATAAAATCACTTTCTAAGTTATTATGAAGATGTGTGTGGTGCAAAGATATATATCATATTCATCAAGCAAATGAAGAGTAGAGTTCAAGAAGACTTTTTACAAATTATATGAGGAGATTGTAAGGAGTTAAGGAAAATTTGTTAGTGAAAGACATGGCTATTCAAATGGTTGTATCTATTTCAAAGAGTTGCATGCATTCATATAATCATTAAAGATATAAAGATAGATCATTAAAGTGGAAAATTTGTGTGTGGAGAAAAAATAATACATCAAAAACACTAGCAAGTGAAGAGAAAATTATAAAGAGTTAATTTGTAGATTGGATGAACTGATTGTAAGAAATCTTATGGGAGATTTGCGATCATATTTAGGAAGTATTTAAGGAAAATTTATGAAGAAGTATTTATGCAGATTTGTGAAGAGGGTTTCATGCAAAGATAAAGAAGATTTTGGAGCAGAATTACAAAGCATATTGGAGAGAGGTTTATGAGAGGTATATGCATGGAAAGAATATGCAAGCATATGTAATCATACAAGTACATTAAGTTATGAACAAGAGGGGAATCATGGAGTGAAAGAATGAATATTGTAATGCCCACCATCCATTGAATTAGAGGGTAGCACTTTGATTTAGAAGTTGGTGCTTCCTAAAGGAGATATTGGTGTCTTCTAGTAGGTTGGTGCCTACAAATTCAGTTGTGGGAGTTGGTGCTACTGGTGATTTGGTGCTCACAAATTGAATGAGGGGTTGGTGCCTTTAGTGGGTTGGTGCTCACAAAAATCAGGGGTTGGTGTCTCTAATTGTGCTCACAAATTGAATGATGGGTTGGTGCCTCTAGTAGGTTGGCGCCTACAAAGTTTGTAAGAATAATATTAATAAAATAAATATCTCTATTGTGGTTTTTTCCTATAAGGGTTTCCACATAAATGTCATGTGTTATTGTGTTGTTCTCATGTGCATGATTATTGATGTTGAGTAAATGATGTTATTGTGATTGATAAAGTTTTGATTGGTAAAATTTGTTATACTGATTCACCCCCCTCTTAGTATAACCATGTGCTCATCAATCCCTAGGTTCTAGCATGTAGAAACCACTTTTTTTTAAAAGATGGATTTAATTAAATGTAGTCTCTATGAAATTCCCAATACCATGAAATTTCTATAAATCATATCATACACCATTATATCAATCTATAAATATCAATCATATTTAAAGAGAACACAAAAAACAAATTTTGTTGATTGTAGCATCTAGTCAATTGTAAATCCTTAATATATGCATGAAAGGAAAAGAATTGGTGAAGGTTATGGGACTAACTATTTACAAAGGGCATGATTTTGTTTATCAAAATACATTATATATTCCACCTACCATGTATAGAAGGAATACAATAAGGTATGCAACTTCAAACTAAAATATCATGAACTACCTACTTGATAGGATTGGAAACAACTCCTACACTAAATTCATTGGAATTTTATGTGGTTCAATATCATTTAAATCATATCCTACTTATTATGAATACAAACCTTATGATGCGCTTGAAGTAAAAAAGTTACTATGAAAACATGAAAGATGAACTAAGTGAACTAAACCTTGTCATTAATGTGCATTTCTTAAAGAAGAGGGATATGAATCAAATGAGGTGCCTTCATTTTTCTAAACCAAAGGATTTATAATATAATAAAGTTTAATTTTTAACCATATACACTCCAAAATATTGATATTATGTGTACACTAGTTGGATGTTAACATGAATTACAAATATATTTAGCATTTATTATATAAGTTCAATTAGATATTCTTAGAAGAAGCAATAAAATTATTCTATAAATCCACAACTTGTCTTGCCTCCTCTCATTTTTATCTGCATCTATCCTCATACTAGTACTCTTTTCTACTACTCACATATTTTTATAATATAAATAGAAAAAATGAGACTTAATGATTAACAACATCATTTAGACATAATATTTGTTTGGGTTGTAGTATTCTATGGAATCACTCATGTGTCTTTTTGAATAAATGACCTTGCATTAATGGTCATTCTAGTTACCATTAGACTATTAAATCTATAATTAGAAAAATATGGGTGATATCTCATACAAAATGAGTGAATATTTGATATGTGCACCATTAAGTATGTGAAATGCATTATGACAGGTTACCTTTTACAATTTATTTTAACATCAAGGAGGGGTAATTTTTTTATTAAAACAAGAAAATGTTACAAAGCAAGGGCATTAAATATCTCTATCAAGTTCCACCAAGTGATCCAACTGTTGACAAACCCGAGGGTAGTTGACCCCAATCCACCAAATTCTAATCATGAATATGATCAAAAGCCCATTTAGCCAAATAATCAGCAACACCATTCCATTCTCTAGGAATGTGAGTGAAAGTAATATACTCTAGAGAAGCATAGAGAGTGAGAATTTGTTCAACAATCAAAGCCAACTGCCAGCTCACATCATCTAAATGTCACCTATTCAGTAAGTTCACTACAACCTAGGAGTTAGACTCACATATGATCCTTCGCCATCCCAATTGACTGCCCCATTCCATCACCAATAAAATGGCTTGAGCCTCCATAAAATTATTAGTATAAAGGCCCTTGTAAATAGAGAATATAAATTGAACATTTCTAGAGCTATCTTGACCAACACTCCCAATGCTAGCATGATGCGAATTTCCACGAGAAGAGCCATCCGAGTTGATTTTTAGGAATCCTTGAGGAGGAGGGGACCATCTTCCCTCCCTATTCACCTTCGAGGTAGGATGTCTACATCTATTGCACATGAGCCGTCATTATGGAGGAGGGAGATGAAGAAAATTACAACCAACATCATGAGGGTCCACTAACACAGTCATATCACACTTAGCTGCAATAGTTTCCCCCAAAGAATGCATAATTTTCTACCATAGGTGAGGGCCAATCAACAACGCGTCTTGAAAAAATCGCCTATTCCTCTCCAACCACATGTTCTAGATAATAAAGGATGGGCCAAGAGCCCAAGCAGCTTGAAGAAAGGAGGTAGAAACAGGGGCCCTACCCCACCATTCCACAAACTCTGCTAATGATGAAAAATGCCAACAGGCCGTATTCCACACCCTCCACTAGAAATGCCAAATCTCCCTAGCATAGGAACATTGAAAGAAGAGATGGGAGAAACTCTCTTCACATCCACGACATAGAACACACATAGAAGGGCCTTGGAAACCATGCTTACATAAATTATCCCAAGTAAGACACTGATTTTGAGCCACTAACCACATGAAGAAATTGCACTTGGGCCATGACAACTTGTGCCAAACTTGCTTCCACCAAGGGAACTCAATGTCCCCAAACAACTGCCTACCCAATTGCTTATAACTAGTAGACACAAAGTACTTTCCAGACAAATACAAGCCATCTCAAGCCAAGACATCAGGTCCCCTCAAACACTGATACATTTTGACCCAATTTTTGATGAAAGTTCGTCAAAATTTCGATGGCCATTCGTCAGAAATTTTTCGTCGAAAAATCGAGGACATTTGAAACATCGATTTTCCGACCCAAGGTTGTCCGCAGGGTCAGAAAATCGATGTTTAAAATTTTGTCAATTTTTCGACGAAAAATTTCCGACGAACGGTCGTCGGAATTTCAACAACCGTTCATCGGAAATTGGATCAAAATCTACTAGTGAAATAATTACAAGCACGGGAAGCCAAAAGCTAGGAAAGCTCACGCCTATCCCCCTCAGACCCTCCAAGTGGCCACTCAAAAGGATGCTTCCAAAAAAAACTTACTGTCAATCTACAATGTTGCACCACCTTATAATGCTCCATGGTATCCTAGCCAACCACAATAAAAACATCACAAAGGGACTAGAGGTGAGGAAACAAAGAGAGAGGAGGAGGGTGACCATCCCAAGAATTTGACCAAAAAAGAGCTTGTGACCCTGAATGACAGATCCAAAAAGTGTACACTTAATTAACTACACTTCCACTTTAAAAGTATTCCAAATAATAGAATCACTCCCTTCCAGAGGATAGTGAAGAACCTCAAAAGAAGCAACACCCCAAAGATAGTTATGATTGAGAATACGAGCCCATAATTAGTGTTGATTGGTACACCATCACCAGTAAAGCTTGGTAGCAAGACCTTTCCCATTCAAAATAGTAGTGTAAACCAAGACCACCCTCCTACTTTGGTCTACACACAGATTCCCACTTAACAAGGCTCCACTTTGAAGACAACAAATTACCGCTCCAAAGAAATTAATGTGAGAGAGCATCAAATTCCTTAAGGAAATACATTGGAGTTGCTTGAACAAAGCACCTGTAGATGGGAAGGGCCTGGATAAAAAACTTGAGAAGAGTCACTCTCGTAGTTTTAGACAACCACCGATGAGTCCAATCAGTAACCTTTCATCTTAGCTTATCAAGAAATAGCTTCCAAGAGGACCTGGGCTGACGACCCACAACAAGAGGAATACCCAAATAGAAAAAGGGAAGAGACCCTCTTTGAAACTGTAGAATAGCTTTAATCTGCCGCTAGATAGCTTGAGGAGTATTAAAGAAGAAGATAGAAGACTTCTGCTCATTGAATTTTTGGCCCGAAGCTGCAAGGTAGATATCCAAAGCTTTCCTAAAGGATTCAGCCTCCCGAATATGAGTCAAACCCATAAGAGAGGTGTCATCCACAAATTGGCGATGAGAAAGCGTTGGCAAGCCCATCCCCCACTGCCACCCATGAATCAAGCTTTTTGAAACCTAATATTTAACAAGTCAGCCTAGCCCCTCCACCATTATAATAAACAAATAAGGAGATAGTGGATCTCCCTGACGAAGGCCCCTAGTAGCCCCAAAAAGCTCAAAACAGTCACCATTCACAATAACCGAAAAAGAGGAAGAAGTCACACAGTTGGTTAAACCCATAATAGTGGTTTAGAATTTTGATAAGGAAGGAAATTTGTAAACATTCTCACACATTCAAAATTTCAAGTTTTAAGGGGTTCAAGCAAATTAAGGGGGTTCTCACAAACCCAAAAGAAGGGTTCGATTGAACCCCTACTTTGAGCGAACCCCCTTTTGCATAGTGGGTTCACTCGAACCCTATGATGTCACATTTCTTCATAGAAATGAATGGAATTTTTTTTTTAAATGAGGGTTCAAGTGTACCCCCCTTCACCCTTTTGAGCGAAGGGGGATTCACTCGAAGCAAACCCCCCATTTTTTCCCTTCTCCCCCTCGTCCACCAAATTTTGGAAGATTTTTTCCCTTCAAAGCCTGGGTGGAGGATGAAAATGGCCCAACTGGAATCAGGTAGTCCTCAAAATGAGCTATCCAATGAATATAATTTTAATATGTTTTGGTTTTATTATGTATTTGTTTTTTTAGTTTTATTAAACATAGGTTTTTCATTGAAGATGAAGGTCTCTATTCTGCACATGTGGAAAAATAGCAGATTATCAAAAAAAAATTTGAAAAATATGAGTGCACCAGATATTGAAGTCCTTGATACAACAAAAAAATAAAATTGAATTTTAATACATACAAAAAAGTTACGTGTTATACGGGTATGTGTAGGATCATCATGGAAAAAACAGGCCCTTAAGTGGCAATAAAATTCAAAAAATCAGACTTAGGCAACTTGACATAAAAATTTGAATAAGTTATCTATATTATTTCAAAAATATGTAACAATAGAATCTGTAGAAAATTGAATGTAGTTTCTAAAGTACTATGTTTATTTTTATTTTAAAAAAATCTATTTGGTGAAAATTTGAAATTTCAATGCAGTAGTACTTAAATTTTAAGGAAACAATAAGAAGTAGGTGTTTGTTTGACCACCCTAACCACAATAAAATGATAATATTTTTTTATAATATTTTACATATAAGTAGGGGACTCATGTCCTAATTTGATGCATATTTTTTATAATTTTTTTCCAAGTAAATAATTAATTATGATTTTTTTATTATAACTTTTAAAAAATATAAAAACTCGTATGTCTAACCACCTTAACTTGGTCAAAAATTCATGAAATTCAATTTTATTCTTTTTAATACTATAGTATGTGAAGCATAGAATGTGATACATGTTTTGTATTCAAAAAATGTGATACCTTTTGAAAGCTATACATTTTTTTCAATCAAGACTTTAATCGTAATTCAAATAGAAAATGAATAATAATTATTTATTAAATTCAAAGTAAAGCATAATTTATATTGGTGGAAAGCTGAGAATCTCCTTTAAAAACCCTTTTCGTTTCATCAATTTTGGGTAAAATAAAAATCGTCAACCACATGGGCCATCATATCACTTAGATATCGCCACTTTTTGGCCCATCATGATCTTGCACATACCCATACGCTCACACTATGTCTGAATTGAAATTGGTTTGACTTTGAAACTTGATTAAATAAAAACCATTCAATAAAAAACTATCTAACCAAATGGAAGCACTAGATATCGGAGTTACAGATCTAAATTCGAAAGAATTAGAATTTTATCCTTCATGGAAAAAAAATTATGCTTTATACGGTGTACGTCACTTTTTAAAAATATTGTTTTCTGAAGAAAGAAAAACAATTTTTCGTGAGAGATGGAAAAAGAAGCGCAATCTGATTCCAAAAATTTGAAAAAAAAAAATTTAAAATCTACAAACAAAATGAGATGAGACTCTAGTTTGCATCATCTTCAAATTCCTCACGGTTTAGCTGCTATAGGTACCCGAATGTGAAGATTTAGTTAAAAATAATAATTTTAGTGTCCAGTTTGGCCAAAAAATGTAAACCACTATTGTGGGATCACCCAGCTCAAAACCCAACTCACCCTATCAAAGGAAAAACCAAAGGCCAACAAAATCTTCTAAAGAAAACTCCATTTAACTTTGTCATAAGCTTTGGCCATATCCAACTTGATAAACATAGCCCTATCTTTAGATGTTTCCATGGAATGAATGACTTCAGACGCAACCACCACCCCATCCAAAATTTGATGACCCACCACAAAGTTGCCTTGCTCCTCAAAAATGATCACAGGCAAATAAGATTTAAACCTCTCAACAATGAATTTCGTAATAATCTTGTACACCACATTACAAAGCACAATAGATCTAAAGAGATCAAGCCTGATAGGACCCTCCTTCTTAGGAATGAGAACCAAAAAAGTAGCATTCAGGGCATGAAGCATCTACTTGCTATGAAGAGACTCTTGAACCACCTCCAAGAAATTCAGCTTCACAATATCCCAAAAATCTTGGAAAAATTCAACTGGGAAACCGTCAGGGCCAAGAGCATTCCCCTTATTCATCCCAAACACAATCTCCTCCACTTCCGACAAAGTAATCGGGTGAATAAGAGAAAAAATCAACTCATTAGAGATCAAAGAAGGAATGCAATCAAGGACCATATTCTTATCAACCTTTGTAGGAAGTGAATCCTCAGTGAACAGATTAGATTAGAACTAACGAGCCTCTCTCAACAAAGCCTATTGCTAAGATATCGAAAGACCCTTAGAATTAACAAGAGAAGAAATAAAACACTTATTCCAACGAGCTTGCACCGAATGATGAAAAAACGTAGTATTTTTGTCACCCTCTTAAAGCCAATCAATCCTAGCCTTTTATTTCTAGAAAATCTCCTCACAAAGCTCTGACTCCTCCACCAAATTCAGAGCCTGGACCTCAGCATGCCCAAGAGCCTCCGAGAAACCTAAATCCCAAATTTGGCGAGTAATAACAGTAAGGCGATCCTGCGCTTCCTTTTTCCTGGCCCGAAAATTACCAAAACATGACCTATTCCATCGCTTATGATGATACTTGACATATTGCAGCTTCTTAACTAGAGAATACATAGTTGAATCATACATAGGGGCTCCATCCCACCACCACTAAGCAACAAGATCACCTAAAGATGAATCACACAGCCACATAAGCTAAAATTTGAATGGTGGATTCTTTGGATTTGGAAAATTTGAAGCAAAAAACTTAATTGGCCAATGATCAAAGCCACACCAGTCAAGAATCTCCAAGAAAATGACCAAGCTACCTCTAACCCAAGAACTAGAGACAAGGAATCGATCTAGCCGCTCATAAATCACTTCAGGCCCACTCCGTCTATTATTCCAAGTGAATATGTCATTAGAGAGTTTAACATAAACCAAAGCAAGAGATTCCACATTAGTTTGAAACATATCTAAAGCATGACCAAGCCTAGGCAACCCTCCCCTTTTCTCCTTCAAGCTCAACACAGAATTGAAATCACCAACTCACATCCAAGGTAGAAAAGATGCACAAGACCTAACATACCTGATATGAGCCCAAAGCTGGATTTTACCAGGGATGTCAATCAGAGCATAAATATTACTAACCAAAATTATCTCACCATATTCCAAAACCAAAGCCGCCATAGAAATAGAAGACTGACTTGAAATCCACCAATGAGGAACAACCTTATGAGGATCCCAGAAAAGAGACAGACCTCCAGAGGTTCCCCTAGCACCAATACACTGACACTGGCCAGAAAACCAAATACGAGGAGCATGTTGAAGCATGAGGTCCACCCGAAGCTTAGTCTCTTGAACACAAACGATATCTAGAGAATGAACTACAATCAAATCCTGAATAGCCTTTTGACAGGGGGTGTTATTCAACCCCCTTGCATTCCATGAAAGAATAATCATGAGGAAGGTTGAGAGAAGTGGGCCTCAAGGGTCTTAACAGAACCATATTCCACCAAAAAATCCCCAACAGATTTAAGCTTGTCCACATCCTTCTTACAACCAACTTTAGATGAATTTTCAAAATGCCCATTCTTGAGAGGGCATTGTAGCACCCCCAAAGTAGGAGATGATCCCCGAACTTTACCTGAAGAGAACACTGCCTTAGTTAAATCCGCTAAAATAATATTGTCCTACACATCTGCAGAAGCCCCAAGAGGCTCAAAAATCCCCTGCTCCAAAGCCGAAGAAATATTTTGAACAACAATTGCTTGCTCCAACCCTATATCCAATCCAACATTCATACCAGTGGCCCCATAAGAAATCTCAACAAGAATCCCTTCCTCCAAAGCCTGATTATCTAGGACCTCAAAACGATTGAAACCTTGATCACTTTGTCTGTCCTTATAGGCTTGCTTTTGACCCCTCCCTTTAGCTCTGTGCTTAACAGGAATAAAACCATCCTTATCAGGCCCACCGTCAACCACGGGCGCCTTGCCTTTATCCCCCCTCTCCATCAAAGGCCTAGAAGAAGGAGAAGAAGAAACCCCTACCACTTTGGGTTCTAGAGGACATTGGTGCTAAAGGTGTCCATACTTATGACAAAAATGGCAATGAAAAGGAAGGGACTCATAATCTAATAGTTGAATCCACAAGGCAGAGCCAATACAAATTTCCAAATAATCCAACAAAGGGTTATTTAAATCAATTTCAACACAAATGCGAGCATAAAAAAATACCTTTTTATCCAAAGTATTCTAAGCAATGGCAACCAACTTCCCCAACAAAGCAGCAATCCGATGCAGCATATCCTCCCTCCAAAACTCCAACGGCAGCCATGGTAGACATAGGCAAATAGGAACCCGTGTAGGTAGATCCTCTTCCGCATTAAAACCTCCATGTTAGGGCTTAATGAACAATCCAATATGATTGTAAGAATATGGCCCTCCCTCAAAAACATGATTATGATCTGAGATGCAAGAAAAGTCAACCATGAAATAGCCATTCACAGCCACCAAAAGATCAAAATCACCTTCAACCTGCCAGGTCCAAGGGATCTAGGACTCTAAATCTGAGAGAGGGACATGAATACCCAAGAACTTACAAATTAGAACATTTTGGCTCTAATACGCTATGTCCTCCTAAACCGATTCAAGAGAAATAACTAGAACTGGGCAATCTTGACTCTGTGGCAAGCAACCGTTCACTTTCTTGAGCTTAGAGCTCTCATGCCATAAAAGATGAATCTATCTTTTGTGCATGCATGGCTACCGAAAAATCCTAAGATGTCTTTGGCCCAACAATCACAAGGCTTTTGGAAGCCTCTACCATATCCTCACACCGAACCCCAACACCCAGACCTCACCGTTCCACCCCCTCCAAACCCACATCGCTTCCACCACCCACTTCCCCCTCACCACACTACCACCTATGAACCACACCCTTCGCCCACCCAAACCCCCATGCAACAGTAAAAAAGAAGAAGCCCTGACCTATTATAGGTCGCGGGTACCCAAAGATAGTCGACGTGGGAACATGCAGACGCGCATTCAGCAGTCTCCAAGAAATTGCCACCTTTTAAAATTCATTGCCATATGTAAGATTGTTTCGATATTAATACTTAAATTATTATTATACAAACCATATTTCAATGTTTGTGTGTTTATATATTATAACAATGATGACAGTGTATGCAATGGTAATTAACTTCATAAAAAACAATAATTTTCTTGTGACAATTTGATTGCAATAATAATTATCTAGGTTGAGGGTTGATACTTGGTCAATATGTTCATGTTATTATAATTCCCCCACTCAAGGAACTTTGCATCATCTATGTATATTTGTATCATTGGGTAATGCACATATAAAATAATGAACTTGGTATTTAAATTTATATTACAAAAATGGCTAAGGTTATATAAGATTGAGTAGCCCATTATATTTGTGAAGTAAATTTCCAATATGTATGTCATTGGCATGGTTGTGTAGGATAAGGTTTCTCAAATCACTTTGCATTGTTTGAGATGGTTTTTATCAATTGTAGATCTATATAAATTTGTGATGACCTCTTATTCATGGCACACTATAATGTTTTTTCTTTTGCACACTATGGTAGCAGTAATGATACCTAATAATATTACAAATTTATGACTTGAAATATTGTTATACTTTAATAAATAAGTTGAGTTGCATAGGACCTAGAAAATTATTATATATAGTGGATTTGGATGATAAACTTAAGTCATTATGATTAACACAAAGGATCGAGCACAATGGCAAACAAGTGATGTTGTAACAAGACAAGTGAATCAATAGGTAGTATTATATAATTAAAAAATTAAAAAAAATTGGCATGAAGTATAGAAGAAGGTATGCTATATTATAAACATGTTACTATACCTATTTTGAGTAAGGAAAAACATTTAATGCTACAAGTGAGGTAAATTAAAAGGATTTTTAAAAAAAATTCTCATTCTTGTTAAAATTTTATGTGTAACTGAACTAATATAGAATCCAAGTGCTTTTTTATACTGAATTATTATATAATCAATAATTTAGGTGCAACACTAAATAAT
This sequence comes from Sequoiadendron giganteum, assembly GCA_007115665.2. NCBI lineage: Eukaryota > Viridiplantae > Streptophyta > Pinopsida > Cupressales > Cupressaceae > Sequoiadendron > Sequoiadendron giganteum. Next base: position 77,753,371 of record CM021105.1, read on the forward strand.
GATCCCATCATACCAATATAGTAGTTGAACATTTTTTATATTTTATGAAAAAGAATATTATTACACTTTATACCCACTAAAATGGTTGCTTTACATCTTTGTGAATGTACCATGTATCAACATAATTATATAAAATACTTGGGCATAAAAACATACTTATAAGGGGTGGTTGTTTCTCTAATGAACTATCCAAGAAACAAGCCTAGAAAATATAGCTCGTATTTTTCTTAGAGAATTTCTTTATAACATTTAATTATACAATATGTTCGAGATTTTAAAATGTCCATCACTATGAAGTTTACAAACAATATTTGATTAATAATAAATATAAAATATTATGTTTATATTTTTTTTTATAATTACATACACAAGAAAAACACATAGAACCTAGGGTGGTTTATATGCACATAGAACACAGGAAAAGCTTACAATACTTAGATGTTTTCTCAAAAGATTCTTGTAAATGCATTTCAAGTGTATCCTAGAATAGTTTCATTTCATGAGATGACATATATCTTTAAGGCCTTCTATCAAATAATTCATATGACTTTCCTATGCATTCACATTTTACATACATGTTTACCAAGGCAGTTGGAACTAAGTCTTCTAACAAAATTGATATGTCATTGATGGTTTGATTGATGTTCATACCATATTTTAAAGCTTCTATTTTGGAACAAGAGCATAAGATTTTTGGTAAAAGAAAGAAGCAAGCCTTGAAGGTAATCTATCGAGAAAATCCCTCTAAAATAAATTTACAAGTAAATGGAACCCTTGAATTTAATCTATTGAGAAGAACCCAAAAGTCCACTACCAACTACTACAAGTGAAAGAGAAAATATTTTTTTGTTTTTTGTGACCTATCTGCTAGTTGTAACAATTGATGATGACACATTGGCACAAAAAATTAGATAAGCATGGTAAAAAGGAAATAATAAATATAGACAAACCTTTAACTTTTTGCATCCAAATGATTATATGCCCAGAGACTATATTCTCTTGATAAGAAAGTTGCTCCACTAGTTGTTGAATATCTTTTAGGCTTAGAGTTATCAGGGTGTGCTTTGATAGACATAAGAAGAAAGATCCATGACCATTCTACTACAAAGAAAATTTAATACAACCAAAAAATATTAACACATTAGCTTGTGAAATAAGTGAGTGAGAGAGGGAAATTCAAATAAATTTAAATTTTATTTTCCCACAATTTTTAAAGCACACTGTTAAATTCATGGTGTCAAAAGTGGGGCCCATTACAATAAGAGATTTGTCCATAATCTTTATCATTAACTAAAAAGTGTGTACACTTACCTTCTATGAAATGGGTATGGGTTCTATCATAAGGTCATTGATGTATGACACTAGCTATTCTCCATACAAAACAATATCATAAGTCATAATAAGATATCATGCCCCATCCCCCATATTACATATGGCATGATGATGAAAAACTAGATGGATGAATACACGTTTTGGACCATGTTTTTTTTTTCACTACGCTTGCATGGCCCCATATGCTAAGAGTTTTAAAAATGCTAAGATTTCTTAAAAAAGGCCCCATATGTTGGGACTACTTTTATAAAACATCATGAGTTTCAAAAAATGATGGATGATAAGTTACAAAAATTATCTTGTTTTCATTTGCACATTTGATGTTTCTAAGACCAATTCTTTTGGAAAAGAAAGGGACAACTCACGTACCACGTTGCAGACATTTGGAAGAATATGGCAATATGCAGTTATGTAACTCTTCATGTTATTTACATAAGTTTATGCTTATTTTTATGGTTTTCTAATTTTTCCATTTTATGTTGACCCAGGAAATATGAAAATTTGGTGTAAATTAATGAAATCATTCCATTGGGGTTTTATTTTTTATGGTAGAAAATTCGAATGATTTATATTCCTTTCTAGATTATAATATCATGGTTTTTGTTTAAATATATGGTGAAACTACTTTAATTTATTGTTAATCATATTTTTTCCAGCTTCATGTTGTTTATGTAGAGAAGAAAGTTTCCTACCATGATGTACAATTTAAAACCCTAAACAAGTTGACCAATTATTTATATTTTTGTAAAGGCATATTTTGGTGTGTTTTACGTCATGGCCAATCCAATGTTCAGAAAGTGTATATATCTATTAGAAATATTTTCTAGTTTTCCATTTTTTTTTAGAAATTTGGAGAGGGTAAATAGAGGAGTTGTGAAAAAAGGGGTTTTTCTATCAATAGGTTTTCCATGACTATTTGAAACCTTAATTTGGTCATTACTATATTTACTGACATTCTATTTTTAATTGTCTCTCCACAACTTTTCCAAAAACCTAATGCACATACAATTTTGAATTATTTTTAAAAATTCAATAATATTTGATATTGCAATATTTTAATAATAATTACTTTTATGAAAAATAAATCTCTACTACTTTAAAAATAGTTATAATTAGACGTGTGAATGTTTATTCACATGCCGTTATTTTCCTTCGCAGTTTTTCTTCTTTCGTGGCTTCGCCTTTGGTTTTGATGCCGCTCGTAGTCTTCCGGATGTTGCCACGTGGTGTCCTATCGAGGCTTCCCTTTGGGATGCTTCTCTTCCCTTTTTTCGAGCTCTGATTGCTTGCCATGTGGCGTCCTATCAAGGCTTCCCTTCAGGACGCTTCTCTTCCCTTTTGTCGAGCTTCGATTGCTTGCCACGTGGTGTCCTATCTGAGCTTCCCTTTAGATGCTTCTTTTCTCTTTTTTTAGGCTCCGGTTGCTTGGCACGTCGCCTCGGCTTGCTTTCCATTCGAATGTGGCCACACTATAGTTACCTTTGTTGGGAGCTTTTCGCGTGGTGATTGTTTCGGCGTTCTTTTATTTTTTCTCGAGGGTTGTTGCAACTATTTCCATTTTGGCGCCGCGTGCCCTTTCTATTTTGTTGTCGCATGGCCCATCTCTATTCGGAGTGCCCCTACTGGTGTGCAACCATTCCTTCTTTCATGTGGGTGGCTTTGCTGGAGCATCTTTTCTGTTGGAGTTTTCAGGCGGTGGGCTAGCTAATTTAAGCAGCCCTTTCTTCATTTTGTTGTTGTTGTTGTTAGATGGATGAAATCACCTGAGCATTGGGAATTAGCCTCTATAGTGTTTGATATTAAATATGAACTCATAGACTGTGCCATTCTATTCAGCCTCTATGTTTTCAAGCATTTGATAAGACATTAAATTGTGCTTGCATTTTCTAAAATATGCGAACATTTGTTCCAAGCTTTTATAATCTTTATGTAGCCTAGTGTAATACAGATCATGTTGCTACTCTTTTGTGTTAGCTTATGATGTATGGGTTATACTATGCAAATGGTTTGATGTTATTATGTTTATAATGCTGGGAATCATCTATTTGATATAGGTTAATTAATACCCGAGCCTTTGTTTCAGCAATGTGCTTACTTATCTCATTACTGATCTGGCACATCACCTTAATTTAGATTTATTTATTTTATATTTGTCTTTGTTCCCTTTTCTTCCCCCCCATTTAAAAAATGAAGAGTCGGCTTTGATAAAATCTCGGAGGTCACTTAGCTATGCGCACAAGTCCCCCAATAGCTAAGTTTCTCATAAGGTTGTTGCCTACAAACTTTTGCATCAATAGTTCTTTTTCTGGCACGCTTGATGGGACCAACTAAAATGCTCACAAAGCACAGGAGTGTATGAGCCATAGGCACATCACTAGGTCTCAAACCACAAGAATTTATGGCCTGCTTGTACCACCACTAGTTTCAATCAAGGCGAGAGGTCAACAGGCTAACACATCAGCTTTGACTCCTCCTCTGCCCCTAGCGCAGATGGCTAGAAATTTTGTAGCCTGGGATGTTGTTAGTCCTTTGATACCCATTGTACCATCTATAGTATGGGCTCCAATCCCAACTTCCACTTTAAAGGTTGTCCCAAAGTTCACTGAGGATGATTCAAAAACTCCAGCGGAGCACTTGCAAGATGTGGCTTATGTATGTCTAGTTCATGGCATTACTAACCAAAATGTGGCTTTGTGGTTGCTCACAGCCTCTTTCAGAGGGAAGGCGTTGGACCGGTATCATACTCTTCTAGCTAATACAATTGGCACTTGGGATCAGCTCGAATATCCTTTCTATGAGCGCTTCTCAAACAATGGCGATAGATCTTCGCTATATCGCCAACTGGCTCATATAAAGTGGACTCCTCATGAAGCTTTCGTCGATTTCAATACTCAGTTTCATTCGACTTGGTAGAGGGTCCCTATCAGCAGTCGGCCACCTCCGGATCTGGCATTCATATTCTATCTGAAGTCTATAAATGTTGATATGTTTTTGATGTTGCAATCTCTCGACGGGAATACCTTACCTGATGCATATAGCCTTGTCGTCACCATGAAGAACAATCTTATTATGGCTAGAAAGTTGGAACTATGACCTATCATGCCATTGTTCCCATAATCAACTACAACATAACTAGAGGTAGCTTCAACTAGTATTCCTACAGCCCCCCAGTCTATATATGTGTACCCAAGAATGACGTTGAGCTTAGCTCCAGTGCCCAACCCCCTAGCGACTAAGGTGGGCAACATGAGGGAGCAGTTGTGAGCTATGAAAAATGAGTTAACCAGTATGAATTGGAAATAATATACCTACCAGAAGCATGCTTACCAAAACTACCAAAGCGGGAAACCTCCTTTTTAGCAGCATCAATGGTAGGATACATCACGTAGTAATACCCAAGCTCAACATAGCCATCAGATTGTGCCTGTGACTATGCCGATGCAGAGTGTCCATCCTAGTTCGATTAAAGAGCTGGTAAAAGGACACAATAATCTTGTTGAGGATATTAATCCATGGTGCTTCCCTTGCAATGATGCACATATGCCTCGAAATTACCCGTGAGGGAATTTACAACAGAAGATAGCAGACCAACGTAGTCAAGGCATTATGCCCGATTTCGAAGGTCATGCATTTTCCTCTCAGGAAATGGAGAATGCAGTTCTCACCACTCAAATGCAAGGAATGTCTATATAACAAGAGCTAGAGATAGCTCTAGATCAGGCACTCTTTTCTTGGATGGAAGGAGAGGAGTTGTCATACCCAAATGACATTTCGGTGATCCAAGCGCTGCAAGTACAGTCAGATTACAATACTTGTTCAAGTGGAGGATCATTGGAGAATTCACGTCCTTACAAACTAAAGGGTCGGCTAATCCAATGCCTAGTCCATCAGCGATTGTATCATCAGTTTTGTAGCAGTCTAGGGCCACTTTTCCAAGTCCCAAGAATCCACCTCCTCCAAAAGTGAAAGCTCCCACGACCACCTCGACAATTGCCAAACAACCGGATGCACCAGTTGTGAGGCAGAAGGAGCCAACTACCATAGCTCATCAATCACGAATTTCATTCAACGTGGTGGAACATCTAAAGAAATCTTCTACTAATGTCTCTTTGTGGGATATCCTAGCCATCCCAGAGAAAAATCGGCTAGTACAAAGGGCATTATCAAGAGAAGAGGACATGAAGATGCTTGAGCAGCCCTCAGAAGATAAGACAACCGATCCAGGTCCGAACAGAGTTCTAGAAAATCAATCAACGGAAAAGAGGATAAACATAAACCCAGGCCTTTCTTTCTAACACTTATCATTGATAAAAAACTACTCCATAATTGTATGGTTGACTCTGGTGCTAGCACCACCGTCATGCCCAAGCAAGTAGTTGAGGCTCTGGAACTCGAATACGAGCCTCTTAAGAAGGGAGTCATGAAACTCGACGGGAACAAGGTTGAAACCGTCAGAGTAATCAAAGGATTTCCTATGACTTTGTTTTCTTGCCCCAGCATTACTGTGAACCAAGACACTGTTCTCATTGACGTCCCTCTTATGGTCGAGATATTTCTGTCCCAAGAATTCACTGCAAATATTGGAGGTTACCTCTCTCTGGATTGGTCGCACTTGATCCTAAGAACCAAACATGGAGCTAAGATGAAGATATTGTCAGAAAATTTACATTTTGAGCATTTGGCTAATGAATCCATGATCAATTTTGAGGCAGCACATACTTGAATTACCCCAGAGGAGATGCTCAATGCTGAGCTTCTTGAGATGAAGAAGCAAGTAGTTCTCGAACTAAAAATGAAGAAGCTCTCTTGAATGAATTTATAAGCACAGACCCTTTTGGCAACTATCATGCAACTGGGCTAGGAACATATGTCATACATGAGGAGGATCATATTATGCCCAGAGTTACTAAAGAGTCTGGGAGTGAATGGACCTCAGAGTTATGGACATTACACTTTGACAGAGCAAGATGCAAAGTAGGAGTCGGCGCTAGAATATGTTTGGTATCTCCAATCAAAGAAAAAACCTTAAGGTCATACTATTTCTAGTTCACATGCTCAAACAATGAAGCGAAGTATGAGGGCCTTGTCCATGGCTTGAGTTTAGCAGAACGAATGGGTGCATAGAAAATAAAGGTGTTCAAATATTTAGAATTGGTGGTTAACCAAATCCGAGGGCTATCAGCTACCAAGAATGTTTTTATGTGATCATCCGACATAGGGTCTTGGACCTAATTGAAGGCTTCGAGGCATTTAACATCCAAGCCATAACTAGATGGTAGAACTCTGAAACAAACTGAATGGCAACTATCAAATCTTAGTTTGAACCAGCTTCTGAGTTAATTGATAACAAACATTCAGTGTGAATGATTGTGCGGCCTGTAGTCCCAAATAATGATCAAAACTGGAAAGTGTTTGATAGTAATTCTCATATCGTATCATTTCTCCAGTTGTCCGGACAATTTTTCGACCAATTACAGCCAAAGGTCATCGAGGCCTATTAAGATCAAGTGGTCTAGCTTAAGTCGGACAAGATTCTCTAAGGTTTGCTTACTCTTGAGAGCCTATTTGATTCTGATGATGCAATAAATGACAAGAGAAAGTTTTTAGCTGATAAAGGCGATTACGTTGATTTGCATGTCAGAGAAGATAAAAATCTTAAGGTCAAAAAAGGAGTCTCGCAGAAGAATAAAGAAAGGTTGAAATATTTTTATGAGAAGTATACGAGTGTGGTGGCATGGTCATATGATCATCTTAAGGGATATGATCCCAGGATTATCCAACACACCATTGAGCAATGAGGAGAAAAACCTATGTGTCAAAAGCAGAGGCCAGTAAATCCAAAGATCAAGTCGTTAATGGCTCAAGAATTAAAGAAGTTGATTGAATATTAGACAGTGTTCCCGATCAAACACATTACTTGGGTGTATAACCTGGTGTCGATTTAGAAGAAGAATGGTGATATACGACTATGCGTTGACTTTCGAGACCTTAATAGAGAATCTTTAAAGGACCACTACCCTCTGCCTTCCATGGAGGCAATTTTGCAAACAATTGTTCATTCCAAGATGTTTTCAGTGTTAGATGGTTTCTTTGCCTACAATCAGATTTGGGTGAAAGAGGAGGACTAGCACAAAATGGCGTTTACCACCAAGTGGGGAACATACGCTTATGCTAAAATTCCCTTCGGACTTTCAAATGTCAGAGCCACTTTCAAATGAGTTATGGATATTTCTTTCAGGGATTTGATCAATAGGATCATTTTTATATTTATCTAGATGACCTGATAGTTTTCTCAAAATTTGTTGAAGATCATTTTGATCATCTCGAGCTTGTCTTTCAAAAGCACCAGGAGTTTGAGATTTCTCTGAACTCAAAGAAATGTGTGTTTGGGGTCCCACATGGGAAGTTGTTGGGTTATGTTGTCTTGAAGGAAGGTATTTCCATCGACCCGAAAAGGGTTAAGGCAATCAAAGAACTCCCTTTACTTGTCAACAAAAAGGAGTTTAATCTTTTTTGGGCAGCGTTAACTTCATCAGCCACTTCGTACCAGAATTTGCAGGGATTTTTCAGCCCATCACCTTGATGTTTAAAAAGGACCAAGCTTTCAAATGGATAGTTTAAGCCAAAAAATCTTTCGAACAAATTAAAGAAGTCATCTCTTCTTCTCCCATGTTGGTTGATCTGGATTTTTCGAAATAATTCCTCATGTACGTCTTTGGTGGTAGCATGAGTATCACTATTGTTCTGATGCAGAAATACGATGAAGATAAAAGATAATTTCCCATCGCCTTCTATTCGCGCACTCTAAAATATTATGAGGTAAAGTACAACTTTGTGGAGAAGCAAGCTTTTTCTATGGTAAAGGGGTTGAAGAATTTTTGACACCTCATATTGTGCAACAAGGTGATTTTTTGTGTGTCGCACCCTAGTGTGTGTGAATATATTATGGAAGGTGAAATCACTGAGAAACGGGCTAACTGGATAACCAAGATTCTAGAGTATGACATCAAGATCAAGCCAGTCAAGACTGTGAAGGGGAAGGGATTGTACAAATATTTGGCTAGAAAAAATGAAGAAATGACTGAGGTTGAAGTCTTGGAACCCGTTTTGTTGAATGAAGAGAGTTTTGAAGATGATTGGCTAGATGATAGAATTAATTTCATGCAAACAGGAAGGTACCCAACCGACCTCCCCTCATTTAAAAGGCATTTTTATCGACTGAAGAATAATGGATATGTACTCTTGGAGGGAGTTATTTTCAAAAGGAACTTCAATGGTGTCTTGTTAAGGTGTGTGACACAAGAGCAAGAAAAAAGGATATTGGAGCAGTACCACAGTGGCCAAGCCGACGGATATTTTTTAGCAAAAAAACTGCAATCAAGATTGTGTGTGTTGGTTATTTCTGGTTGACGTTATTTAAGGACTCGTATTCATTGGTGAGGTTTTGCAACGAGTGTTAGTTTTTTATTGGGAAAAGTAAAAATGTTGCCATGCCACTGAAACCAATTGTAGTGGAAGATCCATTTGCTCAATGGGGCCTTGACTTCATTGGCATGATCAACCCGGTTTCATCAACTGGACATAGATGGATCCTGACGACCACTGACTATTTCACTAGGTGGACTGAAGTTGTGCCTTTGAAAAATGAAACCGAGGTAGACATTATGAACTTCCTGGAAGAACTGGTAGCCAGGTTTGGCCTACCAAAGATAATTATCTTAGATAATGCTAGATCCTTTCTCGGCTCCAAAGTCAGCCAGTTTGCACTAAAATATGGAGTCTTCTTAAAGACATCTTCCAACTACTACCCACATGGAAATGGCCTTGCCAAATCTACGAACAAAAATCTTCTTTGGTTGATCAAGAGAATGGGTTCAAAATATCAAAGGGAGTGGCATAAGCACCTCTGGACAACACTATGGGTAGACCGTATCACGCCCAAGAAAATATTGAAAACATCTCCTTACGAGATAGTATATGGGAAAGAGACATTGTTGCCCATCTCTATGGAAATCCCAAGCAATATCAAGAGAATAGGTTCAAAATATCAAAGGGAGTGGCATAAGCACCTCCGGATAGCACTATGGTTAGACCATATCACGCCCAAACAAATATTGAAAACATCTACTTAGGAGATAGTATATGGGAAAGAGACATTGTTTCCCATCTCTATGGAAATCCCTGCAATCCAATTACTCAAGTCTGTCGAGATTGAGCAAAATGGAGCGATGGAGGTGCGGTTGGTTGAATTACTTGAGGTTCAGGAAAAATGAGAGTATGCTCTTGAGGCAATCACTAACTGCTAGCAAGTGGTAAAGAAATGGTTCAACAAGAAAACTTCTAACGAGGGTCTACAATGTGGAGACTTGGTGCTCAAATTCAATGAGCATGGAGCAAGGCCCAATCATTATGGCAAGTTTGATAGTCTCTAGGAAAGACCATTCAAAATCACACAATGCAAGCAGCACAACTTGTTCGAGTTGGAAACAGTGGAGGGCAAGGCCTTGGGTATTCTAGTTGTGATCCCCTAAAATTTTATGTCCTAATATGAGATGCTAAACAACTAATGGTGCAATAAAAATAAATAACACAAAAGAGGACACCTCAATGATTAGCCTAAGGAATTGATAAAATGAAGGCAAGATGGAATAAATTGAGATTGATTATACCTTCATGCCGCTTCTTCCTTGGTTGGCCCTTGATCTTTGGATGTCTTGTGTGCTCCTTGGATGGCTATGGAGTTAAATGCATGCAAGATGCAAAATGGATTGATGAAAAAATGCTATGGAGAAGCTAAAATGTTGCAAATGACAATTTGGCAAGAGTTTGGTAGCAAAAGATTTCCTCCCAAAATGAGAGGAAGGAGGGGGTATTTATAGAACATTTTGAATTCTCTAGAGAATTCAATGGTTGAGATTAATCCAACAAATCCAAGATGAAGGGCTATGGTGAGTTGAGGACTCACAAGCCCTCGTATCTTGACATGTGGAATGTGAGATGGCTTAGGGTGAGATGATGTGGGAGTGAGGTGGAAGAGAGGTACATGAGGTGGAAGAAGGAAAAATACCTTGTAGGTACCTTGGGGGATGAGAAGATTCCTTGGAGGAATAAAAGTGAATTAAAAATTCACAATGATTGAAAGAATCTAGTGGATAAGAGAGGGTTTCCAAAAAGGTGGGGATTTGCCACATGTGAGTGATGTGACAAGTCAAAGATTCTAGAAGACTTTGGCACATGTGATGTGACAAGTCAAAGGTTCTAGAACTTTGCATGGGGAAGAGATGAACCTTGGATGAATAAAAAGGAATTAAAAATTCCTTGGGGGATGGGGAGAGTTGACCAAGGTACTGATTAGGCCAATGACCTTGATTAAGGTTGTGCAAACACAAGATTAGGATAATTAGTGAGAGATTAGAAGCAAGTGGGAGATTATGCAGGATGTGACACTAATCTTGATTAAGTGGTGCACATCCTAATCATGGATTAATTAATTTAATCCAAATTAAAAGAGGATTATGGAGAATGTGACAAAAAAAGAGAAAATGAGGAATTAAAAATTTATTTTTAATCAAAAGGTTAAGTGACTAAATTAAATATTTTTTCCTAATTATTTAATTTAGAGGAGAAAAGGTGTAAGGTAAAGTATCTAATTATTCAATTACATACTTTAGGAACCTTAGGTAGAAAATGAAATAATGATTCAATAAATTATTTAATCATTATTAATGAAATAGATGAATAAAGTAGACGATTTTGATCATGTGGAAGTGATCAAATTTAGATGTCTACACTAGTTAATGGAATAGACCTCAAGAAATTCTATTAATTCGACTTTTGCAGTGGGTGTGTAAATATGTATATATTTTCCCTACTTTGTTTGTTTTGGGCCATTCTCAGTGCTTTCTTAAATCAACAACCACATTGATGCAAGGAAATGAGATAAAATGAAGAAAAACCAAAGATTATAGGATTCTCATTCAGCAGGCGAAGTGCCCCTGGGATTCACCAGGTTGTGAATTTTTATTCACGTATCGCTCTTTTCCTTTGCAGATTTTCTTCTTTCATGGCTTCGCCTTTGGTTTTGATGTCGCTCGCAGTCTTTCGAACGTCACCACATGGTGTCCTATCGGGGATTCCCTTTGGGATGCTTCTCTTCCCTTTTGCCGAGTTCTGATTGCTTGCCACATGGCATCCTATTAGGGCTTCCCTTCGGGATGCTTCTCTTCTCGTTTATCGAGCTCCGATTGCTTGCCATGTGGCATCTTATCGGAGCTTCCCTTTAGATGCTTATTTTCTCTTTTTCCAGGCTCCGATTGCTTGATGCTTCACCTTGTCTTGCTTTCTGTTCGAACGGGGCCCACACTATAGTTACCTTTGTCGGGAGCTTTCTGTGTGGCGATTGTTCAAGTGTTATTTATTTTTGCTCGAGGGTTGTTGCAACCATTTCTATTTTGGCGTCGCATGCCTTTTCTGTTTTTCTTCTATGTGGCCCATCTCTCTTCAGAGTGCCCCTACTAGCATGTGGTCGTTCCTTCTTTCGCATGGGTGGCTTCATTGGAGCATCTTTTCTGTTGGAGTTTTCAAGCGGTGGGTTGGCTAATTTAAGCATCTCTTTCTTCATTTTTTTGTTGTTGTTAGATGGAAAAAAATTCCTGAGTACTGGGAATTAGCCTATGTAGTGTTTGATATTAAATCTGAACTCGTAGACTATGTCATTATGTTTGGCCTCTCTATTTTCAAGCATTTGATAAGACATTAAATTATGCTTGCATTTTTTGAAATATGTGAACATCTGTTCCAAGCTTTTATAATCTTTATGTAGCCTAGAGTAATACAAATCATGTCACTACTCTTTTGTGTTAGCTTATGTTGTATGGGTTATACTATGCAAATGGTTTGATGTTCTTATGTTTACAGTTCTGGGAATCATCTATTTGATATACGTTAATTACTACCTGAGCCTTTGTTTCCGCAATGTGCTTACTTATCTCATTATTGATCTCGTGCATCGCCTTAGTTTAGATTTGTTTATTTTATGTTTGTATTTGTTCCCTTTTCTTCCCCCCCATTTAAAAAATGAAGAGTCGGCTTCGATAAAATCCCGAAGGTCACTTAGCTATGCGCACAAGTCCCCCAATAGCTAAGTTTCCCATAAGGCTGCTACCTGCAAACTTTTGCATCAACAACATGCATTATTTAAAACTATAAAAACCTATAGAAAATGTAAATTATATTCAAATTTAATTATGCAACCCTTCATGCTATTTGCTTATGGTTTTTTTGGGGGTTTTAAAAAATTCCATTTTTATATTGAGCCCATATTTTTGTAGGAAATATAAAAATTTAGCACAAATTAATGAAACCAATGTATTGGGATTTTGTTTTTGTGGTATTGTAGTAATAGAAAAAGTATCCCTTTTCCTTACTTGATTTGGGAATAATTGACATTGAATTAACCTAATAATGCCTAGGCTTACTGTCGTAATGTGTTGTATATACATTAACATTAATCTAGGGACCTTTTCAATAAAATATACTTAAATTTTACCTTATTTAAGGTTTTGTAAATTGTTGTAACACACTTTCACACTTATCTAGGGTTTTATTAATTAATTGTGGTTAATTGAGCTTAATTAACCCATTTAATTCAAATTTAAGCCTTATTAATGGCACATTCTGAAGGATCTATCCCGACACCTAGTATTCAAATTGCGAAACATTTAATGTGGAAAATTCAAGGTCCTAAAAAATGGTGTTAGGACCCATTCACCTTTAGTGGAGAATGGGTCCTCTCCACATAGGACACCCCTTTATTTGCATATTTGACATGGGTTTTTGATGTTCTTTCACCCTCTCAGACAAAGGTCCTAGAAACTTGTGCTAGGGGCCATTCACCTTTAGTGGCGAATGGGTACTCCTCAAGTAGGACCCCCCTTTTTTAATTTAATTTTGGTAGGATCCTTATGATTTTCCAATCTATATCTGGTGTTGATTTGAATTATTTCAATTTTGAGGTTAATCTCTAGATTTAGTATAAATAAGGGGTTAATTCACATTGTTTCTCCTAGAAAGTTTAATTTATCATAAGAGTACATTCACAAGAGAATTATAGAGCACTTTAAAATATTTTTCAAAGGAATTCTAAGGAATATTATCAAGAGTTTATTGCAACAATTCAAGATCATTTCATCATGTCTAAGGCATAGTGCATTCAAGCATGTTGTTGAGCTAAGATAGTGGATGCAACATTGAAGATATACTTGCAAGAATTGTTTCAAATCTTATTTGGGATCAAGATCTACATTCTTCATGGCCACCACATGTTAGTTTACATATTTATACTCCAAGAGAACTTCTAAGGTATCAGCATTTCATTATTTCATGTTTATGCTTCAATTTCATTATTTCATCATTTGGTTTAATTACCTCAAAGGGGTTTGACTTAGGAAAACCCCTATTCACTAACAATCAACAATTTTTGCTCCCCTTGAATGTGTGTTTGCATATTTATAGGTTGAAGATCAAGTGGAGAACAAGTTTGAAGCTAAATTTCCAAAGTTGGAAAGTTGACATTCATAGTGCAAGAACATGGAATCGAAGCTACATATTTTTTTACAGGACTTCAGGGGCTAACAGTCGAGGATCTAAGAGTGCAAACATCAAGGAAAAGAATCCAAATCTCAGTTTCAAAAAACCTAACAGGGACCCATTTTCCACTAAAGGTGAATGAGTCCTTTGTGGCCTAAAAACAACAAGTTTTCTACAAGGTACACATCATTTTGAGTTCTCAAAACTTCCCTTTTCATTGCTATAACAGTTAGGATTAGTTTTAGATTGTTATTTTGGCATTTTGGCCCTCATAATTGAATTTTTTATGGTGAAAAGTGGTGGTTCATCATCTTCATCAATTCATTTTGATGCAAACCCTATTTTCCCCATTAAACAAGTATAATTTGAATGATTCAACTTCCTTTCTAGTTTATAATATCACGATCTTTGCTTACAACTATTGTGAAACTACTTTAATTTATTGCTATTCATAGTTTTCCCAACTCAAAAAATAATGATATTCAAGTGATGGGTGAGTAAAAATGTGAACCAATTCTAATAATTTTTTGGTTTGCCACTTTTTTAGGGTTCTAAAATAAAATTGGACAAATGAAGTGCAGGTTAAAATATACATAGTGTTTTTAAACCTACAATTTCTTATATAAAATGTTCCTATGAAATGAATATTTAGATATGCATACTTATGAATGTCTTATAAGAAATAGGATGTTTGAAAAATATTTAAGTTCCACTTTATGGCATATGCTAACTTTTATAATACGCCATTGACCCTACACACACTACCTTCTATAACAAATTGCAGGCTTCAAAAAATGTTATGGTTTTTAATGTGCACTTCACAATGTACCTAGAATCACTATATTTTTTAACTATGTATATAAAAGGTAAAGGGTGGAGTAAGAAGGTAGGAGTTATAGGTGGGGGATATAGTAAGTAAATGATGTTCATGTGATAGGTGAGCAATAGTCGGAAAAAATTCCATTTATTTATCTATTTTTGTTTCTCATAGTTTTTTTTGCAAAAGGCTATTAGCCCATATATATATTAATATATAAAATCATATACAATGTCTAAGTTTCATATCTCTTGCAGCCTGAATATGACAGTAAGAACATCTACAAAAAGGATCATTGATCAAAATCCCAAAAACCCAAGACTACCATGCCACAAGATTGTTGGGAAATGAAACCCAACTATAGTGGGCAAAGAAGAAAACACAAACCAAATTAAATAGACAGCAAGAAAAGGAGGCAGAATATTTTTTGTTTCATTAAATTAACCAAAAATATTACAATCCGAAATGTTTACATTCAAAAACTCAGAGTTGTGCTTTGTACATTCTTGATACAAAATATTGTGCACGTTCTAGTGCACTAGAGCAAACTGGTTGCTGCTACGTGTTGGAGATATTTCAGAGCATTTTTCTCTATCAATATTCTAGAGCACTTTCCTCTGTTGTTGCAACAGGTTCACCTGAACATTCTTCCTTCTATTCTTATGTTGCTCTTTGTCTTCTTTCTCTTACTGAAAAGACATTCTATTCTATTCTTTTGTCTTTTCCAGCCCTTTCCAAAATTGGCGCTCAATTCAAACTGACCCACCAAAAATTAATTCTCTACCAAAATTAATTGGCCAGCATTGGAAGTGAGACACGGCAGGTGGAGGATCCCAACGAATCATTTCTAGTTGTACATTAAATGCACTCGGTTGGTGGCTGCTCAAGATTAGCTTTTCCAACAAAAATGGCTATTCTTGAGCATAATTACATCATATAGATAAACATGAGGAGCCCCAATAACTAAAAAGTTACATGAACATAGCATAAACCAAAGTAATACTACTTCTAGATCCCTTTAGCCATAATTACTTAGATACTATATGTAATAGAACTAGACCAACTACTCCTCCATTGGCATAGAGGGCACGAAAGGCTCCATGGGCACATCATTCTCGTCTTGAAATTCCTAGAGGTGGGAATCTTGTGGAGTGGTAGAAGGAACCACATTGAGATTGATTGACAAAGCATTGTGAGATGGTTGGCTTGGAAAATCAAGTAATTGGACACTTCCCAATTAGTGGACTATTCTATATTTGAAATAAAAGTTGTAGGTTGAAGTACACATTGTCTTTTTCAACCTGCACAACTTTACTTCATTATTCACAAGATGTGATTTAAACTAAAAATTGAAGATTTGTGTTTGAAAGGATCGTGCATTTGAATTTAGAAATTATGAACCAAATGCGTGTTGTTTTTAGACATATTTGTGATATTCTAAATATGTATATTTAAAAATGTATGTGAATTTTATTTTTGAGGTTTTTATTTATTGTTCTCTATAATGTTTGATTTTGGTCTTTGACCATAAACTTATAACATGGAAAGGTAAGCTATCTTGGAGAGTTGTGCAAATATTATTAGATATGATTTTATATCTTTTGATTTGATTACAACAAAAAACAGAATGTTGATATACACTATATATTTTTAACCATGAAATTATCTCCACTAACATTTTAAAGATATCTTAGAAGTCACCTATCAAGAGAAATTTTAATTTGATAAATCTAAATGAACCTTTACTTCACAATTCTAGCAAAATGGAAAATTGACAAATATTATTAGTGATATATATTACTAGTGTTAGTGATAGGTTAAATAGAAAATTAAACTATCAATGTATAGTTGAATATGTATGTTTATTGTCTATACAATTTGGCATGTCTTAGACACCAAAAAATCTATTTGAATATAGGTGAATTTGAAAAAAGAAAATTTTGTATCAAATTGTGATTACTTTTCAATTTAAACTATCATTAACACTTGTATTCCATGTATGTTGTTCATGTAGAAGAGCTATTTAACGTAAAAAATTAATGGTTGAGGATGATTTGGAAGGAGGCTTGATGAGACATTGAGTAGCTCTAGTAAATATAGTGGATTACATCTCTTATAACCTGAATTACAAGTTTAATTGATAGTTAAATTTCCAAATTAATTTTCATACTAAATTTTAATTTATTTATAAATGAGATTCTTATAGTAGAGAATGTAATTAATTTTCAATTTAACACTTTTGAAAAATAGGGTGGAATCTTGACCAAAATGGCAATATAAACTAGTTATCAGTTTATATTGATTGTCAAATTTTTTTCTCATTCAAATATGCAACTTTTATTAATGTGTTATACACTTTGAATTATGGTCATAGCTGAAAATATTTGTATATAACATTATTGTATAGCTTTTACATTTTTTGCAAACAAGAAATGGTAAATAATGTTGTTGTTTCAAAATTGAATGTAGTTATGTAGAGTTGTGAAGAATCTTGGTATAGTTGGGTTTAAAATTATCATGAATAAGGAACATGAATATTATTGTGATTATCTAGTATAACATAACATACAAAATACCAAGGCTAATCCATCATAACATACAAGTGCCCATTTGGCTTCACAATTCGGTATACAAAAAAATTAATGTGTAAACACAATATGTTTTGAAACCAAGATTTCTCTATACAAATATGTGAAATTTTATTCTTGGTATGGAAGTATCTATTATCCATAGAAAATGGCATTCCTAAGGCATCATAATATAGAAATCACTACTAAAAACTATATTATTAAAAATTTATGGTGTAAAGTTAAATTGCTTTGTATATTAAAACAATATATTATTTTACATTTCAATACAAACATTTGACTATTAAGTAACAAATTTATTTTCATTGTAACTATATTCCTATGAAATTATAGCAATTAGAAATGTAGTTTAGGTGTTTTCATCTTGTTCATTGAACTTGGACAATTAGTTGCTGACATAATAAAAGGTAATATCTATCGATACAATTGTTAGAGTTATCATACATTAGCTAATAATTAATTAATCTTTAATTTATTATTAGTCCAATTTATTCTTTACACTTAAGCTAAACTTAGGATTGCTTTATTAATTAAGTTAATATTATATCACTATGTCTAATTTCATGTCATGTAGACACTTGTCATGATCTAATCCCTTTCTCATTTATGGCTTTGCTCTTATAAGCATTCAACCCTTATTGTAAATATCTCTCAAATATTATCTGGAATTTTAATATTTCTTGAAAGTCCCTTGTTGTAGCTTTTCCTTGTTAATGAATATTGCACATATTGTTTGCATATCTCTTCCATAGAAGGTGTAATTTTTTGTGTTTGATCCCGTGGCTCATAGTTTTGTGCTTGTTTCACAATTCTAACATGGTATCAAAGCGTAGATTCAGCGAACCCCTTCTCGATTTATGAGATTTTTTTCTTCAACAAGGGTTGCAAGCTTAAGATCTGAATCCCCTTTGCTTTCTTCGCAATTTTTGGAGATGGACATTTTTTGAAGCATTTTTGTGTGAAAAAGACATTGTCGTTGGATCCAGAGCTGTTGGAATAGTCAAGATTGACCTTTGTTTTGTCAAAATTGGCTTATGTTTGTCAAATCTGTGAGGGTTTGAAGATTTGGTGTTTTTTTCCAAATCCAAAAGGTGTTTGATTTTTTGGGGCATTTTGAGCCCAAAACGACCTCACCATTGTGTTCGCGGTGGCCAAAAACCCTAAGATCGATTGTGAAATCGTCGAAATCCGAGCAGTTGACATCTTAGACAAAAAAAAATATCCAAGAAAGCCATACAGCCTCCCCAGCACAAAAATCGAAGTAAAATAATAAAAAAATGATTATTTTTTCTTGCAAAAAATAATTTCAAAAAATACATTGAAAAAAAAGTTTTTGAAAAGCCTTTTTTCAAAAAGGCACGCAAGCTTTTTCTGGCATTTTGAAAAAGTTTTTTTTAAAACAAATAAAAAATTTGTACCCATTTATGGGGGTACCGCTCCCCTGCCATGGCAAGGCGACCCCATGGGTGGTACCATGGGGTACCGCCCCCTGCCATGTGCACGGTGGTAGCCCCTTGGGTCCTATCTTTTAAAAAAAAAAAATTCAAAATATTTTTTTTAAATAAAAAGATATATAGTTTTTTTTTACTATTTTTTTAAAAACATGTTTTTTTTATATATATTTTTTCTTAAAAAAATATATTAGTTTTTTTACACATTTTTTCACTTTAAAATAAAATAGTCAAATTGTGCAAAATTTTTGCAAAATAAAAGCATTGTAAATTGGAGGGATTTTTTTCCAGCATCACTATATTTGGCGGATCTCTATTTCTAGAGGTGGTTTTTACAAATTTGGAGGATTTTTCATTTGCCCTGCTCAACCCCTCTCTATTGAGCTTTTCAATTTTACACCTCAACCTCCAGAGGCCATACGGTGGTCTTCTCGTGTGCAATTTTTTTTGAAATGGGGTGAAATTTCGTGCTCTTTGTAGTGGTGCAATCATTTTCCAGTTTTGGCTTTTTTTCAGAATTCTATTTTCTTAGTCTTGTAGTTGTTCATTTTTCGTTTTGGAGACTTCGCTAGGCCATATCTTCTATATCCAGATACATTTTTGGGTGTCGTTTTTTGAAAGTGCATATTTTTTCATGTACTTCATCATGATGCTAGATTAGTTTCCTCTTTTTCTATCAACGAAATGTATTTTTAGCATGTAGTCCTTTTTTGGACATTATGGGCTCACATTGCATGCATTTATCTTATGTAAATGCACTAAAATAAATTTCCATAGCAAGTGTATTATGGGGTCTTGCACATCACTTTGCCCCTTATTGTACTCACACTATTCTATAAAGTTCCATGTGGGGGTTTGATGTTTTTCCTTTTTTTGCAATCATACCTTTGTCAAGTGAGTGTCCCTTCCACGACAACAACCTCATGCATGTGTGAATTTTGTTTTCACAACTTTTATATGTGGATACTTTCATGTTTGCGCATTCAGATGTTCCTAATTCTTCTTCATGCACTTATTTTTGGCATTTAGTTTTAGTGTACCTGTCACACCTCTCCCTTTTTAGCATTATGGGGGGGTTTCTACTGTTGGTGCTAATGCTTCCTTAGTTTCATGTTGGAGTGAGCTATGTATACAGTATTTATTCCTATGTACTAGACAGATGCGGCGGCTAGTTACCCATGCATTTTGATGAGATGGAGCACTTACCATATAGACACTCTTGTATTCCTATTTTGGAGGTGACCTTCCATTTTTCACATGATCAGTTCTTCAGACTTTTGGTACTTTTTCCATCTATATCTTCGAGTTCCAAGTGTTTGCCTTTGTTTTCCATCTGATTTGAGTAGTGTCATTGAGGGAACTCATGCAGATTCTTGTCTTCTTGATCTTGATCATCATCTATTTTAGCAAAGGTTATTATTTCAACATTTCAGCAATGATTCTTTGATAGTGTTTGCAACTTCTTCATGCTTCATTGGTGTTCTCTTTGTTCATCTTTTTTTCCTATCTTTTGGGACAACCTTGTCTTGTTTGCAGGCTTCTTCAGTCCTTCACTTGGCTTTCATCCTTTATTGGAGTAGAGTTTTTCCCATGATGTTTTCTCTATTTCTTCGCATTGTAGAGATCTTTTGTTTGTACATGGGTACCTTTTTTGTCCTTGTTTGTCGGGACCCATCATGCATTATTTTTAGGTTTTTTAGCTACTCTCTAAGTTCATCTTAAAGGGGGTGTTAGAGTTATCATACATTAGCTAATAATTAATTAATCTTTAATTGATTATTAGTCTAATTTATTCTTTGCACTTAAGCTAAACTTAGGATTGCTTTATTAATTGAGTTAATATTAGATCATTATGCATCATCTCATGTGATGTAGACACTTGTCATGATTTGATCCCTTGCTCATTTAGGGATTTTCTCTTATAAGCATTCAACCCTTATTGTAAATATCTCTCGGATATTATATGGAGCTTTCATATTTCTTGAAAGTCTCTTGCTGTAGCTTTTCCTTGTTGATGAATATTACACATATTGTTTTCAGATCTCTTGCATAGAAGGTGCACTTGTTTGTGTTTGATCCTGTGGCTCGTGGTTTTGTGCTTATTTCACAATTAATAACTTTTATGTAATTTTATTTGTCTACCTCTACTCCTTTCAACATTGCCTTTAAAACTCACTTATACTATAAGTACATGTTATTTATATTCTCTTGTGGTGGGTTTATGTGCAATTGATGCTATTTTTATTGTACCTTTGGTTGTTGTATCTTCCTTTTCTCATTTTGGTTATTTCTTGATTGTAGGAATTCAAACATAGTAGGTATCGTAAGTGTTATTTGTAGTTAAATTCACTTCTATTGCATGTGTGGGTAAAAGTAAAAAGTTTTATCAAAATTTTATAAAGGAAACAACCAACACTAATCCAAATTCTAAGCTTGAATATGAAAAAGTGGCATATATGTTTTGAACTTTGAAATGGGTAAGTGCACCAATCTGTGACACAATTTTGATGCCAAATTGCAAAAAAAACCCGTAATAGGCCATAATGCGCCCGCCAAATTTGAAAAGTGCCACATTTGGCGCTCGCCAAATGGCTTTACCATTTGGCGAGTGCCAAATGGCTTGAATTTTGCAATCGGTGAACAAGTGTGAGTTCTCTTTCTTTTTGCAATGAATTTTGGAATGCATTTTTCTAAACTCTTTTATTTTCGCTTTCTCTTCCAAGGAAACTATATACATGAAATAAACATTTAAGTATAAGTTTACATTTACATATGGACATTTAATTTCTTATACTTTAAGTTATATTACATGTATATAGGCAAGATGTTTGAGAGTAGTTTCAGATCTCTAGGAATTATAATGAAAATTCTATTTTTTGGAAGATCTTAAAAAATTCAGACTTAGTCAAATTTCAGTAATCAGCAATTCAAATTTCAGTAATCAGGAGGTCAAATTTTAGTAGTCAAAAAATTGTATCAACTTTCTCTCTCCTTCTCTCTACTCTCTATCTCTCCACTCCCTCTCTCTCTCTCTCCCTTGCTCTCTCTCTCTCTCCCCTCTCTCTCTCTCTCTCACCCCTCTATCTCCTCCCTACATCTGCCTCCCCCCTCCCCTCTCTCTCTTTACCTACCTCTCCCTCCATCACTTTGTATCTCACTTATGTCTCCCTCCCTACCTCTTTCCCTCTCTACTCTTTATCTCTCCTCTCCCTCCCTCTACCTACATCTCTCTCTCACTCTTTATCCCTCTCTTCCCCCACTTTCTCTCTAACTCTCTCCTCTCTATCTCATAATTCTCTCTCCCTCCCTCTCACTCTCCCCTCTCTATCTCACCACTCTCTCTATCTCTCTCTCTTTCACACACAAACCTCTATCTCCCTCGCTAACACTCCCTCCCTCCATCCTTCCCTCTCTACTTCTCTCTATCTCTCCTCTCCCTCCCTATCTGACCTCACCCTCCCTCCACTTCTTTTTGTCTCTCCTCCCAATCTCTCTCACTATTGTCCCTCCCTCCCTCCCCCTCTTTCTCTCTCAATCGATCTTTTTCTCTATCTCACCATTCTCTCTCTCTCACTCACACACACACCTCTATCTCCCTACCTATCCCTCCCCTCTGTACTCTTTATCTCTCCTCTCACTTTCCTCTCTATACATACCTCTCCCTCCATCACTCTCTCTCTCCATCCCTCTCTATCTCACTTATGCCTCCTTCCCTACCTCTTTCCCTCTCTACTCTCTATCTATCCTCTCCCTTCCTCTACCTACCTCTCTCTCTATCTCTCCATCCCTCTCTTTCTCTCTCACTCTCTCCTCTCTATCTCACCATTATCTCTATCTCTACCTATCACCCCCTCCTCTCTAAATCACCATTCCCTCTCTCCTAGTTTCCCTCCTTCCCTCTCACTCCCTCCTCTCTAAATCACCATTATCTCTCTATCCCATTTTCCCTCATTCCCTCTCTATGTCTCACTTATCCCTTTCTACCTCTCCCTCCCTCCAACCTCCCTCTCTCTTTATCTCTCTTTCTCATTCTCTCCTCACCTCTCAAATCTCTATCTCACAAATCTCTCTCAATATCACTCTCCCTCCTTCCTCTCTCCCTCCTATCCCCCCTCTCTCCTTCC